>JAWQEG010000323.1:0-600000 GCA_033782935.1 Petrolisthes cinctipes
GTAATGGTCGCTTGAAACTGTAGAAGCCCAAGTGACGGTATAGTAGTGACGGACTGACGGTCCCAAGTGAGTGAGTGACAGAGTGAGTCGGCCCAACTAGTTGTGTGTGTCTACTGGGAACGTTGACACTCTGGTAGGTAGGCGTCCAAACTGTATTCTTACTCGGCTACAAACTTGTTTCTGTAAGTAGTCATATGATCAAATAAACCACTGACACAGACACTTCATTAACACTCGAAAATCATAAACCATTAATTATATATTACAAAGGCAGACAGCTATATTTACATGATGAATTTCATAAACGTTTACATTTGAACAACATATCTATCATTACATAACAGAAAAGTTTACATTTGATTACCGAGTACTGACACTACCAATCTATTACTTAATTGGTCAAATAACAAACACTCAAATGTACACTCGCAATCCAAAATTTGTATCTAGGTCTTGTTGAAGTTTCGAATCATTTAACATAATAGTGAACCAATAACACGCTTATTCTGTTTCATATTTACTCGAGTTCGCTTAATACTCGATCAAGCTATTTGAAGCAAGCCTGGATACATATTTTGGATTGGGAGTGTACAGTTGGCCACAGGAATTCTTACACAGGCTATTTGGAAAGAGTGGTCATTATTCAGGAAGAACTGCAATAAATGAACTATTAGGTGACTACCCCACACCAAGATTAAGGTTCAATTCCACAGTCGTATTCGTATGTGTCTCTCGGTGTTAATTTTACTTCACATTAAAGGACGTAATTCACTTTTGTTACATTGGAGTGCCATGATTCCTCCTAGCTATGCCAGGAAACAGGACCAGATGAACAATGGTGTCCTGTTGCTTGGAATAGTTTGGAGCCACATACTAAAACGGGACATAATAACAGTTCAAATTAAGTGCTTATTGTAACTCTCTCTAATTGACCCACCTCAAAAAATCAATACTCAAGATTATCGCTGATTGGCTATAACCAAATGACATTATTTTAGTGTTAATATTAGCTCATTACGAGTTTTACACGTGTTATATGGTTTGTATAACCTTATAGTACAAGAGCAAACCCAAATATCATAGATTACACACTCGTCAATGTCTCGTTTCATTATAATTTGGATGACAAGTGGACGTCAAATTTTCGAAATTTTAATTAGGTACATCTTTTTCCTATTCTCCTTGGCTGAGAAAATGGGAAGGATTGGAAAGAGGATGGGAAGGGTTGAAGGAAGAATGGGAAGGGTTGAAGAAAGAATGGGAAGGGTGGTAGAAGAAAGGAAAGGAATGAGAAATGTAACAGCTGACTTACTGTAAATACTCTTTATGAAATAGGATAACCCAAACCATCACGGTGATAAATTTGAAGTTTCTTTATGTTAAGGGGGTCTGGGAATAGGGGGACAGGCTTTAGGGGGGGGGTTTGGGGGGGTGCGGGAGTAGGGGACAGGGTTGGGGGGGTTTAGGGGGTTGCGGGAGTAGGGGGACAGGCTTGGGGGAGGGGGGTTAGGGGGATGCGGGAATAGGGGACAGGCTTTCTACCCCCCCCAAGCCTGTCCCCCTATTCCCGCACCCCCCAAAACCCCCCTCAAGCCTGTCGCCTACTCCCGCACCCCCTTAAACGTCGTAATTGCTGATAAACAACAAGTAGAAATGTATGAAATAGTTTTGGCAGTGCGAATTTCAACCTTTCTAAAGGAGACGTGGGTGGGTGAGTGTGAAGGAGACGTGGGTGGGTGGGTGGGTGAGAAAGAGACGTGGGTGGGTGAGTGTGAAGGAGACGTGGGTGGGTGGGTGGGTGAGAAAGAGACGTGGTCGGGTGAGTGTGAAGGAGACGTGGGTGGGTGGGTGGGTGAGAAAGAGACGTGGGTGGGTGAGTGTGAAGGAGACGTGGGTGGGTGGGTGGGTGAGAAAGAGACGTGGGTGGGTGGGTAAGAAAGAGACGTGGGTGGGTGGGTGAGAAAGAGACGTGGGTGAGTGAGTGTGAAGGAGACGTGGGTGGGTGGGTGGGTGAGAAAGAGACGTGGGTGGGTGAGTGTGAAGGAGACGTGGGTGGGTGAGTGTGAAGGAGACGTGGGTGGGTGAGTGTGAAGGAGACGTGGGTGGGTGGGTGGGTGAGAAAGAGACGTGGGTGGGTGAGTGTGAAGGAGACGTGGGTGGGTGGGTGGGTGAGAAAGAGACGTGGGTGGGTGAGTGTGAAGGAGACGTGGGTGGGTGGGTGGGTGAGAAAGAGACGTGGGTGGGTGAGTGTGAAGGAGACGTGGGTGGGTGGGTGGGTGGATGGGTGTGAAGGAGACGTGGGTGGGTGGGTGGGTGAAAAAGAGACGTGGGTGGGTGGGTGTGAAGGAGACGTGGGTGGGTATGTGAGTTTGAAGGAGACGTGGGTGGGTGGGTGGGTGTGAAGGAGACGTGGGTGTGTGGGTGTGAAGGAGACGTGGGTGGGTGGGTGTGAATGAGACGTGGGTGGGTGGGTGAGTGTGAAGGAGACGTGGGTGGGTGGGTGGGTGGGAAAGAGACGTGGGTGGGTAGGTGGAATAAAAACGTGGGTGGGTGGGAGGGTGGGTGGGTGGGAAAGAGACGTGGGTGAGTGGGTGGGAAAGAGACGTGGGTGGGTGGGTGGGTGAGAAAGAGACGTGGGTGGGTGAGTGTGAAGGAGACGTGGGTGGGTGGGTGGGTGAGAAAGAGACGTGGGTGGGTGAGTGTGAAGGAGACGTGGGTGGGTGGGTGGGTGAGAAAGAGACGTGGGTGGGTGGGTAAGAAAGAGACGTGGGTGGGTGGGTGAGAAAGAGACGTGGGTGGGTGAGTGTGAAGGAGACGTGGGTGGGTGGGTGGGTGAGAAAGAGACGTGGGTGGGTGAGTGTGAAGGAGACGTGGGTGGGTGAGTGTGAAGGAGACGTGGGTGGGTGGGTGGGTGAGAAAGAGACGTGGGTGGGTGAGTGTGAAGGAGACGTGGGTGGGTGGGTGGGTGAGAAAGAGACGTGGGTGGGTGAGTGTGAAGGAGACGTGGGTGGGTGGGTGGGTGAGAAAGAGACGTGGGTGGGTGAGTGTGAAGGAGACGTGGGTGGGTGGGTGGGTGGATGGGTGTGAAGGAGACGTGGGTGGGTGGGTGGGTGAAAAAGAGACGTGGGTGGGTGGGTGTGAAGGAGACGTGGGTGGGTGTGTGAGTTTGAAGGAGACGTGGGTGGGTGGGTGGGTGTGAAGGAGACGTGGGTGTGTGGGTGTGAAGGAGACGTGGGTGGGTGGGTGTGAATGAGACGTGGGTGGGTGGGTGAGTGTGAAGGAGACGTGGGTGGGTGGGTGGGTGGGAAAGAGACGTGGGTGGGTAGGTGGAATAAAAACGTGGGTGGGTGGGTGGGTGGGAAAGAGACGTGGGTGGGTGGGTGGGAAAGAGACGTGGGTGGGTGGGTGGAATAAAAACGTGGGTGGGTGGGTGGGTGGGAAAGAGACGTGGGTGGATGGGTGAGTGTGAAGGAGACGTGGGTGGATGGGTGTGAAGGAAACGTGGGTGGGTGGGTGGGAAGGAGACGTGGGTGGGTGGGTGGGTGTGAAGGAGACGTGTGTGGGTGGGGTGGTGTGAAGGAGACGTGGGTTGGGTGGGTGGGTGGGTGTGAAGGAGACGTGGGTGGGTGGGTGGAAAGGAGACGTGGGTGGGTGGGTGGGTGGGAAGGAGACGTGGGTGGGTGGGTTGGTGTGAAGGAGACGTGGGTGGGTGGGTGGGTGGGAAAGAGACGTGGGTGGGTGGGTGGAATAAAAACGTGGGTGGGTGGGTGGGTGGGAAAGAGACGTGGGTGAGTGGGTGGGTGGGTGGGAAAGAGACGTGGGTGCGTGGGCGCAATGGAAACGTGGGTGGGTGGGTGGTTGGGAATCTAACAAACCAATACCACTGTGGAATCGACTCCTAACTTTATGGGTTGATTCCACAGTGGTATTGGTTTGTTAGCTTCCCAACCAACCAACCAACCAACCACACTTGTAAGCCTTCATTATTTTCCAAAAGCTGAGTATCCATATTCACAAACTCTATTAAGGGGGTGCGGAAGTAGGGAACAGGCTTTGGGGGGGTGCGGGGGGTGCGGGAATAGGGGGACAGGCTTCGGGTGGGTAGAAAGCTTATCCCCTATTCCCGCAACCCCCTAACCCCCGCCCCCCAATCCTGTCCCCATACTCCTGCACCCCCCAAGCCTGTCCCCTACTCCCGCACCCCCCCTAAACCCCCCCCAGCTTGTCCCCCTATTTCCGCACCACCTTAAATACTTCAGCCATTATTCATTTACACGGCTAATGAAGGTCGTATGTATTATGCAAGAACATCATCTGTGGTGGTGTATACGATGGTGTGGTAGTCTACTGATACGATGGTCCCACACACACACACACAGTCATGAGAATATACACACACACACACACACACACACACACACAGTTGAGTGACATTAATTTTGTTGTTTGTTGTGGGCACCTAAAATAAGCCCCCCAAGCCTGTCCCTCTACTCCCGCACCCCTCAAAACACCCCGCACCCACCTAAACCCCCCAATGCTGTCCCCCTATTCCTGCACCCCCTTAATTAATAATTGAACATTATTTTTGTTTAATTTGGTCCGTTTTTTGAGACACGAAAATTGACATAACTTTTGAACAGAGGGTCATAGAGACAAAATGAAAAAATCGTCTCGCCCAATTTACCAACTGTATTTCCATTCCAAATATCATCCAAATCCATTTAGATCTTCATGATCAAATTTCGGTTCAAAATGTTTTCAAAAAAAGTGGCCATAAGAGGAAAACGGAGAAAATTTAGAAACCCCTTCTGGCAACCCCCACCTATATGACCTATTCTTACATACCCATAGGTCAAATGTGGGATTCTACAACATTTTTGACCTATTCTCAAAACTCACATTTTTGGATGTGGTGTGTGGATGGAACGTGGTGAAAAAGATGAAATAAGTCTACGGATATTACATGATGTTATTCCAAAGACAGAGAGAGAGGGTGAGGTGTTTTTTCTTAGTATGCCTGCTGCCTTTTACAACACACACACACACACACAGACACACACATGGAACAAATTACCATCTATAAGAAGTGGTGTGTGTCAAACCATGCATAACTTCAAAGAAAAATATGATAATAGGATTTTAATATACGGGACATTAGGAGCTTGACTCAATCCTGTAAAGATACAAATAGGTAAGAACACACACACACACACACACACACACACACACACGTATCTTTATAATGAACATGCACGCACATCAATATAAATAATTATATTCTTGTTTTGAGAAAGAGGAGAACGAAACATAAGAAGAAGAATAATGTAAGAAAGTCAGGAAATTATAGAAACGAAATACAGTAATAAGGATGGGTTCAGTAATCATGTCTTATTTCGTTCGAGATGCCTCGACACATAATTTAAAAAAGGGGGCATAACTTGTAGACAGGGGGGGCATAACTTGTAAACAGGGGTGGGGGGCATAACTTGTAGACAGGGGGGATGGAGGGGGGGCATAACTTGTAGACAGGGGGGATGGAGGGGGGCATAACTTGTAGACAGACAGGGGGGATGGAGGGGGCATAACTTGTAGACAGACAGGGGGGATGGAGGGGGGGCATAACTTGTAGACAGACTGGGGGGATGGAGGGGGGCATAACTTGTAGACAGACAGGGGGGATGGAGGGGGGCATAACTTGTAGACAGGGGGGATGGAGGGGGGCATAACTTGTAGACAGACAGGGGGGGAGGGGGTGCGTTAAGGACCCTGTGATCGTGTATGGAAATTGAAGACTTTTGATTCCTCCTGACTATGCACCAAACAAACAACCTCCTTCCATATAGGTGTGTGTGTGTTGTGTGTGTGTGTGTGTGTGTTTCGTGGCAATATTTGAAGGACTCATTTACTTCCAATTTTCTGACTACATCACACACAGGGTTCCTTAAGGGGGTGCGGGAATAGGGGGACGGGCTTAGGGGGGCTTAGGGGGGTGCGGAGTAGGGTACAGTTTTTTTTTTTTTGGGGGGGGGGTGCGGGAGGTAAGGGGACAGGCTTTGGGGGTGCGGAATAGGGGACAAGCTTTCTTCCCACCTCAAGCCTGTCCCCCTATTTCAGCACCCCCCAAGCCCCCCCAAGCCAGTCCCCTACTCCCGCACCCCCTTAATTAACTCTTGCACAGGAAATGGTAAGATTAATTAATTAGCCTGGAGAGAGTTGCATATATTTTTTATTAAGGGGGTGCGCGAGTAGGGGGACAGGCTTGGGGGGGGACTGGGGGGGTGCGGGAATAGGGGGACAAGCTTGAGGTGAGTAGTCTCATATTCCCGTACCCCCCTTACCCCCCCTCAAGCCTGTCCCCCTACATCCGCGCCCCCCCAAAAAACCCCGACCCCCCCCCCCCAGCTGTCCCCCCTATTCCCGCACCCCCTTAAGGGATTACTGTAGTATGCTTTTGATATTTTGGAATGCAATTAATTCACTCAGAGTATGTCAGGAAAAAAAAAAAAATTGTGGTCTCTCTCTAACGAAAAAAAGGATAGTATTTTATGTTTCTCTCTCTCTCTTTCTCTCTCTCTCTCTCTCTCTCTCTCTCTCCTCTCTCTCTCTCTCTCTCTCTCTCTCTCCTCTCTCTCTCTCTCTCTCTCTCTCTCTCTCTCTCTCTCTCTCTCTCTCTCTTCCTCTCTCTCTCTCTCTCTCTCTCTCTCTCTCTCTCTCTCTCTCTCTGAATTAACAGAGAAAAAATAATCAGAAATATGTTGATTTGTCATGAAAATAAACTCACTTCTTATACTGGTGATACAACTTTATTATTTTCATTATTATTATTATTATTATTATTATTATTATTATTTACTCCCTTGTCTTCTTCATCAGTTATTATGTTAACCATGATGTAGTAAGAAAATTGGAGGTAAATGTGTCCTTCAAACATTGCCACAAAACACACAAACACACACACACACACACACACATATATGGAAGGAGCTTGTTTGGTTCGTGGCATAGTCAGGAGGGAATCAGAACCCTCCAATTCTCATACACGATCACAGGGTCCTTAAGGGGGTGCGGGAGTAGGGGACAGGCTTGGGAGGGACTGGGGGGTGCAGGAATAAGGGGACAGGCTTGGGTGGGGACTGGGGGAGTGCGGGAATAGGGGGACAGGCTTGGGGTGGGTAGAAAGCCTGTCCCATATTCCCGCACCCCCCTAACCCCCCTCCCCAAGCCTGTACCCCTATTCCCACACTCCCCCAGTCCCCACCCAAGCCTGTCCCCTTATTCCTGCACCCCCCAGTCACGTACCCCCTTAAGGGATTACTTTAGTATGCTTTTGATATGTTTAAATGCAATTAAAACATCCTAAAAATCGATATGTTAGGTGTCCAAAAGTCGATATGTGCATGCATCTTTTGTACCCGTTTATATCTCAAATTCAGGCTCAAAACACCCGAAAATTCGATATTTTTGGATTCCAGATGCGATCTGTACATGCCTACTCCGTGTTAGAGTACTTTCAAAATACAGGCCCAAAACATGCTGATAATCGACATATTGGGTGCCCAAAGTCAATATGTGTATGAATCTTCTGTACCCGTTTATATCTCAAATTAAAGCTCAAAACACCCGAAAATTCGATATTTTTGGGTCCCAGAAGCGATCTTTACATGCCTAATCCGTGTTAGAGTATTTTTAAAATACAGGCCCAAAACATGCTATGAATCGATATTTTATTTGCCCAAAGTCAATATGATTATGTATCTTCTGTACCCGTTTATATCCCAAATTCAGGCTTAAAACACCCGAAAATTCGATATTTTTGGGTCCCAGGAGCGATCTCTACATGCCTACTCAGTGCTAGAATATTTTCAAAATATAGGCCCAAAACATGCTAAAAATCGATATTTTGGGTGCCCAAAGGCGATATGTGCATTCATCTTCTGTACCCGTTTATATATCAAATTTAGCCTCATAACACCCGAAAATTCGATATTTTTGTGTCCCAGAAGCGATCTGTACATGCCTACTCCGTGTTAGAGTATTTTCAAAATACAGGCCCAAAACATGCTCAAAATCGATATTTTAGGTGCCCAAAGACGATAAGTGCATGCATCTTTTGTACCAGTTTATATCTCAAATTCAGGCTCAAAACACCCGAAAATTCGATATTTTTGGGTCCCAGAAGCGATCTGTATATGCTTACTCCTTGCTAGAATGTTTTTAAGATACAGACCCAAAACATGCTAAAAATCGAAATTTTAGGTGCCCAAAGTCGATATGTGAATTCATCTTCAGTACCCGTTTATATCTCAAATTCATGTTAAAAACACCCGAAAATTCGATATTTTTGGGTCACAGAAGCGATTTTCGATATTTTTGGGTCTCAGAAGCGATCTGTACATGCCTACTCAGTGCTAGAATATTTTCAAAATATAGGCCCAAAACATGTTAAAAATAGATATTTTGGGTGCCAAAAGTCGATATGTGTATGAATCTTCTGTACCCGTTTATATCTCAAATTTAGCCTCATAACACCTGAAAATTCGTTATTTTCATGTCCCAAAAGCGATCTGTACATGCCTACACAGTGTCAGAATAATTTCAAAATTTAGGCCCAAAATATGCTAAAAATCGATATTTTGGGTGCCTAAAGTTGATATGTGCATGCATCATCTGTACACGTTTATATCTCAAATTAAGGCTCAAAACACCCGAAAATTCGATATTTTTGGGTCCCAGAAGCGATCAGTACATGCCTACTCCTTGCTAGAATGTTTTCAAGATACAGACCCAAAACATGCAAAAAATCGAAATTTTAGGTGCCCAAAGTCGATATGTGAATTCATCTTCAGTACCCGTTTATATCTCAAATTCATGTTAAAAACACCCGAAAATTCGATATTTTTGGGTCACAGAAGCGATTTTCGATATTTTTGGGTCTCAGAAGCGATCTGTACATGCCTACTCAGTGCTAGAATATTTTCAAAATATAGGCCCAAAACATGTTAAAAATAGATATTTTGGGTGCCCAAAGTCGATATGTGTATGAATCTTCTGTACCCGTTTATATCTCAAATTTAGCCTCATAACACCTGAAAATTCGATATTTTCATGTCCCAAAAGCGATCTGTACATGCCTACACAGTGTCAGAATAATTTCAAAATTTAGGCCCAAAATATGCTAAAAATCGATATTTTGGGTGCCCAAAGTTGATATGTGCATGCATCATCTGTACAAGTTTATATCTCAAATTAAGGCTCAAAACACCCGAAAATTCGATATTTTTGGGTCCCAGAAGCGATCTGTACATGCCTACTCCTTGCTAGAATGTTTTCAAGATACAGACCCAAAACATGCTAAAAATCGAAATTTTAGGTGCCCAAAGTCGATATGTGAATTCATCTTCAGTACCCGTTTATATCTCAAATTCATGTTAAAAACACCCGAAAATTCGATATTTTTGGGTCTCAGAAGCGATCTGTACATGCCTACTCAGTGCTAGAATATTTTCAAAATATAGGACCAAAACATGTTAAAAATCGATATTTTAGGTGTCCAAAGTCGATATGTGCATACATCTTTTGTACCCGTTTATATCCCAAATTCAGGCTCAAACCACCCGAAAATTCGATATTTTTTTGTCCCAGAAGCGATCTGTACATGCTTACATAGTGCTAGAATATTTTTAAAATATAGGCCCAAAACATGCTAAAAATCGATATTTTAGGTGCTAAATGTTTATATGAGCATGCATTTTCTATACCCGTTTATATCTCAAATTCAGACTCAAAACACCCGTAAATTCGATAATTTTGGGTCCCAGAAGCGATCTGTACATGCCTAGTCCGTGTTTGAATATTTTCAAGATATAGTCCCAAAACATGCTAAAAATCGATATTTTAGGTGTCCAAAGTCGAAATGTGCATACATCTTTTGTACCCGTTTATATCCCAAATTCAAGTCAAAACTTCGCGAAAATTCCATATTTTTTGGTTCAACAAGCGATCTGTAACTGCCTACTTCGTGTTAGAGTATTTTCAAAATACAGGCCCAAAACATGCTAAAAATCGAAATTTTGGGTGCAAAAAGTCGATATGTGGATGCATCTTCTGTACCAGTTTATATCTCAAATTCAGGCTCAAAACACCCGAAAATTCGATATATTTGGTCCCAGAAGTGATCTGTACATGCCTAATCCGTGATAGAGTATTTTCAAAATACATGCCCAAAACATGCTGAAAATCGATATTTTAGGTGCACAAAGTCAATATGTGTATGCATCTTCTGTACCCGTTTATATCCCAAATTCAGGCTCAAAACACCCGAAAATTCGATATTTTTGGGTCCCAGAAGCGATCTGTACATGCCTACTCAGTGCTACAATAATTTCAAAATATTGGCCCAAAACATGCTAAAAATCGATATTTGGGTGCCCAAAGTCGATATGTCCATGGATCTTCCGTACCCGTTTATATCTCAAATTCAGGCTCAAAACAACGGAAAATTCGATATTTTAGTGTCCCAGAAGTGATCTGTACATGTTTACTCCATGCTAGAATGTTTTCAAAATATAGGCTTAAAACATGCTAAAAATCGATATTTAACGTATCCAAAGTCGATATGTGCATGCATCTTCTGTACCCGTTTATATCTCAAATTAAGGTTAAAAACCCCCGAAAATTCGATATTTTTATGATCCAAAAGCGATCTGTACATGACTACTCCGTGTTAGAGTATTTTCAAAATAAAGGCTCAAAACATGCTCAAAATCGATATTTTGTGTGCCCAAAGTCAATATGTGTATTTATCTTCTGTACCCGTTTATATCCCAAATTCAGGCTCAAAACACCCGAAAATTCGATATATTTGGGTCCCAAAAGGGATCTGTACATGCCTCCTCCTTGCTAGAATGTTTTTAAGATACAGACCCAAAACTTGCTCAAAATAAATATTTTAGGTGCAAAAAGTCGATATGTGCATGCATCTTCTGTACCCGTATATATCTCAAATTCAGGCTCAAAACACCCAAAAAATCGATATTTTTGTGTCCCAGAAGCGATCCGTACATGCCTACTCAGTGCTAGAATGTTTTTAAAATATAGGCTTAAAACATACTAAAAATCGATATTTTAGGTGTCCAAAGTCGATATGTGCATACATCTTTTGTACCCGTTTATATCCCAAATTCAGGCTCAAAACACCCAAAAATTCGATATTTTTGTGTCCCAGAAGCGATCTGTACATGCCTACTCCGAGTTAAAGTATTTTCAAAATACATGCCCAAAACATGCTGAAAATCGATATTTTATCTGCCCATAGTCGATATGTGCATGCATCTTCTGTACCCGTTTATATCTTAAATTCAGGCTCAAAACACCAGAAAATTCGATATTTTTGGGTCCCAGAAGCGATCTGTACATGCCTACTCTTTGCTAGAATGTTTTCAAAATACAGACTTAAAACATGCTTAAAATCGTTATTTTAGGTGCAAAAAGTCGATATGTGCATGCATCTTCATTACCCGTTTATATCTCAAATGCAGGCTCAAAACACCCAAAAATTCGATGTTTTTGGGTCCCTGAAGCGATCTGTACATGTCTACTCAGTGTTAGAATGTTTTCAAAATATAGGCTCAAAACATGCTGAAAATCGATATTTTAGGTGTCCAAAGTCGATATGTGCATGCATGTTCTGTACCCGTTTATATCTCAAATTTATTATTAAAACACCCGAAAATTCGATATATTTGGGTCCCAGAGCCGATCTGTATATGACTACTCTGTTTTTGAGTATTTTCAAAATTCATAGCCAAAACATGCTAAAAATCGATATTTTAGCTGCCCATAGTCGATATGTGCATGCATCTTTTGTACCCGTTTATATCTCAAATTAATGCTCAAAACACCCGAATATTCGATAATTTTGGGTCCCAGAAGCGATCTGTACATGCCTACTCCTTGTTAGAGTATTTTGAAAATACAGGCCCAAAACATGCTCAAAATCGATATTTTAGGTTCCCAAAGTCTTTATGTGTATACATCTTCTGTACCCGTTTATATCCCAAATTCAGGCTGAAAACACCCGAAAATTCGATATTTTTTTGTCCCTGAAGCGATCTGTACATGCCTACTCATTGTTAGAATTCTTTCAAAATATAGGCCCATAACATGCTGAAAATCGATATTTTATCTGCCCTTAGTCGATATGTGCATGCATCTTCTGTACCCGTTTATATCTCAAATTCAAGCTCAAAACACCCGAAAACTCGATATTTTTGGGTCCCAGAAGAGATCTGTACATGCCTACTCCGTTTTAGAGTACTTACAAAATACAGGCCCAAAACATGCTGAAAATCGATATTTTAGGTGCCCAAAGTCGATATGTGCATACATCTTCTGTACCCGTTTATATCTCAAATTCAGGCTCAAACCAACGGAAAATTCAATTTTTTTGGGTTCCAGAAGCGATCTGTACATGCCTACTCAGAGCTAGAAAGTTTTCAAAATATAAGCTCAAAACATGCTAAGAATTTATAATTTAGGTGTCCAATGTCGGTATGTGCATGCATCTTCTGTACCCGTATATATCTCAAATTCAGGCTCAAAACACCCAAAAATTCGATATTTTTGTGTCCCAGAAGCGATCCGTACATGCCTACTTAGTGTTAGAGTATTTTCAAAATAGATGCCCAAAACATGCTAAAAATCGATATTGTGGGTGCCCAAAGTCGATATGTGCATGCATCTTCTGTACCCGTTTATATCTCAAATGCAGGCTGAAAACACCCAAAAATTCAATATTTTTGTGTCCCTGAAGCGATCTGTACATGTCTACTCAGTGCTAGAATGTTTTCAAAATATAGGCTTAAAACATGCTAAAAATCGATATTTTAGGTGTCTAAAGTCGATATGTGCATGCGTGTTCTGTACCCGTTTATATCTCAAATTTAGGCTCAAAACACCCGAAAATTCGATATTTTTGTGTCCCAGAAGCGATCTGTACATGCCCACTCCGTGTTAGAGTATTTTCAAAATACATGCCCAAAACATGCTGAAAATCGATATTTTAGCTCCACATAGTCTATATGTGCATACATCTTTTGTACCCGTTTATATCCCAAATTCAGGCTCTAATATCCGAAAATTCAATATTTTTGGGTCGCAGAAGCCACCTGTACATGCCTAGTCAGTGATAGAATATTTTCAAAATATTGACCCAAAACATACTAAAAATCGATATTTGGGGTGCCCAAAGTCGATATGTGCATGCATCTTCTCTACCCGTTTAAATCTCAAAATCAGGCTTAAAACATCCGAAAATTAGATATTTTTGTGTCCCATGCCTACTCCTTCTTAGAATGTTTTCAAGATAGAGACCCAAAACATGCTCAAAATCGATATATTAGGTGCAAAAAGTCTATATGTGCCTGCATCTTCAGTACCGGTTTATATCTCAAATTCAGGCTCAAAACACCCGAAAATTTAATATTTTTGTGTTACAGAAGCGATCTGTACATGACTACTTCGTGTTAGAGTATTTTCAAAATAGATGCCTAAAACATGCTTTATATCTATATTTTGGGTGCCCAAAGTCGATATGTGTATGCATCTTCTGTACCCGTTTATATCTCAAATTCAGGCTCAAAATACCCGAAAAATCGATATTTTTGGGTCCCAGAAGCGATCTGTACATGCCTACTCTTTGCTAGAATGTTTTATAAAATACAGTCCCAAAACATGCTCAAAATCGATATTTTAGGTGCTAAAAGTCGATATGTGCATGCATCTTCAGTACCCGATTATATCTCAAATTCAGGCTCAAAACACCCAAAAATTCGATATTTTTGTGTCCCAGAAGCGATCCGTACATGCCTACTTAGTGTTAGAGTATTTTCTAAATAGATGCCCAAAACATGCTCAAAATCGATATTTTGGGTGCCCAAAGTCGATATGTGCATGCATCTTCTGTACCCGTTTATATCTCAAATGCAGGCTTAAAACACCCAAAAATTTAATATTTTTGTGTCCCTCATGCGATCTGTACATGTCTACTCAGTGCTAGAATGTTTTCAAAATATAGGCTTAAAACATGCTAAAAATCGATATTTTAGGTGTCTAAAGTCGATATGTGCATGCATGTTCTGTACCCGTTTATATCTCAAATTTAGGCTCAAAACACCCGAAAATTCGATATTTTTGTGTCCCAGAAGCGATCTGTACATGCCCACTCCGTGTTAGAGTATTTTCAAAATACATGCCCAAAACATGCTGAAAATCGATATTTTAGCTCCACATAGTCGATATGTGCATGCATCTTCTGTACCCGTTTATATCTCAAATTCAGGCTCAAAAGATCCGAAAATTCGGTATTTTTGGGTCCCAGAAGCGATCTGTACATGTCTACTCAGTGCCACAATGTTTTCAAAATATAGGCTTAAAACATGCTAAAATTCAATATTTTAGGTGTCCAAAGTCGATATGTGCATACATCTTTTGTACCCGTTTATATCCCAAATTCAGGCTCTAATATCCGAAAATTCAATATTTTTGGGTCGCAGAAGCCACCTGTACATGCCTACTCAGTGATAGAATATTTTCAAAATATTGGCCCAAAACATACTAAAAATCGATATTTGGGGTGCCCAAAGTCGATATGTGCATGCATCTTCTCTACCCGTTTAAATCTCAAAATCAGGCTTAAAACACCCGAAAATTAGGTATTTTTGTGTCCCATGCCTACTCCTTCTTAGAATGTTTTCAAGATAGAGACCCAAAACATGCTCAAAATCGATATATTAGGTGCAAAATGTCTATATGTGCCTGCATCTTCAATACCGGTTTATATCTCAAATTCAGGCTCAAAACACCCGAAAATTTAATATTTTTGTGTTACAGAAGCGATCTGTACATGACTACTTCGTGTTAGAGTATTTTCAAAATAGATGCCTAAAACATGCTTTATATCTATATTTTGGGTGCCCAAAGTCGATATGTGTATGCATATTCTGTACCCGTTTATATCTCAAATTCAGGCTCAAAATACCCGAAAAATCGATATTTTTGGGTCCCAGAAGCGATCTGTACATGCCTACTCTTTGCTAGAATGTTTTATAAAATACAGTCCCAAAACATGCTCAAAATCGATATTTTAGGTGCTAAAAGTCGATATGTGCATGCATCTTCAGTACTCGATTATATCTCAAATTCAGGCTCAAAACACCCAAAAATTCGATATTTTTGTGTCCCAGAAGCGATCCGTACATGCCTACTTAGTGTTAGAGTATTTTCTAAATAGATGCCCAAAACATGCTCAAAATCGATATTGTGGGTGCCCAAAGTCGATATGTGCATGCATCTTCTGTACCCGTTTATATCTCAAATGCAGGCTTAAAACACCCAAAAATTTAATATTTTTGTGTCCCTGAAGCGATCTGTACATGTCTACTCAGTGCTAGAATGTTTTCAAAATATAGGCTTAAAACATGCTAAAAATCGATATTTTAGGTGTCTAAAGTCGATATGTGCATGCATGTTCTGTACCCGTTTATATCTCAAATTTATGCTCAAAACACCCGAAAATTCGATATTTTTGTGTCCCAGAAGCGATCTGTACATGCCCACTCCGTGTTAGAGTATTTTCAAAATACATGCCCAAAACATGCTGAAAATCGATATTTTAGCTCCACATAGTCTATATGTGCATGCATCTTCTGTACCCGTTTATATCTCAAATTCAGGCTCAAAAGATCCGAAAATTCGGTATTTTTGGGTCCCAGAAGCGATCTGTACATGTCTACTCAGTGCCACAATGTTTTCAAAATATAGGCTTAAAACATGCTAAAATTCAATATTTTAGGTGTCCAAAGTCGATATGTGCATACATCTTTTGTACCCGTTTATATCCCAAATTCAGGCTCTAATATCCGAAAATACAATATTTTTGGGTCGCAGAAGCCACCTGTACATGCCTACTCAGTGATAGAATATTTTCAAAATATTGGCCCAAAACATACTAAAAATCGATATTTGGGGTGCCCAAAGTCGATATGTGCATGCATCTTCTCTACCCGTTTAAATCTCAAAATCAGGCTTAAAACACCCGAAAATTAGATATTTTTGTGTCCCATGCCTACTCCTTCTTAGAATGTTTTCAAGATAGAGACCCAAAACATGCTCAAAATCGATATATTAGGTGCAAAAAGTCTATATGTGCCTGCATCTTCAGTACCGGTTTATATCTCAAATTCAGGCTCAAAACACCCGAAAATTTAATATTTTTGTGTTACAGAAGCGATCTGTACATGACTACTTCGTGTTAGAGTATTTTCAAAATAGATGCCTAAAACATGCTTTATATCTATATTTTGGGTGCCCAAAGTCGATATGTGTATGCATCTTCTGTACCCGTTTATATCTCAAATTCAGGCTCAAAATACCCGAAAATTTAATATTTTTGTGTTACAGAAGCGATCTGTACATGACTACTTCGTGTTAGAGTATTTTCAAAATACATGCCCAAAACATGCTGAAAATCGATATTTTAGCTTCACATAGTCGATATGTGCATGCATCTTCTGTACCCGTTTATATCTCAAATACAGGCTCAAATCACCCGAAAATTCAATATTTTTGGGTCCCAGAAGCGATCTGAACATGCTTACTCCATGTTAGAGTACTTTCAAAATACAGGCCCAAAACATGCTGAAAATTGATATTTTAGGTGCCAAAAGTCGATATGTTCATGCATACCCGATTATATCTCAAATTCAGGCTCAAAATACCCGAAAATTCGATATTTTTGGGTCCCAGATGCGATCTGTACATGCCTACTTCGTGTTAGAGTACTTTCAAAATACAGGCAATAAAACAAGCTGAAAATCGATATTTTAGGTGCCCAAAGTCGATATGTGCATTCATCTTCTGTACCCGTTTATATCTCAAATTCAGGCTCAAAACACCCGAAAATTCGATATTTTTGGGTCCCAGAAGCGATCTGTACATGCCCACTCCGTGTTAGAGTATTTTCAAAATACATGCCCAAAACATGCTGAAAATCGATATTTTAGCTCCACATAGTCGATATGTGCATGCATCTTCTGTTACCGTTTATATCTCAAATTCAGGCTCAAATCACCAGAAAATTCAATATTTTTGGGTCCCAGAAGCGATCTGTACATGCCTACTCCGTGTTAGAGTACTTTCAAAATACAGGCCCAAAACATGCTGAAATCGATATTTTAGGTGCCCAAAGTCGATATGTGCATGCATCTTCTGTACTCGATTATATCTCAAATTCAGTCTCAAAATACCCAAAAAAATCGATATTTTTGTGTCCCAGAAGCGATCTGTACATGCCTATTCCTTGTTAGAGTATTTTCAAAATACAGGCCTAAAACATGCTAAAATCGATATTTGAGGTGCCCAAAGTCAATATGTGTATGCATCTTCTGTACCCGTTTATATCCCAAATTCAGGCTCAAAAGATCCGAAAATTCGGTATTTTTGGGTCCCAGAAGCGATCTGTACATGTCTACTCAGTGCCAGAATGTTTTCAAAATATAGGCTTAAAACATGCTAAAATTCAATATTTTAGGTGTCCAAAGTCAATATGTGCATACATCTTATGTACCCGTTTATATCCAAAATTTAGGCTCTAACACCCGAAAATTCAATATTTTTGGGTCCCAGAAGCGACCTGTACATGCCTACTCAGTGATAGAATATTTTCAAAATATTGGCCCAAAACATACTAAAAATCGATATTTGGGGTGCCCAAAGTCGATATGTGCATGCATCTTCTCTACCCGTTTATATCTCAAATTCAGGCTTAAAAAACCCGAAAATTAGATATTTTTGTGTTCCTGAAGCCATCTGTACATGCCTACTCCTTCTTAAAATGTTTTCAAGATAGAGACCCAAAACATGCTCAAAATCGATATATTAGGTGCAAAAAGTCGATATGTGCCTGCATCTTTAGTACCCGTTTATATCTCAAATTCAGGCTCAAAACACCCGAAAATTCAATATTTTTGTGTCCCAGAAGCGATCTGTACATGCCTACTTCGTGTTAGAGTATTTTCAAAATAGATGCCTAAAACATGCTTTAAAACGATATTTTGGGTGCCCAAAGTCGATATGTGCATGCATCTTCTGTATCCGTTTATATCTCAAATTCAGGCTCAAAACACCCGAAAAATCGATATTTTTGGGTCCCAGAAGCGATCTGTACATGCCTACTCTTTGCTTGAATGTTTTATAAAATACAGACCCAAAACATGCTCAAAATCGATATTTTAGGTGTTAAAAGTCGATATGTGCATGCATTTTCAGTACACGATTATATCTCAAATTCAGGCTCAAAACAACCAAAAATTCGATATTTTTCGGTCCCAGAAGCGATCTGTACATGCCTACTCCGTGTTAGAGTATTTTCAAAATACATGCCCAAAACATGCTGAAAATCGATATTTTAGCTTCACATAGTCGATATTTGCATGCATCTTCTGTACCCGTTTATATCTCAAATACAGGCTCAAATCACCCGAAAATTCAATATTTTTGGGTCCCAGAAGCAATCTGTAACTGCCTATTCCATGTTAGAGCATTTTTTAAAATACAGGCCCCAAACATGCTGAAAATCGATATTTTAGGTGCCAAAAGTCAATATGTGTATGCATCTTCTGTACCCGTTTATATCCCAAATTCAGGCTCAAAACACCCGAAAATTCGATATTTTTGGGTCCCAAAAGCGATCTGTATATGCCTACTCCGTGTTAGAGTATTTTCAAAATACATGCCCAAAACATGCTGAAAATCGATATTTTAGCTCCACATAGTCGATATGTGCATGCATCTTCTGTACCCGTTTATATCTCAAATACAGGCTCAAATTACCCGAAAATTCAATATTTTTGGGTCCCAGAAGCGATCTGAACATGCTTACTCCGTGTTAGAGTACTTTCAAAATACAGGCCCAAAACATGCTGAAAATTGATATTTTAGGTTCCCAAAGTCGATATGTGAATGCATCTTCTGTACTCGATTATATCTCAAATTCAGGCTCAAAATACCCGAAAATTCGATATTTTTTTGTCCCAGAAGCGATCTGTACCTACCTATTCCGTGTTAGAGTATTTTCAAAATACAGGCCAAAAACATGCTGAAAATTGATATTTTAGGTGCCCAAAGTCGATATGTGCATGCATCTTCTGTACCCGATTATATCTCAAATTCAGGCTCAAAATGCCCGAAAATTCCATATTTTTGGGTCCCAGAAGCAATCTGTACCTGCCTACTCCTTGTTAGAGTATTTTCAAAATACAGGGCCAAAACATGCTGAAAATCGATATTTTAGGTGAACAAAGTCAATATGTGTATGCATCTTCTGTACCCGTTTATATCCCAAATTCAGGCTCAAAACACCCGAAAATTCGATATTTTTAGGTCCCAGAAGCGTTCTGTATATGCCTACTCCGTGTTTGAGTATTTTCAAATTACATGGCCAAAGCATGCTGAAAATCTATATTTGAGGTGCCTAAAGTCAATATGTGTATGCATCTTCTGTACCCGTTTATATCCCAAATTCAGGCTCAATAGATCCGAAAATTCGATATTATTGAGTCCCAGAAGCGACCTGTACATGCCTACCCAGTGATAGAATATTTTCAAAATATTGGCCCAAAACATACAAAAAATCGATATTTGGGGTGCCCAAAGTCGATATGTGCATGCATATTCTCTACAAGTTATATCTCAAATTCAGGCTTAAAACACCCGAAAATTAGATATTTTTGTGTCCCAGAAGCAATCTGTACATACCTACTCATTCTTAGAATGTTTTCAAGATACAGACCCAAAACATGCTCAAAATCGATATATTAGGTGCAAAAAGTCGATATGTGTATGCATCTTCAGTACCCGTTTATATCCCAAATTCAGGCTCAAAAAACCCGAAAATTCGATATTTTTGGGTCCCAGAAGCGATCTGTATATGCCTACTCCGTGTTTGAGTATTTTCAAAATACATGGCAAAAACATGCTGAAAATCGGTATTTTAGCTTACATAGTCGATATGTGCATGCATCTTCTGTATCCGTTTATATCTCAAATTCAGGCTCAAAACACCCGAGAACTCGGTATTTTTGGGTCCCAGAAGCGATCTGTACATGCCTACTCCTTATTAGAATGTTTTCAAGATACAGACCCAAAACAAGCTCAAAATCGATATTTTAAGTGCAAAAAGTCGATATGTGCCTGCATCTTCAGTACCCGTTTATATCTCAAATTCAGGCTCAAAACATGCAAAAATTCAACATTTTTTGGTCCCAGAAGCGATCTGTACATGTCTACACAATGCTAGAATGTTTTCAAAATATAGGCTTAAAACATGCGAAAAATCGATATTTTAGGTGTCCAAAATCGGAATGTGCATACATCTTTTGTTCCCGTTTATATCCCAAATTCAGGCTCAAAACACCCGAAAATTCGATATTTTTGGGTCCCAGAAGCAATCTGTACATGCCTACTTAGTGCTGGAATATTTTCAAAATATAGGCTCAATACATGCTAAAAATCGATATTTTAGGTGCCCAATGTCGATATGTGCATGCATCTTCTGTACCCGTTTATATCTCAAATTCAGGCTTAAATCACCCTAAAATTCAATATTTTTGGGTCCCAGAAGCGATCTGTACATGCCTACTCCGTGTTAGACTACTTTCAAAATACAGGCCCAAAACATGCTGAAAATAGATATTTGAGGTGCCCAAAGTCGATATGTGTATTCATTTTCTGTACCCGTTTATATCCCAAATTCAGGCTTAAAACACCCGAAAATTCGATATTCTAGGGTCCCAGAAGCGATCTGTACATGCCTACTCCTTGCTAGAATGTTTTCAAAATATAGGCTCAAAACATGCTAAAAATCGATATTTTAGGTATCCAAAGTCGATATGTGCATGCATCTTCTGTACCCGTTTATATCTCAAATTCAGGGTCAAAACACCCGAAAATTCGATATTTTGAGTCTCATAAGCGTTCTGTACATGTCTACTCATTGCTAGAATGTTTTCAAAATAAAGGCTTAAAACATGCTAAAAATCGATATTTTAGGTGTCCACAGTCGATATGTGCATACATCTATTGTACCCGTTTATATCCCAAATTCAGGCTAAAAACACCCGAAACTTCGATATTTTTGGGTCCCTGAAGCGATCTGTACATGCCTACTCAGTGCTAGAATATTTTTTAAATGTAGGCCCAAAACATGCTAAAAATCGATATTTTAGGTGCCCAAAGTCGATATGTGCATGCATCTTCAGTACCCGTTTATATCTCAAATTCAGGCTCAAAACAACGGAAAATTCAATATTTTTGGGTTCCAGAAGTGATCAGTACATGCCTACTCAGTGCTAGAAAGTTTTCAAAATATAGGCTCAAAACATGCTAAAAATCTATAATTTAGGTGTCCAAAGTCGATATGTGCATACATCTTTTGTACCCGTTTATATCCCAAATTCAGGCTCAAAACACCCGAAAATTCAATATTTTTGGATTCCTGAAGCGATCTGTACATGCCTACTCAGTGCTAGAATATTTTTTAAATGTACGCCTAAAACATGCTAAAAATCGATATTTTAGGTGATAAATGTCGATATGAGCATGCATTTTCTGTACCAGTTTATATCTCAAATTCTGGCACAAAACACCCGAAAAATCGATAATTTTGGGTCCCAGAAGGGATATTTACATGCCTAGTCAGTGCTAAAATGTTTTCAAATTATAGGCTTAAAGCATGCTAAAAATCGATATTTTAGTTGTCCAAAGTCGATATGTGCATACATCTTTTGTACCCGTTTATATCCAAAATTCAGGCTCAGAACACCCGAAAATTCGATATTTTTGGGTCCCTGAAGCGATCTGTACATGCCTACTCCGTGTTAGAGTATTTTCAAAATACAGGCCCAAAACATGCTCAAAATCGATATTTTAGGTTCCCAAAGTCAATACGTGTATGCATCTTCTATACCCGTTTATATCCCAAATTCAGGCTGAAAACACCCGAAAATTCGATATTTTTTTGTCCCAGAAACGTTCTGTACATGCCTACTCATTGCTAGAATACTTTCAAAATATAGGCCCAAAACATGCTAAAATCGATATTTTGGGTGCCCAAAGTCGATATCTGCATGCATCTTCTGTACCCGTTTATATCTCAAATTCAGGCTCAAAACACCCGAAAACTCGATATTTTTGGGTCCCAGAAGAGATCTGTACATGCCTACTCCATGTTCGAGTACTTTCAAAATACAGGCCCAAAACATGCTGAAAATCGATATTTTAGGTGCCCAAAGTCGATATGTGCATGCATCTTCAGTACCCGTTTATATCTCAAATTCAGGCTCAAAACAACGGAAAATTCAATATTTTTGGGTTCCAGAAGCGATCTGTACATGCCTACTCAGTGCTAGAATGTTTTCAAAATATTGGCTCAAAACATGCTAAAAATCTATAATTTAGGTGTCCAAAGTCGATATGTGCATGCATCTTCTGTACCCGTATATATCTGAAATTCAGGCTCAAAACACCCAAAAATTCGATATTTTTGTGTCACAGAAGCGATCTGTACATGCCTACTTCGTGTTAGAGTGTTTTCAAAATAGATGCCTAAAACATGCTCAAAATCGATATTTTGGGAGCCCAAAGTCGATATGTGCTTGCATCTTCTGTACCCGTTCATATCTCAAATTCATTCTCAAAATACCCGAAAATTCGTTATTTTCGGGTCCAAGAAGCGATCTGTACATGCCTACTCTTTGCTAGAATATTTTCAAAATACAGACCCAAAACATGCTCAAAATCGATATTTTTGGAGCAAAAAGTCGATATGTGCATACATCTTTTATACTTGTTTATATCCCAAATTCAGGCTCAAAACACCCGAAAATTCGATATTTTTTTGTCCCAGAAGCGATCTGTACATGCCTACTCAGTGATAGAATATTTTCAAAATATTGTCCCAAAACATGCTAAAAATCGATATTTTGGGTGGCCAAAGTCGATATGTGAATGCATCTTCTGTACCCGTTTATATCTCAAATTCAGGCTCAAAACACCCGAAAACTCGATATTTTTGGATCCCAGAAGAGATCTGTACATGCCTACTCCGTGTTAGAGTACTTTCAATATACAGGCCCAAAACATGCTCAAAATCGATATTTTAGGTGCCCAAAGTCGATATGTGCATGCATCTTCAGTACCCGTTTATATCCCAAATTCAGGCTCAAAACACCCGAAAATTTGATATTTTTGGGTCCCTGAAGCTATCTGTACATGCCTACTCAGTGCTAGAATATTTTTTAAATGTAGGCCCAAAACATGCTAAAAATCGATATTTTAGGTGCTAAATGTCGATATGAGCATGCATTTTCTGTACCGGTTTATATCTCAAATTCAGGCTTAAAACACCCAAAAATTCGATAATTTTGGGTCCCAGAAGCAATCTTTACATGCCTACTCCGTGTTAGTGTATTTTCAAATTACAGGCCTAAAAAATGCTCAAAATCGATATTTTATATTCCCAAAGTCAATATGTGTATGCATCTTCTATACCAGTTTATATCCCGAATTCTGGCTCAAAACATCCGAAAATTCGATATTTTTTTGTCCCAGAAGCGATCTGTACATGCCTACTCATTGCTAGAATACTTTCAAAATATAGGCCCAAAACATGCTAAAAATCGATATTTTGGGTGCCCAAAGTCGATATCTGCATGCATCTTCTGTACCCGTTTATATCTCAAATTCAGGCTCAAAAAAACCCGAAAACTCGATATTTTTGGGTCCCAGAAGAGATCTGTACATGCCTACTCCGTGTTAGAGTACTTTCAAAATACGGGCCCAACACAAGCTGAAAATCGATATTTTAGGTGCAAAAAGTCGATATGTGCATGCATCTTCAGTTCCCATTTATATCTCAAATTCAGGCTCAAAACACCCAAAAATTCAATATTTTTGGGTTCCAGAAGCGATCTGTACATGCCTACTCAGTGCTAGAAAGTTTTCAAAATATAGGCTCAAAACATGCTAAAAATCTATAATTTAGGTGTCCAAAGTCGATATTGGCATACATCTTTTGTACCCGTTTATATCCAAAATTCAGGCTCAAAACACCCGAAAATTCGATATTTTTGGGTCCTTGAAGCGATCTGTACATGCCTACTCAGTGCTAGAATATTTTTTAAATGTAGGCCCAAAACATGCTAAAAATCGATATTTTTGGTGCTAAATGTCGATAAAAGCATGAATTTTCTGTACCGGTTTATATCTCAAATTCAGGCTCAAAACACCCGAAAACTCGATAATTTTGGGTCCCAGAAGTGATCTTTACATGCCTACTCCGTGTTAGAGTATTTTCAAAATACAGGCCCAAAACATGCTCAAAATCGATATTTTAGGTTCCCAAAGTCAATATGTGTATGCATCTTCTATACCCGTTTATATCACAAATTCAGGCTGAAAACACCCGAAAATTCGATATTTTTCTGTCTCAGAAGCGTTCTGTACATGCCTACTCATTGCTAGAATACTTTCAAAACATAGGCCCAAAACATGCTAAAAATCGATATTTTGGGTGCCCAAAGTCGATATGTGAATGCATCTTCTGTACCCGTTTATATCTCAAATTCAGGCTCAAAACACCCGAAAACTCGAAATTTTTGGGTCCCAGAAGAGATCTGTACATGCCTTCTCCGTGTTAGAGTACTTTCAAAATACAGGCCCAAAACATGCTGAAAATCGATATTTTAGGTGCCCAAAGTCGATATGTGCATGCATCTTCAGTACCCGTTTATATCCCAAATTCAGGCTCAAAACACCCGAAAATTTGATATTTTTGGGTCCCTGAAGCTATCTGTACATGCCTACTCAGTGCTAGAATATTTTTTAAATGTAGGCCCAAAACATGCTAAAAATCGATATTTTAGGTGCTAAATGTCGATATAAGCATGCATTTTCTGTACCGATTTATATCTCTAATTCAGGCTCAAAACACCCGAAAATTCGATAATTTTGGGACCCAGAAGCGATCTTTACATGCCTACTCCGTGTTAGAGTATTTTCAAAATACAGGCCCAAAACATGCTCAAAATCGATATTTTATATTCCCAAAGTCAATATGTGTATGCATCTTCTATACCCGTTTATATCCCAAATTCAGGCTCAAAACATCCGAAAATTCGATATTTTTTTGTCCCAGAAGCGATCTGTACATGCCTACTGATTGCTAGAATACTTTCAAAATATTGGCCCAAAACATGCTAAAAATCGATATTTTGGGTGCCCAAAGTCGATATCTGCATGCATCTTCTGTACCCGTTTATATATCAAATTCAGGCTCAAAACACCCGAAAACGTGATATTTTTGGGTCCCAGAAGAGATCTTTACATGCCTACTCCGTGTTAGAGTACTTTCAAAATACAGGCCCAAAACATGCTGAAAATCGATATTTTAGGTGCCCAAAGTCGATATGTGCATGCATCTTCAGTACCCGTTTATATCTCAAATTCAGGCTCAAAACAACGGAAAATTCAATATTTTTGGGTTCCAGAAGCGATCTGTACATGCCTACTCAGTGCTAAAAGTTTTCAAAATATAGGCTCAAAACATGCTAAAATCTATAATTTAGGTGTCCAAAGTCGATATGTGCATACATCTTTTGTACCCGTTTATATCCCAAATTCAGGCTCAAAACACCCGAAAATTCGATAATTTAGGGTCCCAGAAGGGATATCTACATGCCTAGTCAGTGCTAAAATGTTTTCAAAATATAGGCTTAAAGCATGCTAAAAATCGATATTTTAGGTGTCCAAAGTCGATATGTGCATACATCTTTTGTATCTGTTTATATCCAAAATTCAGGCTCAAAACACTCGAAAATTCGATATTTTTTTGTCCAAGAAGCGATCTGTACATGCCTACTCAGTGCTAGAATATTTTTAAAATATATACTCCCAAAACAGGCTAAAAATCGATATTTTAGGTGCTAAATGTCGATATCAGCATGCATTTTCTGTACCGGTTTATATCTCAAATTCAGGCTCAAAACACCCGAAAACTCGATAATTTTGGGTCCTAGAAGAGATCTTTACATGCCTACTCCGTGTTAGAGTATTTTCAAAATACAGGCCCAAAACATGCTCAAAATTGATATTTTATATTCCCAAAGTCAATATGTGTATGCATCTTCTATACCCGTTTATATACCAAATTCAGGCTCAAAACATCAGAAAATTCGATATTTTTGGGTCCCTGAAGCGATCTGTACATGCCTACTCAGTGCTAGAATATTTTTTAAATGTAGGCCCAAAACATGCAAAAAATCGATATTTTAGGTGCTAAATGTCGATATGAGCATGCATTTTCTGTACCGGTTTATATCTCAAATTCAGGCTCAAAACACCCGAAAATTCGATAATTTTGGGTCCCAGAAGGGATATTTACATGCCTACTCAGTGCTAAAATGTTTTCAAAATATAGGCCCAATACATGCTAAAAATCGATATTTTAGGTGCCCAATGTCGATATGTGCATGCATCTTCTGTACCCGTTTATATCTCAAATTCAGGCTCAAAACACCCAAAAATTCGATATTTTTGGGTCCAAGATGCGATCTGTACATGCCTAAACAGTGCTAGAATGTTTTCAAAATATAGGCTCAAAAAATGCTAAAAATCGATATTTTATATGTCCCAAGTCGATATGTGCATGCACGTTCTGTTTCCGACTTTAACTCAAATTCAGGCTCAAAACACCCGAAAATTCGATTTTTTTTGTGCCCCAGAAGCGATCTGTACATGCCTACTTCGTGTTAGAGTATTTTCAAAATTCAGGCCCAAAACATGCTCAAAATCGATATTTTGGGTGCCCAAAGTCGATATGTGCATACATCTTCTGTACCCGTTTATATCTCAAATTCAGACTAAAAAAACCCGAAAATTCGATATTTTTGGGTCCAAGAAGCGATCTTTACATGCCTACTCCGTGTTAGAGTATTTTCAAAATACAGGCCCAAAACATGCTCAAAGTCAATATGTGTATGCATCTTCTATACCCGTTTATATCCCAAATTCAAGCTGAAAACACCCGAAAATTCGATATTTTTTTGTCCCAGAAGCGTTCTGTACATGCCTACTGATTGCTAGAATACTTTTAAAATATAGGCCCAAAACATGATAACAATCGATATTTTGGGTGCCCAAAGTCGATATCTGAATGCATTTTCTGTACCCGTTTATATCTCAAATTCATGCTCAAAACACCCGAAAACTCGATATTTTTGGGTCCCAGAAGCAATGTGTACATGCCTATTCCTTGTTAGAGTATTTTCAAAATACAGGCCCAAAACATGCTGAAAATCGATATTTGAGGTGCCCAAGTCAATATGTGTATGCATCTTCTGTACCCGTTTATATCCCAAATTCTGGCTCAAAACACCCGAAAATTCGATAATTTTGGGTCCCAGAAGGGATATTTACACGCCTACTCAGTGCTAAAATGTTTTAAGAATATAGGCTTAAAGCATGCTAAAAATCGACATTTTAAGTGTCCAAAGTCGATATGTGCATACATCTTTTGTACCCGTTTATATCCAAAATTCAGTCTCAAAACACCCGAAAATTCGATATTTTTGGGTCCCTGAAGCGATCTGTACATGCCTACTCAGTGCTAGAATATCTTTAAAATATAGTCCCAAAACATGCTAAAAATCGATATTTTAGGTGCTAAATGTCGATATGAGCATGCATTTCCTGTACCGGTTTAGATTACAAATTCAGGCTCAAAACACACGAAAATTCGATAATTTTTTGTCCCAGAAGCAATCTTTACATGCCTATTCCGTGTTAGAGTATTTTCAAAATACAGGCCCAAAACATGCTCAAAGTCAATATGTGTATGCATCTTCTATACCCGTTTATATCCCAAATTCAAGCTGAAAACACCCGAAAATTCGATATTTTTTTTGTCCCAGAAGCGTTCTGTACATGCCTACTGATTGCTAGAATACTTTCAAAATATAGGCCCAAAACATGCTAAAAATCGATATTTTATGTTTCCCAAGTCGATATGTGCATGCATGTTCTGTACCCGTTTATATCTCAAATTTAGGCTCAAAACACCCGAAAATTCGATATTTTTGGGTCCCAGAAGCGATCTGTACATGCCTACTCCGTGTTAGAGTATTTAAAAATACAGGCCCAAAACATGCTGAAAATCGATATTTTAGGTGCACAAAGTCAATATGTGTATGCATCTTCTGTACCCGTTTATATCCCAAATTCAGGCTCAAAACACCCGAAAACTTCGATATTTTTGGGTCCCTGAAGCGATCTGTACATGCCTACTCATTGCTAGAATACTTTCAAAATATAGGCCCAAATCATGCTAAAAATCGATATTTTGGGTGTCCAAAGTCGATATCTGCATGCATCTTCTGTACCCGTTTATATCTCAAATTCATGCTCAAAACACCCGAAAACTCGATATTTTTGGGTCCCAGAAGAGATCTGTACATGCCTAATCCGTGTTAGAGTACTTGCAAAATACAGGCCCAAAACATGCTCAAAATCGATATTTTAGGTGCCCAAAGTCGATATGTGCATGCATTTTCAGTACCCGTTTATATCTCAAATTCAGGCTCAAAACAACGGAAAATTCAATATTTTTGGGTCCCAGAAGCGATCTGTACATGCCTACTTCGTGTTAGAGTATTTTCAAAATAGATGCTCAAAACATGCTCAAAATCGATATTTTGGGTGCACAAAGTCAAAATGTGCATGCATTTTCAGTACCCGTTTATATCCCAAATTCAGGCTTAAAACACCCGAAAATTCAATATTTTTGTGTGTCAGAAGCGATCTGTACATGCCTACTAAGTGCTGGAATATTTTCAAAATATTGGCCCAATACATGCTAAAAATCGATATTTTAGGTGCCCAATGTCGATATGTGCATGCTTATTCTGTACCCGTTTATATCTCAAATTCAGGCTCAAAACACCCAAAAATTCGATATTTTTAGGTCCCAGAAACGATCTGTACATGTCTACTCAGAGCTAAAATGTTTTCAAAATATAGGCTTAAAGCATGCTAAAATTCGATATTTTAGCTCCACGTATTCGATATGTGCATGCATCTTCTGTACCCGTTTATATCTCAAATTCAGGCTCAAAACACCCGAAAATTCAATGTTTTTGGGTCCCATAAGCAATCTGTATATGCCTATTCAGTGATAGAGTATTTTCAAAATACAGGCCCAAAACATGCTAAAAATCGATATTTTGGGTGCCCAAAGTTGATATCTGTATGCATCTTCAGTACCCGTTTATATCTCAAATTCAGACTAAAAACGACGGAAAATTCAATATTTTTGGGTCCCAGAAGCGATCTGTACATGCCTACTCAGTGCTAGAATTTTTTTACGATACAGACCCAAAATATGCTCAAAATCAATAATTTAGGTGCAAAAATTCGATATGTGCATGCATCTTCAGTACCCGTTTATATCTCAAATGCAGGCTCAAAACACCCGAAAATTTGAGATTTTTGGGTCCCCGAAACGATCTGTACATGTCTACTTAGTGCTAGACTCTTTTAAAAATATAGGCTTAAAACATGCTAAAAATCGATATTTTACGTGTCCAAGGTCGATATGTGCATACATCTTTTGTACCCGTTTATATCCCAAATTCTGGATCAAAACACCCGAAAATTCGATATTTTTGGGTCCCAGAAGCGATCTGTACATGCCTACTCCGTGTTAGAGTATTTTCAAAATACAGGCCCAAAACATGCTGATAATCGATATTTGAGGTGCCCAAAGTTAATATGTGTATGGATCTTCTGTACCCGTTTATATCCCAAATTTATGCTCAAAACACCCGAAAATTCGATATTTTTGGGTCCCAAAAGCGATCTGTACATGCCTACTCCTTGTTAGAGTATTTTCAAAATATAGGCCCAAAACATGCTAAAAATCGATATCTTGGGTGCCGAAAGTTGATATATTCATGCATCTTCAGTACCCGTTTATATCTCAAATTCAGGCTCAAAACACCCGAAAATTCGAAATTTTTGGGTGACAGAAGCGATCTGTACATGCCTACTCCGTGTTAGAGTATTTTCAAAATACATGCTCAAAGCATGCAGAAAATCGATATTTTAGCTCCACATAGTCGATATGTGCATGCATCTTCTGTACCCGTTTATATCTCAAATTCAGGCTCAAAACACCCGAAAATTCGATATTTTTGGGTCCCAGAAACGATCTGTACATGCCTACTCCGTGTTAGAGTACTTTTTGAATTTCAGGCCCAAAACATGCTGAAAATCGATATTTTAGGTGCCCAAAGTGGATATGAGCATGCATCTTCTGTACCCGTTTAAATCTCAAATTCAGACTCAAGACACCCGAAAATTCGATATTTTTTCGTCCCAAAAGCGACTTGTACATGCCTACTCTTTGCTAGAATGTTTTCAAGATACAGACCTAAAATATGCTCAAAATCGATATTTGAAGTGCCCAAAGTCAATATGTGTATGTATCTTCTGTACACGTTTATATCTCAAATGAAGGCTCAAAACACACGAAAATTCGATATTTTTGGTTCCAGAAGCGATCTGTACATGCCTACTCAGTAATAGAATATTTTTAAAATATAGGCCCAAAACAAGCTAAAAATCTATATTTTAGGTGCCCAAAGTCGATATGTGCATACATCTTCTGTACCCGTTTATATCTCAAATTCAGGCTCAAAACACCCGAAAATTCGATATTTTTGTGTCCCAGAAGCGATCTGTACATGCCTACTTCTTGTTAGAGTATTTTCACAATACAGACACAAAACATGCTCAAAATCGATATTTTAGTTGCCTATAGTCGATAAGTGCATGCATCTTCTGTACCCTTTTATATCCCAAATTCAGGCTCAAAACACCCGAAAATTCGATGTTTTTGGGTCCCAGAAGCGATTTGTACATGTCTACTCAGTGCTAGAATGTTTTCAAAATATAGGCTTAAAACATGCTAAAACTCGATATTTTAATTGTCCAAAGTCGATATGTGCATACCTCTTTTGTACCCGTTTATATCCCAAATTCAGGCTGAAAACACCCAAAAATTTAATATTTTAGGGTCCCAGAAGCGATCTGTACATGCCTACTCAGTGATAGAATATTTTCAAAATATTGGCCCAAAACATACTAAAAATCGATATTTTGGGGGCCCAAAGTCTATAAGTGCATGCATCTTCTGTACCCGTTTATATCTCAAATTCAGGCTGAAAACACCTGAAAATTAGATATTTTTGTGTCCCAGAAGCGATATGTACATGCCTACTCCTTCTTAGAATGTTTTAAAGATACCGACCCAAAACATGCTCAAAATCGATATTTAAGGTGCCCAAAGTGGATATGAGCATGCATCTTCTGTACCCGATTATATCTCAAATTCAGGCTCAAAATACCCGAAAAATCGATATTTTTGCGTCCAAGAAGCGATCTGTACATGCCTCCTCTGTGTTAGAGTATTTTTAAAATATAGGCTTAAAACATGTTAAAAATCGTTATTTTACGTGTCCAAAGTCGATATGTGCATACATCTTTTGTACCCGTTTATATCCCAAATTCAGGCTCAAAACACCCGAAAATTCGATATTTTTGGGTCCCTTAATCGATCTGTACATGCCTACTCCGTGTTAGAGTATTTTCAAAATACAGGCCCAAAACATGCTCAAAATCGATATTTTTGGTGCAAAGAGTCGATATGTGCATGCATCTTCATTACCTGTTTACATATCAAATTCAGGCTCAAAACACCCGAAAATTCAATATTTTTGGGTTCCAAAAGCGATCTTTACATGCCTATTCAGTGCTATAATGTTTTCAATATACATGCCCAAAACATGCTGAAAATCGATATTTTAGCTCCACATAGTCGATATGTGCATGCATCTTCTGTACCCGTTTATATCTCAAATTCAGTCTCAAAACACCCGAAAAATCAATGTTTTTGGGTCCCAGAAGCAATCTGTATATGCCTATTCCGTGTTAGAGTATTTTCAAAATACAGGCCCAAAACATGCTGAAAATCGATATTTGAGGTGCCCAAAGTCGATATGTGTATGTATCTTCTGTACCCGTTTATATCTCAAATGAAGGCTCAAAACACACGAAAATTCGATATTTTTGGTTCCTGAAGCGATCTGTACATGCCTACTCAGTAATAGAATATTTTTAAAATATAGGCCCAAAACAAGCTAAAAATCGATATTTTAGGTGCCCAAAGTGGATATGTGCATGCATCTTCTGTACCCGATTATATCTCAAATTCAGTCACAAAATACCCGAAAATTCAATGTTTTTGGGTCCCAGAAGCAATCTGTATATGCCTATTCCGTGTTAGAGTATTTTCAAAATACAGGCCCAAAACATGCTGAAAATCGATATTTGAGGTGCCCAAATTCAATATTTGTATGTATCTTCTGTACCCGTTTATATCTCAAATGAAGGCTCAAAACACACGAAAATTCGATATTTTTGGTTCCAGAAGCGATCTGTACATGCCTACTCTTTGCTAGAATGTTTTCAAGATACAGACCTAAAATATGCTCAAAATCGATATTTTAGGTGCAAAAATTGGATATGTGCATGCATCTTCAGTACCCGTTTATATCTCAAATGCAGGCTCAAAATTCCCGAAAATTCGATGTTTTTGGGCCCCAGAAGCAATCTGTACATGCCTATTCCGTGTTAGAGTATTTTCAAAATACTGGCCCAAAACATGCTGAAAATCGATATTTGAGGTGCCCAAAGTCAATATGTGTATGTATCTTCTGTACCCGTTTATATCCCAAATTCAGGCTCAAAACACCCGAAAATTAGATATTTTTGGGTCCCAGAAGCGATCTGTACATGCCTAGTCTGTGTTAGAGTATTTTCAAAATATAGGCCTAAAACATGCTAAAAATCGATATTTTAGGTGTCCAAAGTCGATATGTGCATGCATCTTCTGTACCCGTTTATATCCAAAATTCAGGCTCAAAACACCCGAAAATAAGATATTTTTGTGTCACAGAAGATATCTGTACATGCCTACTTCGTGTTACAGTATTTTCAAAATACATGCCCAAAACATGCTGAAAATCGATATTTTAGGTGCCCAAAGTCAATATGTGTATGTATCTTCTGTACCCGTTTATATCCCAAATAAAGGCTCAAAACACCCGAAAATTCGATATTTTTGGTTCCAGAAGCGATCTGTACATGCCTACTCAGTAATAGAATATTTTTAAAATATAGGCCCAAAACAAGCTAAAAATCGATATTTTAGGTGCCCAAAGTGGATATGAGCATGCATCTTCTGTACCCGATTATATCTCAAATTCAGTCACAAAATACCCGAAAATTCAATGTTTTTGGGTCCCAGAAGCAATCTGTATATGCCTATTCCGTGTTAGACTATTTTAAAAATACAGGCCTAAAACATGCTAAAAATCGATATTTTGGGTGCCCAAAGTTGATACCTGCATGTATCTTCAGTACCCGTTTATATCTCAAATTCAGGCTAAAAACGACGGAAAATTCAATATTTTTGGGTCCCAGAAGCGATCTGTACATGCCTACTCAGTGCTAGAATTTTTTCAAGATACAGACCCAAAATATACTCAAAATCGATAATTTAGGTGCAAAAAGTCGATATGTGCATGCATCTTCAGTACCCGTTTATATCTCAAATGCAGGCTCAAAACACCCGAAAATTCGAGATTTTTGGGTCCCCGAAGCGATCTGTACATGTCTACTTAGTGCTAGAATCTTTTCAAAATATAGGCTTAAAACATGCTAAAAATCGATATTTTACGTGTCCAAAGTCGATATGTGCATACATCTTTTGTACCCGTTTATATACCAAATTCTGGATCAAAACACCCGAAAATTCGATATTTTTGTGTCACAGAAGCTATATGTACATGCCTACTCAGTAAAAGAATATTTTCAAAATATAAGCCCAAAACAAGCTAAAAATCGATATTATAGGTGCCCAATGTCGATATGTGCATGCATATGCTGTACCCGTATATATCTCAAATTCAGGCTCAAAACACCCGAAAATTTAATATTTTTGGGTCCCAGAAGCGATCTGTACAAGCCTACTCCGTGTTAGAAAATTTTCAAAATACAGGCCATAAAACATGCTGAAAATCGATATTTTAGGTGTCCAAAGTCGATATGTGCATGCATCTTCTTTTTCCGTTTATATCTTAAATTCAGGCTCAAAACACCCGAAAATTAGATATTTTTGGGTCCCAGAAGCGATCTGTACATGCCTAATCCGTGTTAGAGTATTTTCAAAATACAGGTCCAAAACATGCTGATAATCGATATTTGAGGGGCCCAAAGTTAATATGTGTATGGATCTTCTGTACCCGTTTATATCCCAAATTCATGCTCAAAACACCCGAAAATTCGATATTTTTGGGTCCCAGACGCGACCTGTACATGCCTACTCCTTGTTAGAGTATTTTCAAAATATAGGCCCAAAACATGCTAAAAATCGATATCTTGGGTGCCGAAAGTTGATATATTCATGCATCTTCAGTACCCGTTTATATCTCAAATTTAGGCTCAAAACACCCGAAAATTCGAAATTTTTGGGTGACAGAAGCGATCTGTACATGCCTACTCCGTGTTAGAGTATTTTCAAAATACATGCTCAAAGCATGCTGAAAATCGATATTTTAGCTCCACATAGTCGATATGTGTATGCATCTTCTGTACCCGTTTATATCTCAAATTCAGGCTCAAAACACCCGAAAATTCGATATTTTTGGGTCCCAGAAGCGATCTGTACATGCCTACTCCGTGTTAGAGTACTTTTTGAATTTCAGGCCCAAAACATGCTGAAAATCGATATTTTAGGTGCCCAAAGTGGATATGAGCATGCATCTTCTGTACCCGTTTATATCTCAAATTCAGACTCAAGACACCCGAAAATTCGATATTTTTTGGTCCCAGAAGCGACTTGTACATGCCTACTCTTTGCTAGAATGTTTTCAAGATACAGACCTAAAATATGCTCAAAATCGATATTTTAGGTGCAAAAATTGGATATGTGCATGCATCTTCAGTACCCGTTTATATCTCAAATGCAGGCTCAAAATTCCCGAAAATTCAATGTTTTGGGGTCCCAGAAGTGATCTGTACATGCCTACTCTGTGTTAGAGTATTTTCAAAATATAGGCCTAAAACATGCTAAAAATCGATATTTTAGGTGTCCAAAGTCGATATGTGCATGCATCTTCTGTACCCGTTTATATCCCAAATTCAGGCTCAAAACACCCGAAAATTAGATATTTTTGTGTCACAGAAGATATCTGTACATGCCTACTTCGTGTTACAGTATTTTCAATATACATGCCCAAAACATGCTGAAAATCGATATTTGAGGTGCCCAAAGTCAATATGTGTATGTATCTTCTGTACCCGTTTATATCTCAAATGAAGGCTCAAAACACCCGAAAATTCGATATTTTTGGTTCCAGAAGCGATCTGTACATGCCTACTCAGTAATAGAATATTTTTAAAATATAGGCCCAAAACAAGCTAAAAATCTATATTTTAGGTGCCCAAAGTCGATATGTGCATACATCTTCTGTACCCGTTTATATCTCAAATTCAGGCTCAAAACACCCGAAAATTCGATATTTTTGTGTCCCAGAAGCGATCTGTACATGCCTACTCCGTGTTAGAGTATTTTCAAAATACATGCCCAAAACATGCTGAAAATCGATATTTTAGCTGCCCATAGTCGATAAGTGCATGCATCTTCTGTACCCGTTTATATCTCAAATTCAGGCTCAAAATACCCGAAAATTCGATATTTTTGGGTCCAAGAAGCGATCTGTACATGCCTACTCCGTGTTAGAGTACTTTAAAAATACAGGCCCAAAACATGCTGAAAATCGATATTTTAGGTGCCCAAAGTCGATATGTGCATGCATCTTCTGTACCCGATTATATCTCAAATTCAGGCTCAAAATACCCGAAAATTTGATATGTTTAGGTCCCAGAAGCAATCTGTACATGCCTATTCCGTGTTAGAGTATTTTGAAAATACTTACCCAAAACATGCTGATAATCGATATTTGAGGTGCCCAAAGTCAATATGTGTACGGATCTTCTGTACCCGTTTATATCCCAAATTCATGCTCAAAACAATCGAAAATTCGATATTTTTGTGTCCCAGAAGCGATGTGTACATGCCTACTCCGTGTTGGAGTATTTTCAAATTATAGACCGAAAACATGCTTAAAATCGATATTTTGGGTGCCCAAAGTCGATATGTGAATGCATCTTCTGTTCCCGTTTATATCTTAAATTTAGGCTCATAACACCCGAAAATTCGATATTTTCGGGTCCCAGAAGCGATCTGTACATGCCTACTCAGATATAGGCCCAAAACATGCTGCAAATCGATATTTTAGATGCACAAAGTCAATATGTGTATGCATCTTCTTCACCCTTTTTTATCCCAAATTCAACCTCAAAACACCCAAAAATTCGGTATTTTTGGGTCCCAGAAGCGATCTGTACATGCCTACTTCATGCTAGAATGTTTTCAAGATACAGACCCAAAACAAGCTTAAAATCGATATTTTAGGTGCAAAAAGTCGATATGTGCATGTATCTTCAGTACCGGTTTACATCTCAAATTCAGGCTCAAACACCCGAATATTCAATAATTTTAAATTCCAGAAATGATCTGTACATGTTTACTCTGTGCTTGAATGTTTTTAAAATATAGGTTTAAAATATGCTAAAAATTAATATTTTAGGTGTCCCAAGTCGATATGTGCATGCATCTTCTGTACTCGTTTATATCTCAAATTCAGGCTCAAAACACCCGAAAATTCGGTATTTTTTGGTCCCAGAAGCAACCTGTATATGCCTACTCCATGCCAGAATGTTTTCAAGATAGACCCAAATGATGCCCAAAACCGATATTTTAGGTACAAAAAGTCGATATGTGCATGCATCTTCAGTACCCGTTTATATCTTAAATTCAGGCTCAAAACACCCGAAAATTCGATATTTTTGTGTCCCAGAAGCGATCTGTATATGCCTACGCAGTGCTAAAATGTTTTCAAAATATAGACTCAAAACATGCTAAAAATCGATATTTTGGGTGCCCAAAGTCGATATGTACATGTATTTTCTGTATCCGATTATATCTCAAATTCAAACTCAAAATACACGAAAATTCGATATTTTTGTGACCCAGAAGCGATCTGTACATGCATATTCCGTGTTCGAATACTTTCAAAATATAGGCCCAAAACATGCTCAAAATTGATATTTTGGGTGCCCAAAGTCGATATGTGCATGCATCTTCTGTACCCGTTTATATCTCAAATTCAGGCTCAAAACACCCGAAAATTCGGTATTTTTGGGTCCCTGAAGCGATCTGTACATGCGTACTCAGTGCTAGAATTTTTTTTCAAAATATAGGCTTAAAACATGCTAAAAATCGATATTTTATGTGCAAAAAGTCGATATGTGCATGCATCCTCTGTACCCGTTTATATTTCAAATTCAGGCTGAAAAACACCCGAAAATTCGATATTTTTAGGAACGAGAAACGATATGTACATGCCTACTCCTTGCTTGAATGTTTTCAAGATACAGACCCAAAACATGCTCAAAATCGATAATTTAGGGCAAAAAGTCGATATGTGCATGTATCTTCAGTACCGGTTTATATCTCAAATTCAAGCTAAAAAACACCCCAATATTCAATAGTTTTAGGTTCCAGAAGCGATCTGTACATGTCTACTCAGTGCTAGAATGTTTTTAAAATATAGGTTTAAAACATGCTAAAAATTTATATTTTAGGTGTCCCAAGTCGATATGTGCATGCATCTTCTTTACTCGTTTATATCTCAAATTCAGGCTCAAAACACCCGAAAATTCGATATTTTTCGGCCCCAGAAGTGACCTGTTTATACCTACTCAGTGCTAGAATATTTTCAAAATAAAAGCCCAATACATGCTAAAAATCGATATTTTAGGTGCCCAATGTCGATATGTGCATGCATCTTCTGTACCCGTTTATATCTCAAATTCAGACTCAAGACACCCGAAAATTCGATATTTTTGGGTCCCAGAAGCGACTTGTACATGCCTACTCTTTGCTAGAATGTTTTCAAGATACAGACCAAAAATATGCTCAAAATCGATATATTTGGTGCAAAAATTCGATATGTGCATGCATCTTCTGTACCCGTTTATATCTCAAATGAAGGCTCTAAACGCACGAAAATTCGATATTTTTGGTTCCAGAAGCGATCTCTACATGCCTACTCAGTAATAGAATATTTTTAAAATATAGGCCCAAAACAAGCTAAAAATCTATATTTTAGGTGCCCAAAGTCGATATGTGCATACATCTCCTGTACCCGTTTATATCTCAAATTCAGGCTCAAAACACCCGAAAATTCGATATTTTTGTGTCCCAGAAGCGATCTGTACATGCCTACTTCTTGTTAGAGTATTTTCACAATACAGACCCAAAACATGCTCAAAATCGATATTTTAGGTGCAAAGAGTCGATATGTGCATGCATCTTCATTACCCGTTTACATATCAAATTCAGGCTCAAAAACTCCCGAAAATTCAATATTTTTGGGTTCCAGAAGCGATCTGTACATGCCTACTCAGTCCTAGAATGTTTTCAAAAAATAGGCTCAAAACATGCTAAAAATCGATATTTTAGGTGTCCCAAGTCAATAAGTGCATGCATGTACTGTACCCGTTTATATCTCAAATTCAAGTTGAAAACACTCGAAAATTCGATATTTTTGGGTCCCAGGAGCCATCTGTACATGCCTACTCCATGTTAGAGTATTTTCAAAATACATGCCCAAAACATGCTGAAAATCGATATTTTAGGTGCCCATAGTCGATAAGTGCATGCATCTTCTGTACCCGTTTATATCTAAAATTCAGGCTCAAAACACCCGAAAATTCGATATTTTTGGGTCCCAGAAGCGATCTGTACATGCCTACTCCGTGTTAGAGTACTTATTGAATTTCAGGCCCAAAACATGCTGAAAATCGAAATTTTAGGTGCCCAAAGTGGATATGAGCATGCATCTTCTGTACCCGTTTATATCTCAAATTCAGACTCAGGACACCCGAAAATTCGATATTTTTTGGTCCCAGAAGCGACTTGTACATGCCTACTCTTTGCTAGAATGTTTTCAAGATACAGACCTAAAATATGCTCAAAATCGATATTTTAGGTGCAAAAATTGGATATGTGCAGGCATCTTCAGTACCCGTTTATATCTCAAATGCAGGCTCAAAATTCCCGAAAATTCGATGTTTTGGGGTCCCAGAAGTGATCTGTACATGCCTACTCTGTGTTAGAGTATTTTCAAAATATAGGCCTAAAACATGCTAAAAATCGATATTTTAGGTGTCCAAAGTCGATATGTGCATGCATCTTCTGTACCCGTTTATATCTCAAATTCAGACTCAAAATACCCGAAAATTCGGTATTTTTGGGTCCCAGAAGCGATCTGTACATGCATACTCAGAGCTAGAATTGTTTTTCAAAATATAGGCTTAAAACATGCTAAAAATCGATATTTTATGTGCAAAAAGTCGATATGTGCATGCATCCTCTGTACCCGTTTATATTTCAAATTCAGGTTCAAAACACCCGAAAATTCGATATTTTTAGGAACGAGAAGCGATATGTACATGCCTACTCCGTGTTAGAATATTTTCAAAATACAGGTCCAAAACATGCTCAAAATCGATATTTTGGGTGCCCAAAGTCTATATGTGCATGCATCTTCTGTACGCGTTTTTTATATTTCAAATTCAGGCTCAAAACACCCGAAAATTCAATATTTTTGGGTTTTAGAAGCAATCTGTACATGCCTACTCCTTGCTTGAATGTTTTCAAGATACAGACCCAAAACATGCTCAAAATCGATAATTTAGGGCAAAAAGTCGATATGTGCATGTATCTTCAGTACCGGTTTATATCTCAAATTCAGGCTAAAAAACACCCCAATATTCAATAGTTTTAGGTTCCAGAAGCGATCTGTACATGTCTACTCAGTGCTAGAATGTTTTTAAAATATAGGTTTAAAACATGCTAAAAATTTATATTTTAGGTGTCCCAAGTCGATATGTGCATGCATCTTCTTTACTCGTTTATATCTCAAATTCAGGCTCAAAACACCCGAAAATTCGATATTTTTCGGCCCCAGAAGTGACCTGTTTATACCTACTCAGTGCTAGAATATTTTCAAAATAAAAGCCCAATACATGCTAAAAATCGATATTTTAGGTGCCCAATGTCGATATGTGCATGCATCTTCTGTACCCGTTTATATCTCAAATTCAGACTCAAGACACCCGAAAATTCGATATTTTTGGGTCCCAGAAGCGACTTGTACATGCCTACTCTTTGCTAGAATGTTTTCAAGATACAGACCAAAAATATGCTCAAAATCGATATATTTGGTGCAAAAAGTCGATATGTGCATGCATCTTCAGTAGCCGTTTATATCTCAAATGCAGGCTCAAAACACACGAAAATTCGTTATTTTTGGTTCCAGAAGCGATCTGTACATGCCTACTTCTTGTTAGAGTATTTTCACAATACAGACCCATAACATGCTCAAAATCGATATTTTAGGTGCAAAGAGTCGATATGTGCATGCATCTTCATTACCTGTTTACATATCAAATTCAGGCTCAAAACTCCCGAAAATTCAATATTTTTGGGTTCCAGAAGCGATCTGTACAGGCCTACTCAGTCCTAGAATGTTTTCAAAATATAGTCTCAAAACATGCTAAAAATCGATATTTTAGGTGTCCCAAGTCAATAAGTGCATGCATGTTCTGTACCCGTTTATATCTCAAATTCAAGCTGAAAACACTCGAAAATTCGATATTTTTGGGTCCCAGAAGCGATCTGTACATGCCTACTCCGTGTTAGAGTATTTTCAAAATACATGCCCAAAACATGCTGAAAATCGGTATTTTAGCTGCCCATAGTCGATAAGTGCATGCATCTTCTGTACCCGTTTATATCTCAAATTCAGGCTCAAAATACCCGAAAATTCAAAATTTTTGGGTCCCAGAAGCGATCTGTACATGCCTAATCCGTGTTAGAGTACTTTAAAAATACAGGCCCAAAACATGCTGAAAATCGATATTTTAGGTGCCCAAAGTCGATATGTGCATGCATCTTCTGTACCCGATTATATCTCAAATTCAGGCTCAAAATACCAGAAAATTTGATATTTTTAGGTCCCAGAAGCAATCTGTACATGCCTACTCCGTGTTAGAGTATTTTCAAATTATAGACCGAAAACATGCTCAAAATCGATATTTTGGGTGCCCAAAGTCGATATGTACATGTATTTTCTGTACCCGATTATATCTCAAATTCAGGCTCAAAACACCCGAAAATTCGATATTTTTGTGTCCCAGAAGCGATCCGTACATGCCTACTCCGTGTTAGAATACTTTCAAAATATAGGCCCAAAACATGCTAAAAATCGATATTTTGGGTGCCCAAAGTCGATATGTGCATGCATCCTCTGTACCCGTTTATATTTCAAATTCAGGCTAAAAACACCCGAAAATTCGATATTTTTAGGAACGAGAAGCGATATGTACATGCCTACACCGTGCTAGAGTATTTTCAAAATACAGGTCCAAAACATGCTCAAAATCGATATTTTGGGTGCCCAAAGTCGATATGTGCATGCATCTTCTGTACGAGTTTTTTATATTTCAAATTCTGGCTCAAAACACCCGAAAGCTCGATATTTTTGGGTTTTAGATGCAATCTGTATATGCCTACTCCGTGTTTAAGTATTTTCAAAATACATGCCCAAAACATGCTGAAAATCGACATTTTAGCTGCCCATAGTCAATATGTGCATGCATCTTCTGTACCCGTTTATATCTTAAATTCAGGCTCTAAACACCCGAAAAATCGATATTTTTGGGTCCCAGAAGCGATCTGTACATGCCTACGCAATGCTAGAATGTTTTCAAGATACAGACCTAAAACATGCTAAAAATTGATATTTTAGATGCCCAATGTCGATATGTGCATGCATCTTCTGTACTGTACCCGTTTATATCTCAAATTCAGGCTCAAAACTCCCAAAAATTTGGTATTTTTGGGTCCCAGAAGCTATCTGTGCATGCCTACTCAATGCTAGAATATTTTCAAAATAAAAGCCCAATACATGCTAAAAATCGATATTTTAGGTGCCCATTGTCGATATGTGCATGCATCTTCTGTACACGTTTATATCTCAAATTCAGGCTCAAAACCCCCCAAAATTCGATATTTTTGGGTCCAAGAAGAGATCTGTACATGCCTACTCAGGGCTAGAATGTTTGCAAAATATAGGCTCAAAATATGCTAAAAATCGATATTTTAGGTGTCCCAAGTCGATGTGTGCATAGATATTCTGTACCAGTTTATATCTCAAATTTAGGCTCAAAACACCCGATAATTCGATGTTTTTGGGTCCTAGATGCAATCTGTATATGCCTACTCCGTGTTTAAGTATTTTCAAAATACATGCCCAAAACATGCTGAAAATCGATATTTTAGCTGCCCATAGTCAATATGTGCATGCATCTTCTGTACCCGTTTATACTTAAATTCAGGCTCTAAACACCCGAAAATTCGGTATTTTTGGGTTCCAGAAGCGATCTGGTATACATGCCTACTCAGTGTTAGAGTACTTTAAAAATACAAGCCATAAAACATGCTGAAAATCGATATTTTAGGTGCCCAAAGTCTATATGTGCATGCATCTTCTGCACCCGTTTATATCTCAAATTCAGGCTCAAAACACCCGAAAATTCGGTATTTTTGGGTCCCAGAAGCGATCTGTACATGCCTACTCCGTGTTAGAATGTTTTCAAGATACAGACCCAAAACAAGCTTAAAATCGATATTTTAGGTGCAAAAAGTCGATATGTGCATGTATCTTCAGTACCGGTTTACATCTCAAATTCAGGTTAAAAACACCCGAATATTCAATAGTTTTAAGTTCCAGAAGCGATCTGTACATGTTTACTCAGTGCTAGAATGTTTTTAAAATATAGGTTTAAAACATTCTAAAAACTTATATTTTAGGTGTCCCAAGTCGATATGTGCATGCATCTTCTGTACTCGTTTATATCTCAAATTCAGGCTCAAAATACCCGAAAATTCGATATTTTTTGGTCCCAGAAGCAACCTGTATATGCCTACTCCATGCTATAATGTTTTCAAGATACAGACCCAAAACATGCCCAAAATCGATATTATAGGTTAAAAAAGTCGATATGTGCATGCATCTTCAGTACCCGATTATATCTCAAATTCAGGCTCAAAATACCCGAAAATTTGATATTTTTAGGTCCCAGAAGCAATCTGTACATGCCTACTCCGTGTTAGAGTATTTTCAAATTGTAGACCGAAAACATGCTCAAAATCGATATTTTGGGTGCCCAAAGTCGATATGTACATGTATTTTCTGTACCCGATTATATCTCAAATTCAGGCTCAAAACACCCGAAAATTCGATATTTTTGTGTCCCAGAAGCGATCTGTACATGCCTACTCCGTGTTAGAATACTTTCAAAATATAGGCCCAAAACATGCTCAAAATCGATATTTTGGGTGCCCAAAGTCGATATGTGCATGCATCTTCTGTACCCGTTTATATATCAAATTCAGGCTCAAAACACCCGAAAATTCGGTATTTTTGGGTCCCAGAAGCGATCTGTACATGCCTACTCAGTGCTAGAATTTTTTTCAAAATATAGGCTTAAAACATGCTAAAAATCGATATTTTAGGTGCAAAAGTCGATATGTGCCTGCATCTTCAGTACCCGTTTATATCTTAAATTCAGGCTCAACACACCCTAAAATTCAATATTTTTGGCTCCCTGAAGCGATCGGTACATGCCTACTCAGTGCTAGAATAATTTCAAAATATTGGCCCAAAACATTCTAAAAATCGATATTTTGGGTGCCCAAAGTCGATATGTGCATGCATCCTCTGTACCCGTTTATATTTCAAATTAAGGCTCAAAACACCCGAAAATTCGATATATTTAGGAACGAGAAGCTATATGTACATGCCTACACCGTGTTAGAGTACTTTCAAAATACAGGTCCAAAACATGCTCAAAATCGATATTTTGGGTGCCCAAAGTCGATGTGTGCATAGATATTCTGTACCAGTTTATACTTAAATTCAGGCTCATAACACCAGAAAATTCGGTATTTTTGGGTTCCAGAAGCGATCTGGTATACATGCCTACTCAGTGTTAGAGTACTTTAAAAATACAAGCCATAAAACATGCTGAAAATCGATATTTTAGGTGCCCAAAGTCTATATGTGCATGCATCTTCTGCACCCGTTTATATCTCAAATTCAGGCTCAAAACACCCCAATATTCAATAGTTTTAGGTTCCAGAAGCGATCTGTACATGTCCTCTCAGTGCTAGAATGTTTTTAAAATATAGGTTTAAAACATGCTATAAATTTATATTTTAGGTTTCCCAAGTCGATATGTGCATGCATCTTCTGTACTCGTTTATATCTCAAATTCAGGCTCAAAACACGTGAAAATTCGATATTTTTTGGTCCCAGAAGTGACCTGTATATACCTACTCCACGCTAGAATGTTTTCAAGATACAGACCCAAAACATGCCCAAAATCGATATTTTAGGTGCAAAAAGTCGATATGTGCATGCTTATTCAGTACCCGTTTATATCTCAAATTCAGGCTCAAAACACCCGAAAATTCGATATTTTTGGGTTTTAGATGCAATCTGTATATGCCTACTCCGTGTTTAAGTATTTTCAAAATACATGCCCAAAACATGCTGAAAATCGATCTTTTAGGTGCCCAAAGTCGATATGTGCATGCATCTTCTGCACCCGTTTATATCTCAAATTCAGGCTCAAATCACCCGAAAATTCGGTATTTTTGGGCCCCAGAAGCGATCTGTACATGAATACTTCTTGCTAGAATGTTTTCAAGATACAGACCCAAAACAAGCTTAAAATCGATATTTTAGGTGCAAAAAGTCGATATGTGCATGTATCTTCAGTACCGGTTTACATCTCAAATTCAGGCTCAAACACCCGAATATTCAATAGTTTTAAGTTCCAGAAGCGATCTGTACATGTTTACTCAGTGCTAGAATGTTTTTAAAATATAGGTTTAAAACATGCTAAAAATTTATATTTTAGGTGTCCCAAGTCGATATGTGCATGCATCTTCTGTACTCGTTTATATCTCAAATTCAGGCTCAAAACACGTGAAAATTCGATATTTTTTGGTCCCAGAAGTGACCTGTATATACCTACTCCACGCTTGAATATTTTCAAGATACAGACCCAAAACATGCCCAAAATCGATATATTAGGTGCAAAAAGTCGATATGTACATGCTTATTCAGTACCCGTTTATATCTCAAATTCAGGCTCAAAACATCCGAAAATTCGATATTTTTGGGTTTTAGATGCAATCTGTATATGCCTACTCCGTGTTTAAGTATTTTCAAAATACATGCCCAAAACATGCTGAAAATCTATATTTTAGGTGCCCAAAGTCGATATGTGCATGCATCTTCTGTACGCGTTTTTTATATTTCAAATTCAGGCTCAAAACACCCGAAAAATCGATATTTTTGGGTCCCAGAAGCAATCTGTACATGCCTACGCAATGCTGGAATGTTTTCAAGATACAGACCTAAAACATGCTAAAAATCGATATTTTAGATGCCCAATGTCGATATGTGCATGCATCTTCAGTACCCGTTTATATCTTAAATTCAGGCTCAAAACACCCGAAAATTCGATATTTTTGGGTCCCAGAAGCGATCTGTATATGCCTACGCAGTGCTAAAATGTTTTCAAAATATAGACTCAAAACATGCTAAAAATCAATATTTTGGGTGCCCAAAGTCGATATGTACATGTATTTTCTTTACCCGATTATATCTCAAATTCAGGCTCAAAACACCCGAAAATTCGATATTTTTGTGTCCCAGAAGCGATCTTTACATGCCTACTCTGTGTTAGAATACTTTCAAAATATAGGCCCAAAACATGCTCAAAATCGATATTTTGGGTGCCCAATGTCGATATGTGCATGCATCTTCTGTACCTGTTTATATCTCCAATTCAGGCTCAAAACACCTAAAAATTCAATATTTTTGGGTCCCAGAAGCGATCTGTACATGCCTACTCAGTGCTAGAATAATTTCAAAATATTGGCCCAAAACATGCTAAAAATCGATATTTTGGGTGCTCAAAGTCGATATGAGCATGCATCCTCTGTACCCGTTTATTTTTCAAATTCAGGCTCAAAACACCCGAAAATTCGAAAATTTTAGGAACGAGAAGCGATATGTACATGCCTACTCCGTGTTAGAGTATTTTCAAAATACAGGTCCAAAATATGCTCAAAATCGATATTGTGGGTGCCCAAAGTCTATATGTGCATGCATCTTCTGTACGTGTTTTTTATATTTCAAATTCAGGCTCAAAACACCCGAAAATTCGATATTTTTGGGTCCCAGAAGCAATCTGTACATGCCTACGCAATGCTGGAATGTTTTCAAGATACAGACCTAAAACATGCTAAAAATCGATATTTTAGATTCCCAATGTCGATATGTGCATGCATTTTCTGCACTGTACCCGTTTATATCTCAAATTCAGGCTCAAAACTCCCAAAAATTCGGTATTTTTCGGTCCCAGAAGCGATCTGTGCATGCCTACTCCGTGTTAGAATATTTTCAAAATAAAAGCCCAATACATGCTAAAAATCGATATTTTAGGTTCCCAATGTCGATATGTGCATTCATCTTCTGTACACGTTTATATCTCAAATTCAGGCTCAAAACACCCAAAAGTTCGATATTTTTGGGTCCAAGAAGAGGTCTGTACATGCCTACTCAGTGCTAGAATGTTTGCAAAATATAGGCTCAAAATATGCTAAAACTCGATATTTTAGGTGTCCCAAGTCGATGTGTGAATAGATATTCTGTACCAGTTTATATCTCAAATTTAGGCTCAAAACACCCGAAAATTCGATGTTTTTGGGTCCTAGATGCAATCTGTATATGCCTACTCCGTGTTTAAGTATTTTCAAAATACATGCCCAAAACATGCTGAAAATCGATATTTTAGCTGCCCATAGTCAATATGTGCATGCATCTTCTGTAGCCGTATATATCTTTAATTCAGGCTCTAAACACCCGAAAATTCTTTATTTTTGGGTTCCAGACGCGATCTGGTATACATGCCTACTCAGTGTTAGAGTACTTTAAAAATACAGGCCATAAAACATGCTGAAAATCGATATTTTAGGTGCCCAAAGTCGATATGTGCATGTATCATCAGTACCGGTTTACATCTCAAATTCAGGCTCAAAACAGCCGAATATTCAATAGTTTTAGGTTCCAGAAGCGATCTGTACATGTTTACTCAGTGCTAGAATGTTTTTAAAATATAGGTTTAAAACATGCTAAAAATTTATATTTTAGGTGTCCCAAGTCGATATGTGCATGCATCTTCTGTACTCGTTTATATCTCAAATTCAGGCTCAAAACACCCGAAAAATTGATATTTTTTGGCCCCAGAAGCAACCTGTATATGCCTACTTTTTGCTAGAATGTTTTCAAGATACAGACCCAAAACATGCTAAAAATCGATATTTTAGATGCCCAATGTCGATATGTGCATGCATCTTCTGTACTGTACCCGTTTGTATCTCAAATTCAGGCTCAAAACACCCGAAAATTCAATATTTTTGTGTCCCAGAAGCGATCTGTAGATGCCTACGCAGTGCTAGAATAATTTCAAAATATTGGCCCAAAACATGCTAAAAATCGATATTTTAGGTGTCCAAAGTCGATATGTGCATACATCTTTTGTACCCGTTTATATCTCAAATTCAGGCTCGAAACACCCGAAAATTCGATATTTTTGTGTCCAAGAAGATATATGTACTTGCCTACTCAGTGCTAGAAGGTTTGCAAAATATAGGCCCAAAACATGCTCAAAATCGATATTTGGGGTTCCCAAAGTCGATATATGCATGCATCCTCTGTACCCGTTTATATCTCAAATTCAGGCTCAAAACACCCAAAAGTTCGATATTTTTGTGTCCCAGAAGCGATCTCTACGTGTCTACTCCGTGTTAGAGTATTTTAAAAATACAGGCCCAAAACATGCTAAAAATCGATATTTTGGGTGCCCAAAGTCGATATGTGCATGCATCCTCTGTACCCGTTTATATTTCAAATTCAGGCTCAAAACACTCGAAAATTCCATATTTTTGTGTCCCTTAAGCGATCTGTACATGCATACTCAGTGCTAGAATGTTTTCAAAACATAGGCTCAAAACATGCTAAAAATCGATATTTTAGGTGTCCAAAGTCGATATGTGCATGCATCTTCTGTACCAGTTTAAATCTCAAATTCAGGCTCAAAACACCCGAAAAATCGATATTTTTGGGTCCCAAAAGCGATCTGTACATGTCTACTCCGTGTTAGAGTTTTTTTAAAATACAGGCCCAAAACATACTAAAAATCGATATTTTAGGTGCAAAAAGTCGATATGTGTATGCATCCTCTGTAACCGGATATATCCCAAATTCTGGCTCAAAACCCCCGAAAATTCGATATTTTTGGGTCCCAGAAGCGATCTGTACATGCCTACTCAGTGCTAGAATATTTTCAAATTATACGCCCAAAACATACTAAAAATCGATATTTTGGGTGCCAAAGTCGATATGTGCATGCATCTTCTGTACCCGTTTATATCTCAAATTCAGGATCAAAACACCAGAAAATTCGATATTTTTGGGTCCCAAAAGCCATCTGTACATGCATACTCCGTGTTAGAGTATTTTCAAAATACAAGCCTAAAACATGTTGAAAATCGATATTTTAGCTGCCAAAGTCAATATGTGTATGCATCTTCTGTACCCGTCTATATCCCAAATTCAGGTTCAAAACATTCGAAAATTCAATATTTTTGGGTCCCTGAAGCAATCTGTACATGCCTACTTCTTGCTAGAATGTTTTCAAGATACAGACCCAAAACATGCTCAAAATCGATATTTTAGGTGCAAAAAGTCGATATGTGCATGCATCTTCTGTACCCATTTATCTCTCAAATTCAGGCTCAAAACACCCGAAAATTCGATATTATTGGGTCACAAAAGCGATCTGTACATGTCTTCTCCGTGTTAAAGTATTTTTAAAATACAGGCCTAAAACATACTAAAAATCGATATTTTAGGTGTCCAAAGTCGATATGTGCATGCATCTTCTGTACCCGTTTATATCTCAAATTCAGGCTCAAAACACCCAAAAAATCCATATTTTTGTGTCCCAGAAGCGATCTGTACATGCCTACTCCGTGGTACAGTATTTTCAGAATACAGGCCCAAAACATGCTCAAAATCGATATTTTAGGTGCCTAAAGTCGATATGTGCATGCATCTTCTGTATCCGTTTATATCTCAAATTCAGTCTCAAAACACCCGAAAATTCGATATTTTTGGGTCACAAAAGCGATCTGTACATGCCTTCTCCGTGTTAAAGTATTTTCAAAATACAGGCTTAAAACATGCTGAAAATCTATATTTTAGGTGCTCAAAGTCAATATGTGTATGCATCTTCTGTACCCGTCTATATTTTAAATTCAGGCTCAAAACACCCAAAAAATCGATATTTTTGTGTCCCAGAAGCGATCTCTACATGTCTACACCGTATTTGAGTTTTTTCAAAATACAGGCCCAAAAGATGCTCAAAATCGATATTTTAGGTGTAAAGGTCGATATGTGCATGCATCTTCTGTACCCGTTTATATCTCAAATTCATGCTCAAAACACCCGAAAATTCAATGTTTTTGGGTCACAGAAGCGATCTGTACGTGCATACTCAGTGTTAGAATATTTTAAAAATATAGGCTCAGAACGTGCTAAAAATCGATATTTTGGGTGCCCAAAGTCGATATGTGCATGCATCTTCTGTACCCGTTTATATCTCAAATTCAGGCTCAAAACACCCAAAAATTCGATATTTCTGAGTGGCCATAAGCGATCTGTACGTGTCTACTCCGTGTTAGAGTATTTTAAAAATACAGGCCCAAAATATGCTCAAAATCGATATATTGGGTGCCCAAAGTCGATATGTGCATGCATCTTCTGTACCCGTTTATATCTCAAATTCAGACTCAAAACACCCGAATATTCGATATTTTTGGGTCCCAAAAGCCATCTGTACATGCATACCCCGTGTCAGAGTATTTTCAAAATACAAGCCTAAAAACATGCTGAAAATCGATATTTTAGCTTCCCAAAGTCAATATGTGTATGCATCTTCTGTACCCGTCTATATCCCAAATTCAGGTTCAAAAGATTCGAAAATTCGATGTTTTTGGGTCCCAGAAGCAATCTGTACATGCCTACTTCTAGATAGAATGTTTTCAAGATACAGTCCCAAAACATGCTCAAAATCGATATTTTAGGTGCAAAAAGTCGATATGTGCATGCATCTTTTGTACCCGTTTATATCTCAAATTCAGGCTCGAAACACCAAAAATTCGATATTTTTGGGTCCCAGAAGCGATCTGTACATGCCTACTCAGTGCTAGAATATTTTCAAATTATACGCCCAAAACATACTAAAAATCGATATTTTGGGTGCCAAAGTCGATATGTGAATGCATCTTCTGTACCCGTTTATATCTCAAATTCAGGCTCAAAACACCCAAAAAATCGATATTTTTTTGTCCCTGAAGCGATCTGTACATGTCTACACCTTGATTGAGTATTTTCAAGATACAGACCCAAAACATGCTCAAAATCGATATTTTAAGTGCAAAAAGTCGATATGTGCATGCATCTTCTGTACCCGTTTATATCTCAAATTCAGGCTCAAAACACCCGAAAATTCGATATTTTTGGGTCCTAAAAGCGATCTGTACGTTATCTACTCCGTGTTAGAGTATTTTTAAAATACAGGCCCAAAACATACTAAAAATCGATATTTTAGGTGCAAAAGTCGATATGTGCATGCATCTTCTGTACCCGTTTATATCTCAAATTCAGGCTCAAAACACCCGAAAATTCAATATTTTTGGGTTCCAGAAGCAATCTGTACGTGCATACTCCGTGTTAGAGTGTTTTTAAAATACAAGCCCAAAACATGCTAAAAATCGATATTTTATGTGCCCAAAGTCAATATGTGTATGCATCTTCTGTATCCGTGTATATCCCTAATTCAGGTTCAAAACACCAGAAAATTCGATATTTTTGGGTCCCAGAAGCGATCTGTACATGCCTACTCCTTGCTAGAATGTTTTCAAGATACAGACCCAAAACATGCTCAAAATCGATATTTTAAGTGCAAAAAGTCGATATGTGCATGCATCTTCTGTACCCGTTTATATCTCAAATTCAGGCTCAAAACTCCGAAAATTCGATATTTTTTGGTACCTTAAGCAATCTGCACATGCCTACTCAGTGCTAGAATGTTTTTAAAAAACCGGCTCAAAACATGCTATAAATCGATATTTTAGGTTCCAAAGTCGATATGTGCATGCATCTTCTGTACCCGTATATATATCAAATTCAGGCTCAAAACACCCGAAAATTCGGTATTTTTGGGTCCCAGAAGCGATCTGTACATGCCTACTCCTTGCTAGAATGTTTTCAAGATACAGACCCAAAACATGCTCAAAATCGATATTTTAGGTGCAAAAAGTCGATATGTGTATGCATCCTCTGTAACCGGATATATCCCAAATTCTGGCTCAAAACCCCCGAAAATTCGATATTTTTGGGTCCCAGAAGCGATCTGTACATGCCTACTCAGTGCTAGAATATTTTCAAATTATACGCCCAAAACATACTAAAAATCGATATTTTGGGTGCCAAAGTCGATATGTGCATGCATCTTCTGTACCCGTTTATATCTCAAATTCAGGATCAAAACACCAGAAAATTCGATATTTTTGGGTCCCAAAAGCCATCTGTACATGCATACTCCGTGTTAGAGTATTTTCAAAATACAAGCCTAAAACATGTTGAAAATCGATATTTTAGCTGCCAAAGTCAATATGTGTATGCATCTTCTGTACCCGTCTATATCCCAAATTCAGGTTCAAAACATTCGAAAATTCAATATTTTTGGGTCCCTGAAGCAATCTGTACATGCCTACTTCTTGCTAGAATGTTTTCAAGATACAGACCCAAAACATGCTCAAAATCGATATTTTAGGTGCAAAAAGTCGATATGTGCATGCATCTTCTGTACCCATTTATCTCTCAAATTCAGGCTCAAAACACCCGAAAATTCGATATTATTGGGTCACAAAAGCGATCTGTACATGTCTTCTCCGTGTTAAAGTATTTTTAAAATACAGGCCTAAAACATACTAAAAATCGATATTTTAGGTGTCCAAAGTCGATATGTGCATGCATCTTCTGTACCCGTTTATATCTCAAATTCAGGCTCAAAACACCCAAAAAATCCATATTTTTGTGTCCCAGAAGCGATCTGTACATGCCTACTCCGTGGTACAGTATTTTCAGAATACAGGCCCAAAACATGCTCAAAATCGATATTTTAGGTGCCTAAAGTCGATATGTGCATGCATCTTCTGTATCCGTTTATATCTCAAATTCAGGCTCAAAACACCCGAAAATTCGATATTTTTGGGTCACAAAAGCGATCTGTACATGCCTTCTCCGTGTTAAAGTATTTTCAAAATACAGGCTTAAAACATGCTGAAAATCTATATTTTAGGTGCTCAAAGTCAATATGTGTATGCATCTTCTGTACCCGTCTATATTTTAAATTCAGGCTCAAAACACCCAAAAAATCGATATTTTTGTGTCCCAGAAGCGATCTCTACATGTCTACACCGTATTTGAGTTTTTTCAAAATACAGGCCCAAAAGATGCTCAAAATCGATATTTTAGGTGTAAAGGTCGATATGTGCATGCATCTTCTGTACCCGTTTATATCTCAAATTCATGCTCAAAACACCCGAAAATTCAATGTTTTTGGGTCACAGAAGCGATCTGTACGTGCATACTCAGTGTTAGAATATTTTAAAAATATAGGCTCAGAACGTGCTAAAAATCGATATTTTGGATGCCCAAAGTCGATATGTGCATGCATCTTCTGTACCCGTTTATATCTCAAATTCAGGCTCAAAACACCCAAAAATTCGATATTTCTGTGTGGCCATAAGCGATCTGTACGTGTCTACTCCGTGTTAGAGTATTTTAAAAATACAGGCCCAAAATATGCTCAAAATCGATATATTGGGTGCCCAAAGTCGATATGTGCATGCATCTTCTGTACCCGTTTATATCTCAAATTCAGACTCAAAACACCCGAATATTCGATATTTTTGGGTCCCAAAAGCCATCTGTACATGCATACCCCGTGTCAGAGTATTTTCAAAATACAAGCCTAAAAACATGCTGAAAATCGATATTTTAGCTTCCCAAAGTCAATATGTGTATGCATCTTCTGTACCCGTCTATATCCCAAATTCAGGTTCAAAAGATTCGAAAATTCGATGTTTTTGGGTCCCAGAAGCAATCTGTACATGCCTACTTCTAGATAGAATGTTTTCAAGATACAGTCCCAAAACATGCTCAAAATCGATATTTTAGGTGCAAAAAGTCGATATGTGCATGCATCTTTTGTACCCGTTTATATCTCAAATTCAGGCTCGAAACACCAAAAATTCGATATTTTTGGGTCCCAGAAGCGATCTGTACATGCCTACTCAGTGCTAGAATATTTTCAAATTATACGCCCAAAACATACTAAAAATCGATATTTTGGGTGCCAAAGTCGATATGTGAATGCATCTTCTGTACCCGTTTATATCTCAAATTCAGGCTCAAAACACCCAAAAAATCGATATTTTTTTGTCCCTGAAGCGATCTGTACATGTCTACACCTTGATTGAGTATTTTCAAAATACAGGCCCAAAAGATGCTAAAAATCGATATTTTAGCGGCCAAAGTCAATATGTGTATGCATCTTCTGTACCCGTCTATATCCCAAATTCAGGTTCAAAACATTCGAAAATTCGATATTTCTGGGTCCCAGAAGCAATCTGTACATGCCTACTTCTTGCTAGAATGTTTTCAAGATACAGACCCAAAACATGCTCAAAATCTATATTTTAGGTGCAAAAAGTCGATATGTGCATGCATCTTCTGTACCCGTTTATATCTCAAATTCAGGCTCAAAACACCCGAAAATTCGATATTTTTGGGTCCCAGAATCGATCTGTACATGCCTACTCCGTGATAGAGTATTTTCAAAATACAGATCCAAAACATGCTCAAAATCGATATTTTAGGTGCCCAAAGTCGATATGTGCATGCATCTTCTGTATCCGTCTATATCCCAAATTCAGGTTCAAAATACCCGAAAACTCGATATTTTTGGGTCCCAGGAGCGATCTGTACATGCCTACTCCTTGCTAGAATTTTTTCAAGATACAGACCCAAAACAAGATCAAAATCGATATTTTAGGTGCAAAAAGTCGATATGTGCATGCATCTTCCGTACCCATTTATCTCTCAAATTCAGGCTCAAAACACCCGAAAATTCGATATTTTTGGGTCACAAAAGCGATCTGTACATGTCTTCTCCGTGTTAAAGTATTTTGAAAATACAGGCCTAAAACATAATAAAAATCGATATTTTAGGTGTCCAAAGTCGATATGTGCATGCATCTTCTGTACCCGTTTATATCTCAAATTCAGGCTCAAAACACCCAAAAAATCCATATTTTTGTGTCCCAGAAGCGATCTGTACATGCCTACTCCGTGGTACAGTATTTTCAGAATACAGGCCCAAAACATGCTCAAAATCTATATTTTAGGTGTTTAAAGTCAATATGTGTATGCATCTTCTGTACCCGTCTATATTTTAAATTCAGGCTCAAAACACCCAAAAAATCGATATTTTTGTGTCCCAGAAGCGATCTCTACATGTCTACACCGTATTTGAGTTTTTTCAAAATACAGGCCCAAAAGATGCTCAAAATCGATATTTTAGGTGTAAAGGTCGATATGTGCATGCATCTTCTGTACCCGTTTATATCTCAAATTCATGCTCAAAACACCCGAAAACTCGATATTTTTGGGTCCCAGAAGCGATCTGTACATGCCTACTCCTTGCTAGAATTTTTTCAAGATACAGACCCAAAACAAGATCAAAATCGATATTTTAGGTGCAAAAAGTCGATATGTGCATGCATCTTCTGTACCCATTTATCTCTCAAATTCAAACTCAAAACACCCGAAAATTCGATATTTTTGGGTCACAAAAGCGATCTGTACATGTCTTCTCCGTGTTAAAGTATTTTTAAAATACAGGCCTAAAACATACTAAAAATCGATATTTTAGGTGTCCAAAGTCGATATGTGCATGCATCTTCTGTACCCGTTTATATCTCAAATTCAGGCTCAAAACACCCAAAAAATCCATATTTTTGTGTCCCAGAAGCGATCTGTACATGCCTACTCCGTGGTACAGTATTTTCAGAATACAGGCCCAAAACATGCTCAAAATCGATATTTTAGGTGCCTAAAGTCGATATGTGCATGCATCTTCTGTATCCGTTTATATCTCAAATTCAGGCTCAAAACACCCGAAAATTCGATATTTTTGGGTCACAAAAGCGATCTGTACATGCCTTCTCCGTGTTAAAGTATTTTCAAAATACAGGCTTAAAACATGCTGAAAATCTATATTTTAGGTGCTCAAAGTCAATATGTGTATGCATCTTCTGTACCCGTCTATATTTTAAATTCAGGCTCAAAACACCCAAAAAATCGATATTTTTGTGTCCCAGAAGCGATCTCTACATGTCTACACCGTATTTGAGTTTTTTCAAAATACAGGTCCAAAAGATGCTCAAAATTGATATTTTAGGTGTAAAGGTCGATATGTGCATGCATCTTCTGTACCCGTTTATATCTCAAATTCATGCTCAAAACACCCGAAAATTCAATGTTTTTGGGTCACAGAAGCGATCTGTACGTGCATACTCAGTGTTTGAATATTTTAAAAATATAGGCTCAGAACGTGCTAAAAATCGATATTTTGGGTGCCCAAAGTCGATATGTGCATGCATCTTCTGTACCCGTTTATATCTCAAATTCAGGCTCAAAACACCCAAAAATTCGATATTTCTGTGTGGCCATAAGCGATCTGTACGTGTCTACTCCGTGTTAGAGTATTTTAAAAATACAGGCCCAAAATATGTTCAAAATCGATATATTGGGTGCCCAAAGTCGATATGTGCATGCATCTTCTGTACCCGTTTATATCTCAAATTCAGACTCAAAACACCCGAATATTCGATATTTTTGGGTCTCAAAAGCCATCAGTACATGCATACTCCGTGTCAGAGTATTTTCAAAATACAAGCCTAAAACATGCTGAAAATCGATATTTTAGCTGCCCAAAGTCAATATGTGTATGCATCTTCTGTACCCGTCTATATCCCAAATTCAGGTTCAAAACATTCGAAAATTCGATGTTTTTGGGTCCCAGAAGCAATCTGTACATGCCTACTCCTTGCTAGAATTTTTTCAAGATACAGACCCAAAACAAGATAAAAATCGATATTTTAGGTGCAAAATGTCGATATGTGCATGCATCTTCTGTACCCATTTATCTCTCAAATTCAGGCTCAAAACACCCGAAAATTCGATATTTTTGGGTCACAAAAACGATCTGTACATGTCTTCTCCGTGTTAAAGTATTTTTAAATTACAGGCCTAAAACATACTAAAAATCGATATTTTAGGTGTCCAAAGTCGATATGTGCATGCATCTTCTGTACCCGTTTATATCTCAAATTCAGGCTCAAAACACCCAAAAAATCCATATTTTTGTGTCCCAGAAGCGATCTGTACATGCCTACTCCGTGGTACAGTATTTTCAGAATACAGGCCCAAAACATGCTCAAAATCGATATTTTAGGTGCCTAAAGTCGATATGTGCATGCATCTTCTGTATCCGTTTATATCTCAAATTCATGCTCAAAACACCCGAAAATTCGATATTTTTGGGTCCCAGATGCGATCTATACATGCCTTCTCCGTGTTAAAGTATTTTCAAAATACAGGCTTAAAACATGCTGAAAATCTATATTTTAGGTGCTCAAAGTCAATATGTGTATGCATCTTCTGTACCCGTCTATATCCCAAATTCAGGTTCAAAACATTCGAAAATTCGATATTTTTGGGTCCCAGAAGCAATCTGTACATGCCTACTTCTAGCTAGAATGTTTTCAAGATACAGTCCCAAAACATGCTCAAAATCGATATTTTAGGTGCAAAAAGTCGATATGTGCATGCATCTTTTGTACCCGTTTATATCTCAAATTCAGGCTCAAAACACCAAAAATTCGATATTTTTGGGTCCCAGAAGCGATCTGTACATGCCTACTCAGTGCTAGAATATTTTCAAATTATACGCCCAAAACATACTAAAAATCGATATTTTGGGTGCCAAAGTCGATATGTGAATGCATCTTCTGTACCCGTTTAAATCTCAAATTCAGGCTCAAAACACCCAAAAAATCGATATTTTTTTGTCCCAGAAGCGATCTGTACATGTCTACACCTTGATTGAGTATTTTCAAAATACAGGCCCAAAAGATGCTCAAAATCGATATTTTATGTGCCCAAAGTCAATATGTGTATGCATCTTCTGTACCCGTGTATATCCCTAATTCTGGTTCAAAACCCCCGAAAATTCGATATTTTTGGGTCCCAGAAGCGATCTGAACATGCCTACTCCTTGCTAGAATGTTTTCAAGATACAAACCTAAAACATGCTTAAAATCGATATTTTAGGTTCAAAAAGTCATGTGCATGCATCCTCTGTACCCGGTTATATCCCAAATTCAGGCTCAAAACACCCAAAAATTCGATATTTTTGGGTCCCAAAAGCGATCTGTACATGCCTTCTCAGTGCTAGAATATTTTCAAAATATATCCCCAAAACATGCTGAAAATCGATATTTTAGGTGCCCAAAGTCGATATGTGCATGAATCTTCAGTACCCGTTTATATCTCAAATTCAGGCTCAAAACACCCGAAAATTCAATATTTTTGAATCCCAGGAGCGATCTGTACATGCCTACTCAGTGCTAGAATATTTTCAATTTATACGCCGAAAACATGCTCAAAATCGATATTTAAGGTGCCCAAAGTCGATATGTGCATGCATCTTCTGTACCCATTTATATCCCAGATTCAAACTCAAAACACCCGAATATTCGATATTTTTGGGTCCCAAAAGCCATCTGTACATGCATACTCCGTGTTAGAGTATGTTAAAAATACAGGCCTAAAACGTGCTGTAAATTGATATTTTAGCTGCCCAAAGTCAATATGTGTATGCATCTTCTGTACCCGTCTATATCCCAAATTCAGGTTCAAAACACTCGAAAATTCGATATTTTTGGGTCCCAGAAGCAATCTGTACATGCCTACTTCTTGCTAGAATGTTTTCAAGATACAGACCCAAAACATGCTCAAAATCGATATTTTAGGTGCAAAAAGTCGATATGTGCATGCATCTTCTGTACCCGTTTATATCTCAAATTCAGGCGTAAAACTCCGAAAATTAGATATTTTGTGTCCCAGAAGCGATCTGTACATGCATACTCCGTGTTAGAGTGTTTTTAAAATACAGGCCCAAAACATGCTGAAAATCGATATTTTAGTTGCACAAAGTCAATATGTGTATGCATCTTCTGTACCCGGTTATATCTCAAATTCAGGCTCAAAACACCCGAAAATTCGATATTTTTGGGTCCCAGAAGCGATTTGAACATGCCTACTCAGTGCTAGAATGTTTTCAAAATAGAGGCTCAGAACATGCTAAAAATCGATATTTTGGGTGCCCAAAGTCGATATGTGCATGCATCTTCTGTACCCGTTTATATCTCTAATTCAGGCTCAAAACACTCAAAAATTCGATATTTTTGTGTCCCAGAAGCGATCTGTACATGCCTACTCCGTGTTAGAGTATTTTCAAAATACAGGCCCAAAACATGCTCAAAATCAATATTTGAGGTGCCCAAAGTCGATATGTGCATGAATCTTCTGTATCCGTCTATATCCCAAATTCAGGTTCAAAACACCCGAAAATTCGATATTTTTGGATCCCAGAAGCGATCTGTACATGCCTATTCCTTGCTAGAATTTTTTCAAGTTACAGACCCAAAACATGATCAAAATTGATATTGTAGGTGCAAAAAGTCGATATGTGCATGCATCTTCTGTACCCGTTTATAACTCAAATTCAGGCTCAAAACACTGGAAAATTCCATATTATTGTGTCCCTTAAGCGATCTGTACATGCATACTCAGTACTAGAATGTTTTCAAACTATAGGCTCAAAACATGCTCAAAATCGATATTTTAGGTGCCCAAAGTCGATATGTGCATGCATCTTCTGTACCCGTTTATATCTCAAATTCAGGCTCAAAATACCCAAAAAATCGATATTTTTGGGTCCCAGAAGCGATCTGTACGTGCATACTCCGTGTTAGAGTGTTTTTAAAATACAGGCCCAAAACATGCTGAAAATCGATATTTTATGTGCCCAAAGTCAATATGTGTATGCATCTTCTGTACCCGTGTATATCCCTAATTCTGGTTCAAAACCCCCGAAAATTCGATATTTTTGGGTCCCAGAAGCGATCTGTACATGCCTACTCCTTGCTAGAATGTTTTCAAGATACAAACCTAAAACATGCTCAAAATCGATATTTTAGGTGCAAAAAGTCAATATGTGCATGCATCCTCTGTACCCGGTTATATCCCAAATTTAGGCTCAAAACACCCAAAAATTCAATATTTTTGGGTCCCAAAAGCGATCTGTACATACCTTCTCAGAGCTAGAATATTTTCAAAATATATCCCCAAAACATGCTGAAAATCGATATTTTAGTTGCCCAAAGTCGATATGTGCATGCATCTTCAGTACCCGTTTATATCTCAAATTCAGGCTCAAAACACCCGAAAATTCAATATTTTTGAATCCCAGGAGCGATCTGTACATGCCTACTCAGTGCTAGAATATTTTCAAAATATAGGCCCAAAACATACTAAAAATCGATATTTTGGCTGCAAAAGTCGATATGTGCATGCATCTTCTGTACCCGTTTATATCTCAAATTCGAGCTCAAAACACCCGAAAATTCGATATTTTTGGGTACCAGAAGCGATCTGGACATGCCTACTCAGTGCTAGAATATTTTCAATTTATACGCCGAAAACATGCTCAAAATCGATATTTTAGGTGCCCAAAGTCGATATGTGCATGCATCTTCTGTACCCATTTTTATCCCAAATTCAGACTCAAAACACCCGAATATTCGATATTTTTGGGTCCCAAAAGCCATCTGTACATGCATACTCCGTGTTAGAGTATTTTCAAAATACAGGCCTAAAACGTGCTGTAAATCGATATTTTAGCTGCCCAAAGTCAATATGTGTATGCATCTTCTGTACCCGTCTATATCCCAAATTCAGGTTCAAAACACTCGAAAATTCGATATTTTTGGGTCCCAGAAGCAATCTGTACATGCCTACTTCTTGCTAGAATGTTTTCAAGATACAGACCCAAAACATGCTCAAAATCGATATTTTAGGTGCATAAAGTCGATATGTGCATGCATCTTCTGTACCCGTTTATATCTCAAATTCAGGCTCAAAACTCCGAAAATTAGATATTTTGTGTCCCAGAAGCGATCTGTATATGCATACTCCGTGTTAGAGTGTTTTTAAAATACAGGTTTCAAAACATGATGAAAATTGATATTTTAGTTGCACAAAGTCAATATGTGTATGCATTTTCTGTACCCGGTTATATCTCAAATTCAGGCTCAAAACACCCGAAAATTCGATATTTTTGTGTCCCAGAAGCGATCTGTACATGCCTACTCAGTGCTAGAATGTTTTCAAAATAGAGGCTCAGAACATGCTAAAAATCGATATTTTGGGTGCCCAAAGTCGATATGTGCATGCATCTTCTGTACCCGTTTATATCTCTAATTCAGGCTCAAAACACCCAAAAATTCAATATTTTTGTGTCCCAGAAGCGATCTGTACATGCCTACTCCTTGCTAGAATTTTTTCAAGTTACAGACCCAAAACATGCTCAAAATCAATATTTGAGGTGCTCAAAGTCGATATGTGCATGAATCTTCTGTATCCGTCTATATCCCAAATTCAGGTTCAAAACACCCAAAAATTCGATATTTTTGGGTCCCAGAAGCGATCTGTACATGCCTACTCCTTGCTAGAATTTTTTCAAGTTACAGACCCAAAACATGATCAAAATTGATATTTTAGGTGCAAAAAGTCGATATGTGCATGCATCTTCTGTACCCGTTTATATCTCAAATTCAGGCTCAAAACACCCGAAAATTCCATATTATTGGGTCCCTTAAGCGATCTGTACATGCATACTCAGTACTAGAATGTTTTCAAACTATAGGCTCAAAACATGCTCAAAATCGATATTTTAGGTGCCGAAAGTCGATATGTGCATGCATCTTCTGTACCCGTTTATATCTCAAATTCATGCTCAAAACACCCAAAAAATCGATATTTTTGGGTCCCAGAAGCGATCTGTACATGTCTACACCGTGTTTGAGTATTTTCAAAATACAGGCCCAAAAGATGCTCAAAATCGATATTTTGTGTGCCCAAATTCGATATGTGAATGCACATTTTGTAGCCGTTTATATCTCAAATTCAGGCTCAAAACACCCGAAAATTTAATGTTTTTGGGTCCCAGAAGCGATCTGTACGTGCATACTCCGTGTTAGAGTTTTTTTTTTTAAATACAGGCCCAAAACATGCTCAAAATCGATATTTTAGGTGCCCAAAGTCAATATCTGTATGCATCTTCTGTACCCGTGTATATCCCTAATTCTGGTTCATAACACCAGAAAATTCGATATTTTTGGGTCCCAGAAGCGATATGTACATGCCTACTCATTGCTAGAATGTTTTCAAGATACAGACCCAAAACATGCTCAAAATCGCTATTTTAGGTGCAAAAAGTCGATATGTGTATGCTTCCTCTGTTTTTTTTTTTTTTTTTTTTTTTTTTCTATATTAAAAAAAAAGATGGGGACTAGAGGCCACGGGCCCGCTCTCTGTCCCCATCTGCATAGTCATTAATAGAAGTGTCCAAAATCATGTCCAATTTCGTTCGAGATGCCTAGATATATTGCGTTTGAAGGAACATAAGTCGTAGTAAGGTGGAAAGATGGATGAAGGTAGAGTGTTCCAGAGTTGACCAGTTGTGTATATGAAAGACTGAGAGTACCGGTTAACTCTTGCATTAGGGAGTTGGACAGAAAAGGGGTGAGAATGAGAGGCTTGACGAGTGTTGCATGCTCTCCTGAGGGGAGGAAGCATACCCGGTTATATCTCAAATTCAGGCTCAAAACTCCGAAAATTCGATATTTTGTGTCCCAGAAGCAATCTGTACATGCATACTCCGTGTTAGAGTGTTTTTAAAATACAGGCCCAAACATGCTGAAAATTGATATTTTAGGTGCACAAAGTCAATATGTGTATGCATTTTCTGTACCCGGTTATATCTCAAATTCAGGCTCAAAACACCCGAAAATTCAATATTTTTGGGTCCCAGAAGCGATCTGTACATGCCTACTCAGTGCTAGAATGTTTTCAAAATAGAGGCTCAGAACATGCTAAAAATCGATATTTTGAGTGCCCAAAGTCGATATGTGCATGCATCTTCTGTACCCGTTTATATCTCAAATTCAGGCTCAAAACACCCAAAAATTCGATATTTTTGTGTCCCAGAAGCGATCTGTACGTGTCTACTCCGTGTTAGAGTATTTTAAAAATACAGGCCCAAAACATGCTCAAAATCGATATTTTGTGTGCCCAAAGTCGATATGTGCATGCATCTTCTATACCTGTTTATATCTCAAATTCAGACTCAAAACACCCGAATATTCGATATTTTTGGGTCCCAAAAGCCATCTGTACATGCATACTCCGTGTTAGAGTATTTTCAAAATACAGGCCTAAAACATGCTGAAAATCGATATTTTAGCTGCCCAAAGTCAATATGTGTATGCATCTTCTGTACCCGTCTATATCCCAAATTCAGGTTCAAAACACTAGAAAATTCGATATTTTTGGGTCCCAGAAGCAATCTGTAGAGGCCTACTTCTTGCTAGAATGTTTTCAAGATACAGACCCAAAACATGCTCAAAATCGATATTTTAGGTGCAAAAAGTCGATATGTGCATGCATCTTCTGTACCCGTTTATATCTCAAATTCAGGCTCAAAACTCCGAAAATTAGATATTTTGTGTCCCAGAAGCGATCTGTACATGCATAATCCGTGTTAGAGTGTTTTTAAAAAACAGGCCCAAAACATGCTGAAAATTGATATTTTAGTTGCACAAAGTCAATATGTGTATGCATCTTCTGTACCCGTTTATATCTCAAATTCAGGCTCAAAACACCCGAAAATTCAATATTTTTCGGTCCCAAAAGCGATCTGTACATGTCTACTCCGTGTTAGAGTATTTTTAAAATACAGGCCCAAAACATGCTCAAAATCGATATTTTAGGTGCCCAAAGTCGATATGTGCATGCATCATCTGTACTCGTTTATACCTCTAATTCAGGCTCAAAACACTCAAAAATTCGATATTTTTGTGTCCCAGAAGCGATCTGTACATGCCTACTCCGTGTTAGAGTATTTTCAAAATACAGGCCCAAAACATGCTCAAAATCAATATTTGAGGTGCCCAAAGTCGATATGTGCATGAATCTTCTGTATCCGTCTATATCCCAAATTCAGGTTCAATACACCCGAAAATTCGATATTTTTGGGTCCCAAAAGCGATCTGTACATGCTTACTCCTAGCTAGAATATTTTCAAGTTACAGACCCAAAACATGATCAAAATTGATATTTCAGGTGCAAAAAGTCGATATGTGCATGCATCTTCTGTACCCGTTTATATCTCAAATTCAGGCTCAAAACACTGGAAAAATCGATATTATTGGGTCCCTTAAGCGATCTGTACATGCATACTCAGTACTAGAATGTTTTCAAACTATAGGCTCAAAACATGCTCAAAATCGATATTTTAGGTGCCCAAAGTCGATATGTGCATGCATCTTCTGTACCCGTTTATATCTCAAATTCAGGCTCAAAACACCCAAAAAATCGATATTTTTGGGTCCCAGAAGCGATCTGTACGTGCATACTCCGTGTTAGAGTGTTTTTAAAATACAGGCCCAAAACATGCTGAAAATCGATATTTTATGTGCCCAAAGTCAATATGTGTATGCATCTTCTGTACCCGTGTATATCCCTAATTCTGGTTCAAAACCCCCTAAAATTCGATATTTTTGGGTCCCAGAAGCGATCTGTACATGCCTACTCCTTGCTAGAATGTTTTCAAGATACAAACCTAAAACATGCTCAAAATCGATATTTTAGGTGCAAAAAGTCGATATGTGCATGCATCCTCTGTACCCGGTTATATCCCAAATTCAGGCTCAAAACACCCAAAAATTCAATATTTTTGGGTCCCAAAAGCGATCTGTACATGCCTTCTCAGAGCTAGAATATTTTCAAAATATATCCCCAAAACATGCTGAAAATCGATATTTTAGTTGCCCAAAGTCGATATGTGCATGCATCTTCAGTACCAGTTTATATCTCAAATTCAGGCTCAAAACACCCGAAAATTCAATATTTTTGAATCCCAGGAGCGATCTGTACATGCCTACTCAGTGCTAGAATATTTTCAAAATATAGGCCCAAAACATACTAAAAATCGATATTTTGGTTGCAAAAGTCGATATGTGCATGCATCTTCTGTACCCGTTTATATCTCAAAATCGGGCTCAAAACACCCGAAAATTCGATATTTTTGGGTACCAGAAGCGATCTGGACATGCCTACGCAGTGCTAGAATATTTTCAATTTATACGCCGAAAACATGCTCAAAATCGATATTTTAGGTGCCCAAAGTCGATATGTGCATGCATCTTCTGTACCCATTTTTATCCCAAATTCAGACTCAAAACACCCGAATATTCGATATTTTTGGGTCCCAAAAGCCATCTGTACATGCATACTCCGTGTTAGAGTATGTTCAAAATACAGGCCTAAAACGTGCTGTAAATCGATATTTTAGCTGCCCAAAGTCATTATGTGTATGCATCTTCTGTACCCGTCTATATCTCAAATTCAGGTTCAAAACACTCGAAAATTCGATATTTCTGGGTCCCAGAAGCAATCTGTACATGCCTACTTCTTGCTAGAATGTTTTCAAGATACAGACCCAAAACATGCTCAAAATCGATATTTTAGGTGCATAAAGTCGATATGTGCATGCATCTTCTGTACCCGTTTATATCTCAAATTCAGGCTCAAAACTCCGAAAATTAGATATTTTGTGTCCCAGAAGCGATCTGTACATGCATACTCCGTGTTAGAGTGTTTTAAAAATACTGGTCCAAAACATGCAGAAAATTGATATTTTAGTTGCACAAAGTCAATATGTGTATGCATTTTCTGTACCCGTTTATATCTCAAATTCAGGCTCAAAACACCCAAAAATTCGATATTTTTGTGTCCCAGAAGCGATCTGTACATGCCTACTCCTTGCTAGAATTTTTTCAAGTTACAGACCCAAAACATGATCAAAATTGATATTTTAGGTGCAAAAAGTCGATATGTGCATGCATCTTCTGTACCCGTTTATATCTCAAATTCAGGCTCAAAACCCTCAAAAAATCGATATTTTTGTGTCCCAGAAGCGATCTGTACATGCCTACTTCGTGTTAGAGTATTTTCAAAATACAGGCCCAAAACATGCTCAAAATCGATATTTTAGGTGCCCAAAGTCGATATGTGCATGCATCTTCTGTATCCGTTTATATCTCAAATTTAGGCTCAAAACACCCAAAAATTCGATATTTTTGGGTCCCAGAAGCGATCTGTACATGTCTACACCGTGTTTGAGTATTTTCAAAATACAGGCCCAAAAGATGCTCAAAATCGATATTTTAGGTGCACAAATTCGATATGTGAATGCACATTTTGTAGCCGTTTATATCTCAAATTCAGGCTCAAAACACCCGAAAATTCATTGTTTTTGGGTCCCAGAAGCGATCTATACGTGCATACTCCGTGTTAGAGTGTTTTTAAAATACAGGCCCAAAACATGCTAAAAATCGATATTTTATGTGCCCAAAGTCAATATGTGTATGCATCTTCTGTACCCTTGTATATCCCTAATTCTGGTTCATAACACCAGAAAATTCGATATTTTTGGGCCCCAGAAGCGATATGTACATGCCTACTCTTTGCTAGAATATTTTCAAGATACAGACCCAAAACATGCTCAAAATCGATATTTTAAGAGCAAAAAGTCGATATGTGCATGCTTCTTCTGTACCCGTTTATATCTCAAATTCAGGCTCAAAACTCCGAAAATTCGATATTTTTGGGTCCCTTAAGCGATCTGTACATGCCTACTTCTTGCTAGAATGTTTTCAAGATACAGACCCAAAACATGCTCAAAATCGATATTTTAGGTTCAAAAAGTTATATCTCAAATTCAGGCTCAAAACTCCGAAAATTCGATATTTTTGGGTCCCAGAAGCGATGTGTACATGCCTACTCAGTGCTAGAATATTTTCAAATTATACGCCCAAAACATACTAAAAATCGATATTTTGGGTGCCAAAGTCGATATGTGCATGCATCTTCTGTGCCCGTTTATATCTCAAATTCATGCTCAAAACACCCAAAAAATCGATATTTTTGTGTCCCAGAAGCGATCTGTACATGTCTACACCGTGTTTGAGTATTTTCAAAATACAGGCCCAAAACATGCTCAAAATCGATATTTTAGGTGCCCAAAGTCGATATGTGCATGCATCTTCTGTACACGTTTATATCTCAAATTCAGGCTCAAAACACCCAACAAATCAATATTTTTGTGTCCCAGAAGCGATCTGTACATGCCTACTCCGAGTTAGAGTATTTTCAAAATACAGGCCCAAAACATGCTCAAAATCGATATTTTAGGTGCGCAAAGTCGATATGTGTATGCATCTTCTGTACCCGTTTATATCTCAAATTCAGGCTCAAAACAACCGAAAATTCGATATTTTTGGGTCCCAGAAGCGATCTGTACATGCCTACTCCGTGTTAAAGTATTTTCAAAAAACAGGCCCAAAACATGCTCAAAATCTATATTTTAGGTGCCCAAAGTCGATATGTGCATGCATCTTCTGTACCCGTTCATATCTCAAATTCAGGTTCAGAACACCCGAAAATTCGATTTATTTGGGTCCCAGAAGCGATCTGTACGTGTCTACTTAGTGTTAGAGTATTTGAAAGATACAGGCCCAAAACATGCTTAAAATCGATATTTTGGGTGCCCAAAGTCGATATGTGCATGCGTCTTCTGTACCCGTTTATATCTCAAATTCAGGCTCAAAACTCCGAAAATTCAATATTTGGGTCCCAGAAGCAATCTGTACATGCATACTCCGTGTTAGAGTGTTTTTAAAATACAGGCCCAAAACATGCTGAAAATTGATATGTTAGGTGCACAAAGTCAATATGTGTATGCATTTTCTGTACCCGGTTATATCTCAAATTCAGGCTCAAAACACCCGAAAATTCAATATTTTTGGGTCCCAGAAGCGATCTGTACATGCCTACTCAGTGCTAGAATGTTTTCAAAATAGAGGATCAGAACATGCTAAAAATCGATATTTTGAGTGCCCAAAGTCGATATGTGCATGCATCTTCTGTACCCGTTTATATCTCAAATTCAGGCTCAAAACACCCAAAAATTCGATATTTTTGTGTCCCAGAAGCGATCTATACGTGTCTACTCCGTGTTAGAGTATTTTAAAAATACAGGCCCAAAACAAGCTCAAAATCGATATTTTGTGTGCCCAAAGTCGATATGTGCATGCATCTTCTGTACCTGTTTATATCTCAAATTAAGTCTCAAAACACCCGAATATTCGATATTTTTGGGTCCCAAAAGCCATCTGTACATGCATACTCCGTGTTAGAGTATTTTCAAAATACAGGCCTAAAACATGCTGAAAATCGATATTTTAGCTGCCCAAAGTCAATATGTGTATGCATCTTCTGTACCCGTCTATATCCCAAATTCAGGTTCAAAACACTCGAAAATTCGATATTTTTGGGTCCCAGAAGCAATCTGTACAGGCCTACTTCTTTCTAGAATGTTTTCAAGATACAGACACAAAACATTCTCAAAATCGATATTTTAGGTGCAAAAAAGTCGATATGTGCATGCATCTTCTGTACACGTTTATCTCTCAAATTCAGGCTCAAATCACCCGAAAATTCAATATTTTTGGGTCCCCGAAGCGATCTGTACATGCCTACTCCGTGTTAGAGTATTTTCAAAATACAGGCCCAAAACATGCTCAAAATCAATATTTTAGGTGCCCAAAGTCGATATGTGCATGCATCTTCTGTACCCGATTATATCTCAAATTCAGGCTCAAAACACCCGAAAATTCGATATTTTTGGGTCCCAGAAGCGATCTGTACATGCCTACTCCTTGCTAGAATTTTTTCAAGATACAGACCCAAAACATGATCAAAATTGATATTTTAGGTGCCCAAAGTCGATATGTGCATACATCTTCTGTACCCGTTTATATCTCAAATTCAGGCTCAGAACACCCGAAAATTCAATATTTTTGGGTCCCAGAAGCGATCTGTACGTGCATACTCCGTGTTAGAGTGTTTTTAAAATACAGGCCCAAAACATGCTGAAAATCGATATTTTATGTGCACAAACTCAATATGTGCATGCATCTTCTGTACCCGTGTATATCCCTAATTCAGGTTCAAAACACCAGAAAATTCGATATTTTTGTGTCCCAGAAGCGATATGTACATGCCTACACCTTGCTAGAATGTTTTCAAGATACAGACCCAAAACATGCTCAAAATCGATATTTTAAATTCAAAAAGTCGATATGTGCATGCATCTTCTGTACCCGTTTATATCTCAAATTCAGGCTCAAAACACCGAAAATTCGATATTTTTGGGTCCCTTAAGCAATCTGCACATGCCTACTCAGTGATAGATTATTTTTAAAATACAGGCTTAAAACATGCTATAAATCGATATTTTAGGTGTCCAAAGTCGATATGTGCATGCATCTTCTGTACCCGTTTATATCTCAAATTCAGGCTCAAAACACTCAAAAAATCGATATTTTTGTGTCCCAGAAGCGATCTGTACATGCCTACTCCGTGTTAGAGTATTTTCAAAATACAGGCCCAAAACATGCTCAAAATCGATATTTTAGGTGCCCAAAGTCGATATGTGCATGCATCTTCTGTATCTGTTTATATCTCAAATTCAGGCTCAAAACCCCCGAAAATTCGATATTTTTGGGTACCAGAAGCGATCTGTACATCTCTACACCGTGTTTGAGTATTTTCAAATTACAGGCCCAAAAGATGCTCAAAATCGATATTTTAGGTGCCCAAATTCGATATCTGCATGCATCTTCTGTATCCGTTTATATCTCAAATTCAGGCTCAAAACACAAGAAAATTCAATGTTTTTGGGTCCCTGAAGCGATCTGTACGTGCATACTCCGCGTTAGAGTGATTTTAAAATACAGGCCCAAAACATGCTCAAAATCGATATTTTAAGTGCAAAAAGTCGATATGTGTATGCATCTTCTGTACCCGTGTATATCCCTAATTCTGGTTCATAACACCAGAAAATTCGATATTTTTGGGTCCCAGAAGCGATATGTACATGTCTACACCGTGTTTGAGTATTTTCAAAATACAGGCCCAAAACATGCTCAAAATCGATATTTTAGGTGCCCAAAGTCGATATGTGCATGCATCTTCTGTACACGTTCATATCTCAAATTCAGGTTCAGAACACCCGAAAATTCGATTTATTTGGGTCCCAGAAGCGATCTGTACGTGTCTACTTAGTGTTAGAGTATTTGAAAGATACAGGCCCAAAACATGCTTAAAATCGATATTTTGGGTGCCCAAAGTCGATATGTGCATGCGTCTTCTGTACCCGTTTATATCTCAAATTCAGGCTCAAAACTCCGAAAATTCAATATTTTGTGTCCCAGAAGCAATCTGTACATGCATACTCCGTGTTAGAGTGTTTTTAAAATACAGGCCCAAAACATGCTGAAAATTGATATGTTAGGTGCACAAAGTCAATATGTGTATGCATTTTCTGTACCCGGTTATATCTCAAATTCAGGCTCAAAACACCCGAAAATTCAATATTTTTGGGTCCCAGAAGCGATCTGTACATGCCTACTCAGTGCTAGAATGTTTTCAAAATAGAGGCTCAGAACATGCTAAAAATCGATATTTTGAGTGCCCAAAGTCGATATGTGCATGCATCTTCTGTACCCGTTTATATCTCAAATTCAGGCTCAAAACACCCAGAAATTCGATATTTTTGTGTCCCAGAAGCGATCTGTACGTGTCTACTCCGTGTTAGAGTATTTTAAAAATACAGGCCCAAAACAAGCTCAAAATCGATATTTTGTGTGCCCAAAGTCGATATGTGCATGCATCTTCTGTACCTGTTTATATCTCAAATTCAGTCTCAAAACACCCGAATATTCGATATTTTTGGGTACCAAAAGCCATCTGTACATGCATACTCCGTGTTAGAGTATTTTCAAAATACAGGCCTAAAACATGCTGAAAATCGATATTTTAGCTGCCCAAAGTCAATATGTGTATGCATCTTCTGTACCCGTCTATATCCCAAATTCAGGTTCAAAACACTCGAAAATTCGATATTTTTGGGTCCCATAAGCAATCTGTACAGGCCTACTTCTTTCTAGAATGTTTTCAAGATACAGACACAAAACATTCTCAAAATCGATATTTTAGGTGCAAAAAAGTCGATATGTGCATGCATCTTCTGTACCCGTTTATATCTCAAATTCACGCTCAAAACACCCGAAAATTCGATATTTTTGGGTCCCAGAAGCGATCTGTACATGCCTACTCCGTGTTAGAGTATTTTCAAAATACAGGCCCAAAACATGCTCAAAATCAATATTTTAGGTGCCCAAAGTCGATATGTGCATGCATCTTCAGTACCCGATTATATCTCAAATTCAGGCTCAAAACACCCGAAAATTCGATATTTTTGGGTCCCAGAAGCGATCTGTACATGCCTACTCCTTGCTAGAATTTTTTCAAGATACAGACCCAAAACATGATCAAAATTGATATTTTAGGTGCCCAAAGTCGATATGTGCATACATCTTCTGTACCCGTTTATATCTCAAATTCAGGCTGAGAACACCCGAAAATTCAATATTTTTGGGTCCCAGAAGCGATCTGTACGTGCATACTCCGTGTTAGAGTGTTTTTAAAATACAGGCCCAAAACATGCTGAAAATCGATATTTTATGTGCACAAACTCAGTATGTGCATGCATCTTCTGTACCCGTGTATATCCCTAATTCAGGTTCAAAACACCAGAAAATTCGATATTTTTGTGTCCCAGAAGCGATCTGTACATGCCTACACCTTGCTAGAATGTTTTCAAGATACAGACCCAAAACATGCTCAAAATCGATATTTTAAATTCAAAAAGTCGATATGTGCATGCATCTTCTGTACCCGTTTATATCTCAAATTCAGGCTCAAAACACCGAAAATTCGATATTTTTGGGTCCCTTAAGCAATCTGCACATGCCTACTCAGTGATAGATTATTTTTAAAATACAGGCTTAAAACATGCTATAAATCGATATTTTAGGTGTCCAAAGTCGATATGTGCATGCATCTTCTGTACCCGTTTATATCTCAAATTCAGGCTCAAAACACTCAAAAAATCGATATTTTTGTGTTCCAGAAGCGATCTGTACATGCCTACTCCGTGTTAGAGTATTTTCAAAATACAGGCCCAAAACATGCTCAAAATCGATATTTTAGGTGCCCAAAGTCGATATGTGCATGCATCTTCTGTATCTGTTTATATCTCAAATTCAGGCTCAAAACCCCCGAAAATTCGATATTTTTGGGTCCCAGAAGCGATCTGTACATCTCTACACCGTGTTTGAGTATTTTCAAATAACAGGCCCAAAAGATGCTCAAAATCGATATTTTAGGTGCCCAAATTCGATATGTGCATGCATCTTCTGTATCCGTTTATATCTCAAATTCAGGCTCAAAACACCCGAAAATTCAATGTTTTTGGGTCCCTGAAGCGATCTGTACGTGCATACTCCGTGTTAGAGTGTTTTTAAAATACAGGCCCAAAACATGCTCAAAATCGATATTTTAAGTGCAAAAAGTCGATATGTGCATGCATCTTCTGTACCCGTTTATATCTCAAATTCACGCTCAAAACACCCGAAAATTCGATATTTTTGGGTCCCAGAAGCGATCTGTACATGCCTACTCCGTATTAGAGTATTTTCAAAATACAGGCCCAAAACATGCTCAAAATCGATATTTTAGGTGCCCAAAGTCGATATGTGCATGCATCTTCTGTATCCGTTTATATCTCAAATTCAGGCTCAAAACACCCGAAAATTCGATATTTATGGGTCCCAGAAGCGATCTGTACATGCCTACTCCGTGTTAAAGTATTTTCAAAATACAGGCACAAAACATGCTGAAAATCTATATTTTCGGTGCCCAAAGTCAATATGTGTATGCATCTTCTGTACCCGTCTATATCCCAAATTCAGGATCAAAACACCAGAAAATTCGGTATTTTTGTGTCCCAGAAGCGATCTGTACATGCCTACTCCTTGCTAGAATTTTTTCAATATACAGACCCAAAACATGCTCAAAATCGATATTTTAGGTGAAAAAAGTCGATATGTGCATGCATCCTCTGTACCCGGTTATATCCCAAATTCGGGCTCAAAACCCCCGAAGATTCGATATTTTTGGGTCCCAGAAGCGATCTGTACATGCCTACTCAGTGCTAGAATATTTTCAAATTATACGCCCAAAACATACTAAAAATCGATGTTTTGGGTGACAAAGTCGATATGTGCATGCATCTTCGGTACACGTTTATATCTCAAATTCAGGCGTAAAACACCCACAAAAATGTATATTTTTGTGTCCCAGAAGCGATCTGTACATGTCTACACCGTGTTAGAGTATTTTCAGAATACAGGCCCAAAACATGCTCAAAATCGATATTTTGTGTGCCCAAAGTCGATATGTGCATGCATCTTCTGTACCTGTTTATATCTCAAATTCTGACTCAAAACACCCGAATATTCGATATTTTTGGGTCCCAAAAGCGATCTGTACGTGTCTACTCCGTGTTAGAGTATTTTCAAAATACAGGCCCAAAACATGCTCAAAATCGATATTTTGTGTGCCCAAAGTCGATATGTGCATGCATCTTCTGTACCTGTTTATATCTTAAATTCAGACTCAAAACACCCGAATATTCGATATTTTTGGGTCCCAAAAGCCATCTGTACATGCATACTCCGTGTTAGAGTATTTTCAAAATACAGGCCTAAAACATGCTGAAAATCGATATTTTAGCTGCCCAAAGTCGATATGTGCATGCATCTTCTGTACCCGTTTATATCTCAAATTCACGCTCAAAACACCCGAAAATTCGATATTTTTGGGTCCCCGAAACGATCTGTACATGCCTACTCCGTATTAGAGTATTTTCAAAATACAGGCCCAAAACATGCTCAAAATCAATATTTTAGGTGCCCAAAGTCGATATGTGCATGCATCTTCTGTATCCGTCTATATCCCAAATTCAGGTTCAAAACACCCGAAAATTCGATATTTTTGGGTCCCAGAAGCGATCTGTACATGCCTACTCCTTGCTAGAATTTTTTCAAGATACAGACCCAAAACATGATCAAAATTGATATTTTAGGTGCAAAAAGACGATATGTGCATGCATCTTCTGTACCCGTTTATATCTCAAATTCAGGCTCAGAACACCCGAAAATTCAATATTTTTGGGTCCCAGAAGCGATCTGTACGTGCATACTCCGTGTTAGAGTGTTTTTAAAATACAGGCACAAAACATGCTGAAAATCGATATTTTATGTGCCCAAACTCAATATGTGTATGCATCTTCTGTACCCGTGTATATCCCTAATTCAGGTTCAAAACACCAGAAAATTCGATATTTTTGGGTCCCAGAAGCGATCTGTACATGCCTACTCCTTTGCTAGAATGTTTTCAAGATACAGACCCAAAACATGCTCAAAATCGATATTTTAAATTAAAAAAGTCGATATGTGCATGCATCTTCTGTATCCGTCTATATCTCAAATTCAGGCTCAAAATACCGAAAATTCAATATTTATGGGTCCCTTAAGCAATCTGCACATGCCTACTCAGTGATAGAATGTTTTTAAAATACAGGCTTAAAACATGCTATAAATCGATATTTTAGGTGTCCAAAGTCGATATGTGCTTGCATCTTCTGTACCCGTTTATATCTCAAATTCAGGCTCAAAACACTCAAAAAATCGATATTTTTGTGTCCGAGAAGCGATCTGTACATGCCTACTCCGTGTTAGAGTATTTTCAAAATACAGGCCCAAAACATGCTCAAAATCGATATTTTAGGTGCCCAAAGTCGATATGTGCATGCATCTTCTGTATCCGTTTATATCTCAAATTCAGGCTCAAAACACCCGAAAATTCGATATTTTTGGGTCCCAGAAGCGATCTGTACATGTCTACACCGTGTTTGAGTGTTTTCAAATTACAGGCTTAAAAGATGCTCAAAATCGATATTTTATGTGCCCAAAGTCAATATGTGCATGCATCTTCTGTACCCGTTCATATCTCAAATTCAGTCTCAGAACACCCGAAAATTCGATTTATTTGGGTCCCAGAAGCGATCTGTACATGCCTACACCGTGTTAGAGTATTTTCAAGATACAAAACCCAAAACATGCTCAAAATCGATATTTTAAGTGCAAAAAGTCGATATGTGCATACATCATCTGTACCCTTTTATATCTCAAATTTAGGCTCAAAACACCCGAAAATTCAATATTTTTTGGTCCCAGAAGCGATCTGTACGTGCATACTCCGTGTTAGAGTGTTTTTAAAATACAGGCCCATAACTTGCTAAAAATCGATATTTTATATGCCCAAAGTCAATATGTGTATGCATCTTCTGTACCCGTGTATATCCCTAATTCAGGTTCAAAACACCAGAAAATTCGATATTTTTGGTTCCCAGAAGCGATCTGTACATGCCTACTCCTTGCTAGAATGTTTTCATGATACAGACCCAAAACATGCTCAAAATCGATATTTTAAGTGCAAAAAGTTGATATGTGCATGCATCTTCTGTACCCGTTTATATCTCAAATTTAGTCTCAAAACTCCGAAAATTCGATATTATTGGGTCCCTTAAGCAATCTGCACATGCCTACTCAGTGCTAGAATGTTTTTAAAATACAGGCTTAAAACATGCTATAAATCGATATTTTAGGTGTCCAAAGTCGATATGTGCATGCATCTTCTGTACCCGTTGATATCTCAAATTTAGGCTCAAAACAACAGAAAATTCGATATTTTTGGGTCCCAGAAGCGATCTGTACATGCCTACTCCGTGTTAAAGTATTTTCAACATACAGGCACAAAACATTGTGAAAATCTATATTATAGGTGCCCAAAGTCAATTGTGTATGCATCTTCTGTACCCGTCTATATCCCAAATTCAGGTTCAAAACACCAGAAAATTCGATATTTTTTGGTCCCAGAAGCGATCTGTACATGCCTACTTCTTGCTGGAATGTTTTCAAGATACAGACCCAAAACATGCTGAAAATCGATATTTTAGGTGCAAAAAGTCGATATGTGCATGCATCCTCTGTACACGGTTATATCCCAAATTCTGGCTCAAAACCCCCGAAAATTCGATATTTTTTGGTCCCAGAAGCGATCTGTACATGCCTACTCAGTGCTAGAATATTTTCAAATTATACGCCCAAAAGATACTAAAAATCGATATTTTGGGTGCCAAAGTCGATATGTGCATGCATTTTCTGTACCCGGTTATATCCCAAATTCTGGCTCAAAAACCCCGAAAATTCGATATTTTTGGGTCCCAGAAGCGATCTGTACATGCCTACTCAGTGTTAGAATATTTTCAAATTATAGGCCCAAAACATACTAAAAATCGATATTTTGGATGCCAAAGTCGATATGTGCATGCATCTTCTGTGCACGTTTATATCTCAAATTCAGGCTCAAAACACCCAAAAAATCGATATTTTTGTGTCCCCGAAGCGATATGTACATGTCTACACCGTGTTAGAGTATTTTCAAAATACAGGCCCAAAACAAGCTCAAAATTGATATTTTAGGTGCACAAAGTCGATATGTGCATGCATCTTCTGTACCCGTTCATATCTCAAATTCAGGCTCAGAACACCCGAAAATTCGATTTATTTGGGTCCCAAAACGATCTGTACGTGTCTACTCAGTGTTAGAGTATTTTAAAGATACAGGCATAAAACATGCTCAAAATCGATATTTTGGGTGCCCAAAGTCGATATGTGCATGCATCTTCTGTACCCGTTTATATCTCAAATTCAAACTCAAAACACCCGAATATTCGATATTTTTGGGTCCTAGAAGCAATGTGTACATGCATACTCCGTGTTAGAGTATTCTATAAATACAGGCCCAAAACATGCTCAAAATCGATATTTTAGGTGTCCAAAGTCGATATGTGCATGCATCTTCTGTACCCGTTCATATCTCAAATTCAGGCTCAAAACACTCGAAAATTCCATATTTTTGGGTCCCTTAAGCGATCTGTACATGCATACTCAGTGTTAAAGTATTTTCAAAATACAGGCACAAAAAATGTTCAAAATCTATATTTTAGGTGCCCAAAGTCAATATGTGTATGCATCTTCTGTACCCGTCTATATCCCAAATTCAGGTTCAAAACACCCGAAAATTCGGTATTTTTTGGTCCCAGAAGCGATCAGTACATGCCTACTTCTTGCTAGAATGTTTTCAAGATACAGACCCAAAACATGCTCAAAATCGATATTTTAGGTGCAAAAAGTCGATATGTGCATGCATCTTTTGTACCCGTTTATATCTCAAATTCAGGCTCAAAACACCAAAAATTCGATATTTTTGGGTCCCAGAAGCGATCTGTACATGCCTACTCAGTGATAGAATATTTTCAAATTATACGCCCAAAACATACTAAAAATCTATATTTTGGGTGCCAAAGTCGATATGTGCATGCATCTTCAGTGCCCGTTTATATCTCAAATTCAGGCTCAAAACACCCAAAAAATCGATATTTTTGTGTCCCCGAAGCGATCTGTACATGTCTACACCGTGTTTGAGTATTTTCAAAATACAGGCCCAAAACATGCTCAAAATCGATATTTTAGGTGCCCAAAGTCGATATGTGCATGCATCTTCTGTACCCGTTCATATCTCAAATTCAGGCTCAGAACACCCGAAAATTCGATTTATTTGGGTCCCAGAAGTGATCTGTACGTGTCTACTCAGTGTTAGAGCATTTTAAAGATACAGGCCCAAAACATGCTCAAAATCGATATTTTGGGTGCCCAAAGTCGATATGTGCATGCATCTTCTGTACCCGTTTATATCTCAAATTCAAACTCAAAACACCCGAATATTCGATATTTTTGGGTCCCAAAAGCAATGTGTACATGCATACTCCGTGTTAGAGTATTCTATAAATACAGGCCCAAAACATGCTCAAAAACGATATTTTAGGTGCCCAAAGTCGATATATGCATGCATCTTCTGTATCCGTCTATATCCCAAATTCAGGTTCAAAACACCCGAAAATTCGATATTTTTGGGTCGCAGAAGCGATCTGTACATGCCTACTCCTTGCTAGAATTTTTTCAAGATACAGACCCAAAACATGCTCAAAATCGATATTTTAGGTGCAACAAGTCGATATGTGCATGCATCTTCTGTACCCGTTTATATCTCAAATTCAGGCTCAAAACACCCGAAAATTCCATATTTTTGGGTCCCTTAAGCGATCTGTACATGCATACTCAGTGCTATAATGTTTTCAAAATATAGGTTCAAAACATGCTAAAAATCGATATTTTAGGTGTCCAAAGTCGATATGTGCATGCATCTACTGTACCCTTTTATATCTCAAATTCAGGCTCAAAACCCCCGAAAATTCGATATTTTTGGGTCCCAAAAGCGATCTGTACATGTCTACTCTGTGTTAGAGTATTTTTAAAATACAGGCCCAAAACATGCTAAAAATCGATATTTTGGGTGCCAAAGTCAATATGTGCATGCATCTTCTGTACCCGTTTATATCTCAAATTCAGGCTCAAAACACCCAACAAATCAATATTTTTGTGTCCCAGAAGCGATCTGTACATGCCTACTCCGTGTTAAAGTATTTTACAAAAACAGGCCCAAAACATGCTCAAAATCTATATTTTAGGTGCCCAAAGTCAATATGTGTATGCATCTTCTGTACCCGTCTATATCCCAAATTCAGGTTCAAAACACCAGAAAATTCGGTATTTTTGGGTCCCAGAAGCGATCTGTACATGCCTACTCCTTGCTAGAATGTTTTCAATATACAGAACCAAAACATGCTCAAAATCGATATTTAAGGTGCAAAAAGTCGATATGTGCATGCATCCTCTGTACCCAGTTATATCCCAAATTCTGGCTCAAAACCCCCGAAAATTCGATATTTTTGGGTCCCAAAAGCGATCTGTACATGCCTACTCAGTGCTAGAATATTTTCGAATTATACGCCAAAAACATACTAAAAATCGATATTTTAGGTGCCAAAGTCGTTATGTGCATGGATCTTCTGTACCCGTTTATATCTCAAATTCAGGCTCAAAACACCCAAAAAACCGATATTTTTGTGTTCCAGAAGCGACCTGTACATGTCTACACCGTGTTAGAATATCTTCAAAATATAGGCCCAAAACATGCTCAAAATCGATATTTTAGGTGCAAAAAGTCGAAATGTGCATGCATCTTCTGTACCCGTTTATATCTCAAATTCAGGCTCAAAACACCAGAAAATTCAATATTTTTGGGTCCCAGAAGCGATCTGTACGTGCATACTCCGTGTTAGAGTGTTTTTAAAATACAGGCACAAAACATGCTGAAAATCGATATTTTATGTGCCCAAACTCAATATGTGTATGCATCTTCTGTACCCGTGTATATCCCTAATTCAGGTTCAAAACACCAGAAAATTCGATATTTTTGGGTCCCAGAAGCGATCTGTACATGCCTACTCCTTTGCTAGAATGTTTTCAAGATACAGACCCAAAACATGCTCAAAATCGATATTTTAAATGAAAAAAGTCGATATGTGCATGCATCTTCTATATCCGTCTATATCTCAAATTCAGGCTCAAAATACCGAAAATTCAATATTTATGGGTCCCTTAAGCAATCTGCACATGCCTACTCAGTGATGGAATGTTTTTTAAAATACAGGCTTAAAACATGCTATAAATCGATATTTTAGGTGTCCAAAGTCGATATGTGCTTGCATCTTCTGTACCCGTTTATATCTCAAATTCAGGCTCAAAACACTCAAAAAATCGATATTTTTGTGTCCCAGAAGCGATCTGTACATGCCTACTCCGTGTTAGAGTATTTTCAAAATACAGGCCCAAAACATGCTCAAAATCGATATTTTAGGTGCCCAAAGTCGATATGTGCATGCATCTTCTGTATCCGTTTATATCTCAAATTCAGGCTCAAAACACCCGAAAATTCGATATTTTTGGGTCCCAGAAGCGATCTGTACATGTCTACACCGTGTTTGAGTATTTTCAAATTACAGGCTTAAAAGATGCTCAAAATCGATATTTTAGGTGCCCAAAGTTAATATGTGCATGCATCTTCTGTACCCGTTCATATCTCAAATTCAGTCTCAGAACACCCGAAAATTCGATTTATTTGGGTCCCAGAAGCGATCTGTACATGCCTACACCGTGTTAGAGTATTTTCAAGATACAAAACCCAAAACATGCTCAAAATCGATATTTTAGGTGCAAAAAGTCGATATGTGCATACATCATCTGTACCCTTTTATATCTCAAATTTAGGCTCAAAACACCCGAAAATTCAATATTTTTGGGTCCCAGAAGCGATCTGTACGTGCATACTCCGTGTTAGAGTGTTTTTAAAATACAGGCCCATAACTTGCTAAAAATCGATATTTTATATGCCCAAAGTCAATATGTGTATGCATCTTCTGTACCCGTGTATATCCCTAATTCAGGTTCAAAACACCAGAAAATTCGATATTTTTGGTTCCCAGAAGCGATCTGTACATGCCTACTCCTTGCTAGAATGTTTTCAAGATACAGACCCAAAACATGCTCAAAATCGATATTTTAAGTGCAAAAAGTTGATATGTGCATGCATCTTCTGTACCCGTTTATATCTCAAATTTAGGCTCAAAACTCCGAAAATTCGATATTATTGGGTCCCTTAAGCAATCTGCACATGCCTACTCAGTGCTAGAATGTTTTTAAAATACAGGCTTAAAACATGCTATAAATCGATATTTTAGGTGTCCAAAGTCGATATGTGCATGCATCTTCTGTACCCGTTGATATCTCAAATTTAGGCTCAAAACAACAGAAAATTCGATATTTTTGGATCCCAGAAGCGATCTGTACATGCCTACTCCGTGTTAAAGTATTTTCAACATACAGGCACAAAACATTGTGAAAATCTATATTTTAGGTGCCTAAAGTCAATTGTGTATGCATCTTCTGTACCCGTCTATATCCCAAATTCAGGTTCAAAACACCAGAAAATTCGATATTTTTTGGTCCCAGAAGCGATCTGTACATGCCTACTTCTTGCTAGAATGTTTTCAAGATACAGACCCAAAACATGCTCAAAATCGATATTTTAGGTGCAAAAAGTCGATATGTGCATGCATTTTCTGTACCCGGTTATATCCCAAATTCTGGCTAAAAAACCCCGAAAATTCGATATTTTTGGGTCCCAGAAGCGATCTGTACATGCCTACTCAGTGCTAGAATATTTTCAAATTATAGGCCCAAAACATACTAAAAATCGATATTTTGGATGCCAAAGTCGATATGTGCATGCATCTTCTGTGCACGTTTATATCTCAAATTCAGGCTCAAAACACCCAAAAAATCGATATTTTTGTGTCCCCGAAGCGATATGTACATGTCTACACCGTGTTAGAGTATTTTCAAAATACAGGCCCAAAACAAGCTCAAAATTGATATTTTAGGTGCACAAAGTCGATATGTGCATGCATCTTCTGTACCCGTTCATATCTCAAATTCAGGCTCAGAACACCCGAAAATTCGATTTATTTGGGTCCCAGAAACGATCTGTACGTGTCTACTCAGTGTTAGAGTATTTTAAAGACACAGGCATAAAACATGCTCAAAATCGATATTTTGGGTGCCCAAAGTCGATATGTGCATGCATCTTCTGTACCCGTTTATATCTCAAATTCAGGCTCAAAACACCAGAAAATTCAATATTTTTGGGTCCCAGAAGCGATCTGTACGTGCATACTCCGTGTTAGAGTGTTTTTAAAATACAGGCCCATAACTTGCTAAAAATCAATATTTTATATGCCCAAAGTCAATATGTGTATGCATCTTCTGTACCCGTGTATATCTCTAATTCAGGTTCAAAACACCAGAAAATTCTATATTTTTGGTTCCCAGAAGCAATCTGTACATGCCTACTCCTTGCTAGAATGTTTTCAAGATACAGACCCAAAACATGCTCAAAATCGATATTTTAAGTGCAAAAAGTTGATATGTGCATGCATCTTCTGTACACGTTTATATCTCAAATTCAGGCTCAAAACTCCGAAAATTCGATATTTTTGGGTCCCTTAAGCAATCTGCACATGCCTACTCCGTGTTAAAGTATTTTCAACATACAGGCATAAAACATGGTGAAAATCTATATTTTAGGTGCCCAAAGTCAATATGTGTATGCATCTTCTGTACCCGTCTATATCCCAAATTCAGGTTCAAAACACCAGAAAATTCGGTATTTTTGGGTCCCAGAAGCGATCTGTACATGCCTACTTCTTGCTAGAATGTTTTCAAGATACAGACCCAAAACATGCTCAAAATCGAAATTTTAGGTGCAAAAAGTCGATATGTGCATGCATCCTCTGTACACGGTTATATCCCAAATTCTGGCTCAAAACCCCCGAAAATTCGATATTTTTGGGTCCCAGAAGCTATCTGTACATGCCTACTCAGTGCTAGAATATTTTCAAATTATACGCCCAAAACATACTAAAAATCGATATTTTGGGTGCCAAAGTCGATATGTGCATGCATCTACTGTACCCGTTTATATCTCAAATTCAGGCTCAAAACACCCGAAAATTCGATATTTTTGGGTCCCAAAAGCGATCTGTACATGTCTACTCTGTGTTAGAGTATTTTTAAAATACAGGCCCAAAACATGCTAAAAATCGATATTTTGGGTGCCAAGTCAATATGTGCATGCATCTTCTGTACCCGTTTTATCTCAAATTCAGGCTCAAAACACCCAACAAATCAATATTTTTGTGTCCCAGAAGCGATCTGTACATGCCTACTCCGAGTTAGAGTATTTTCAAAATACAGGCCCAAAACATGCTCAAAATCGATATTTTAGGTGCCCAAAGTAGATATGTGCATGCATCTTCTGTACCCGTCTATATCTCAAATTCAGGCTCAAAACAATCGAAAATTCGATATTTTTGGGTCCCAGAAGCGATCTGTACATGCCTACTCCGTGTTAAATTATTTTCAAAATACAGGCCCAAAACATGCTCAAAATCTATATTTTAGGTGCCCAAAGTCAATATGTGTATGCATCTTCTGTACCCGTGTATATCGCAAATTCAGGTTCAAAACACCAGAAAATTCGGTATTTTTGGGTCCCAGAAGCGATCTGTACATGCCTACTCCTTGCTAGAATGTTTTCAATATACAGACCCAAAACATGCTCAAAATCGATATTTAAGGTGCAAAAAGTCAATATGTGCATGCATCCTCTGTACCCGGTTATATCCCAAATTCTGGCTCAAAACCCCCGAAAATTCGATATTTTTGGGTCCCAAAAGCGATCTGTACATGCCTACTCAGTGCTAGAATATTTTCAGATTATACGCCAAAAACATACTAAAAATCGATATTTTGGGTGCCAAAGTCGTTATGTGCATGGATCTTCTGTACCCGTTTATATCTCAAATTCAGGCTCAAAACACCCAAAAAACCGATATTTTTGTGTCCCAGAAGCGACCTGTACATGTCTACACCGTGTTAGAGTATCTTCAAAATATAGGCCCAAAACATGCTCAAAATCGATATTTTAGGTGCAAAAAGTCGATATGTGCATGCATCTTCTGTACCCGTTTATATCTCAAATTCAGGCTCAAAACACCAGAAAATTCAATATTTTTGGGTCCCAGAAGCGATCTGTACGTGCATACTCCGTGTTAGAGTGTTTTTAAAATACAGGCCCATAACTTGCTAAAAATCAATATTTTATATGCCCGAAGTCAATATGTGTATGCATCTTCTGTACCCGTGTATATCCCTAATTCAGGTTCAAAACACCAGAAAATTCTATATTTTTGGTTCCCAGAAGCAATCTGTACATGCCTACTCCTTGCTAGAATGTTTTCAAGATACAGACCCAAAACATGCTCAAAATCGATATTTTAAGTGCAAAAAGTTGATATATGTATGCATCTTCTGTACCCGTTTATATCTCAAATTCAGGCTCAAAACTCCGAAAATTCGATATTTTTGGGTCCCTTAAGCAATCTGCACATGCCTTCTCAGTGCTAGAATGTTTTAAAATACAGGCTTAAAACATGCTATAAATCGATATTTTAGGTGTCCAAAGTCGATATGTGCATGCATCTTCTGTACCCGTTGATATCTTAAATTCAGGCTCAAAACATCCGAAAATTCGATATTTTTGGGTCCCAAAAGCGATCTGTACATGCCTACTCCGTGTTAAAGTATTTTCAACATACAGGCATTAAACATGGTGAAAATCTATATTTTAGGTGCCCAAAGTCAATATGTGTATGCATCTTCTGTACCCGTCTATATCCCAAATTCAGGTTCAAAACACCAGAAAATTCGGTATTTTTTGGTCCCAGAAGCGATCTGTACATGCCTACTTCTTGCTAGAATGTTTTCAAGATACAGACCCAAAACATGCTCAAAATCGAAATTTTAGGTGCAAAAAGTCGATATGTGCATGCATCCTCTGTACACGGTTATATCCCAAATTCTGGCTCAAAACCCCCGAAAATTCGATATTTTTGGGTCCCAGAAGCTATCTGTACATGCCTACTCAGTGCTAGAATATTTTCAAATTATACGCCCAAAACATACTAAAAATCGATATTTTGGGTGCCAAAGTCGATATGTGCATGCATTTTCTGTACCCGGTTATATCCCAAATTCTGGCTCAAAACCCCCGAAAATTCGATATTTTTGGGTCCCAGAAGCGATCTGTACATGCCTACTCAGTGCAAGAATATTTTCAAATTATAGGCCCAAAACATACTACAAATCGATATTTTGGGTGCCAAAGTCGATATGTGCATGCATCTTCTGTGCACGTTTATATCTCAAATTCAGGCTCAAAACACCCAAAAAATCGATATTTTTGTGTCCTCGAAGCGATCTGTACATGTCTACACCGTGTTTGAGTATTTTCAAAATACAGGCCCAAAACATGCTCAAAATCGATATTTTGTGTGCCCAAAGTCGATATGTGCATGCATCTTCTGTACCCGTTCATATCTCAAATTCAGGCTCAGAACACCCGAAAATTAGATTTATTTTTTGTCCCAGAAGCGATCTGTACGTGTCTACTCAGTGTTAGAGTATTTTAAAGATACAGGCCCAAAACATGCTCAAAATCGATATTTTGGGTGCCCAAAGTCGATATGTGCATGCATCTTCTGTACCCGTTTATATCTCAAATTCAAACTCAAAACACCCGAATATTCGATATTTTTGGGTCCCAAAAGCAATGTGTACATGCATACTCCGTGTTAGAGTATTCTATAAATACAGGCCCAAAACATGCTCAAAATCGATATTTTAGGTGCCCAAAGTCGATATGTGCATGCATCTTCTGTATCCGTTCATATCTCAAATTCAGGCTAAAAACACTCGAAAATTCGATATTTTTGGGTCCCAGAAGCAATCTGTACATGTCTACTTCTTGCTAGAATGTTTTCAAGATACAGACCCAAAACATGCTCAAAATCTATATTTTGGGTGCCAAAGTCGATATATGCATGCATCTTCTGTGCCCGTTTATATCTCAAATTCAGGCTCAAAACACCCAAAAAATCGATATTTTTGTGTCCCCGAAGCGATCTGTACATGTCTACACCGTGTTAGAGTATTTTCAATATACAGGCCCAAAACATGCTCAAAATCGATATTTTAGGTGCCCAAAGTCGATATGTGCATGCATCTTCTGTACCCGTTCATATCTCAAATTCAGGCTCAGAACACCCGAAAATTCGATTTATTTGGGTCCCAGAAGTGATCTGTACGTGTCTACTCAGTGTTAGAGCATTTTAAAGATACAGGCCCAAAACATGCTCAAAATCGATATTTTGGGTGCCCAAAGTCGATATGTGCATGCATCTTCTGTACCCGTTTATATCTCAAATTCAAACTCAAAACACCCGAATATTCGATATTATTGGGTCCCAAAAGCAATGTGTACATGCATACTCCGTGTTAGATTATTCTATAAATACAGGCCCAAAACATGCTCAAAATCGATATTTTAGGTGCCCAAAGTCGATATATGCATGCATCTTCTGTATCCGTCTATATCCCAAATTCAGGTTCAAAACACCCGAAAAATCGATATTTTTGGGTCGCAGAAGCGATCTGTACATGCCTACTCCTTGCTAGAATTTTTTCAAGATACAGACCCAAAACATGCTCAAAATCGATATTTTAGGTGCAACAAGTCGATATGTGCATGCATCTTCTGTACCCGTTTATATCTCAAATTCAGGCTCAAAACACCCGAAAATTCCATATTTTTGGGTCCCTTAAGCGATCTGTACATGCATACTCAGTGCTATAATGTTTTCAAAATATAGGTTCAAAACATGCTAAAAATCGATATTTTAGGTGTCCAAAGTCGATATGTGCATGCATCTACTGTACCCTTTTATATCTCAAATTCAGGCTCAAAACCCCCGAAAATTCGATATTTTTGGGTCCCAAAAGCGATCTGTACATGTCTACTCTGTGTTAGAGTATTTTTAAAATACAGGCCCAAAACATGCTAAAAATCGATATTTTGGGTGCCAAAGTCAATATGTGCATGCATCTTCTGTACCCGTTTATATCTCAAATTCAGGGTCAAAACACCCAACAAATCAATATTTTTGTGTCCCAGAAGCGATCTGTACATGCCTACTCCGAGTTAGAGTATTTCCAAAATACAGGCCCAAAACATGCTCAAAATCGATATTTTAGGTGCGCAAAGTCGATATGTGTATGCATCTTCTGTACCCGTTTATATCTCAAATTCAGGCTCAAAACAACCGAAAATTCGAAATTTTTCGGTCCCAGAAGCGATCTGTACATGCCTACTCCGTGTTAAAGTATTTTACAAAAACAGGCCCAAAACATGCTCAAAATCTATATTTTAGGTGCCCAAAGTCAATATGTGTATGCATCTTCTGTACCCGTCTATATCCCAAATTCAGGTTCAAAACACCAGAAAATTCGGTATTTTTGGGTCCCAGAAGCGATCTGTACATGTCTACTCCTTGCTAGAATGTTTTCAATATACAGACCCAAAACATGCTCATAATCGATATTTAAGGTGCAAAAAGTCGATATGTGCATGCATCCTCTGTACCCGGTTATATCCCAAATTCTGGCTCAAAACCCCCGAAAATTCGATATTTTTGGGTCCCAAAAGCGATCTGTACATGCCTACTCAGTGCTAGAATATTTTCGAATTATACGCCAAAAACATACTAAAAATCGATATTTTAGGTGCCAAAGTCGTTATGTGCATGGATCTTCTGTACCCGTTTATATCTCAAATTCAGGCTCAAAACACCCAAAAAACCGATATTTTTGTGTTCCAGAAGCGACCTGTACATGTCTACACCGTGTTAGAATATCTTCAAAATATAGGCCCAAAACATGCTCAAAATCGATATTTTATGTGCAAAAAGTCGAAATGTGCATGCATCTTCTGTACCCGTTTATATCTCAAATTCAGGCTCAAAACACCAGAAAATTCAATATTTTTGGGTCCCAGAAGCGATCTGTACGTGCATACTCCGTGTTAGAGTGTTTTTAAAATACAGGCACAAAACATGCTGAAAATCGATATTTTATGTGCCCAAACTCAATATGTGTATGCATCTTCTGCACCCGTGTATATCCCTAATTCAGGTTCAAAACACCAGAAAATTCGATATTTTTGGGTCCCAGAAGCGATCTGTACATGCCTACTCCTTTGCTAGAATGTTTTCAAGATACAGACCCAAAACATGCTCAAAATCGATATTTTAAATGAAAAAAGTCGATATGTGCATGCATCTTCTATATCCGTCTATATCTCAAATTCAGGCTCAAAATACCGAAAATTCAATATTTATGGGTCCCTTAAGCAATCTGCACATGCCTACTCAGTGATGGAATGTTTTTTAAAATACAGGCTTAAAACATGCTATAAATCGATATTTTAGGTGTCCAAAGTCGATATGTGCTTGCATCTTCTGTACCCGTTTATATCTCAAATTCAGGCTCAAAACACTCAAAAAATCGATATTTTTGTGTCCCAGAAGCGATCTGTACATGCCTACTCCGTGTTAGAGTATTTTCAAAATACAGGCCCAAAACATGCTCAAAATCGATATTTTAGGTGCCCAAAGTCGATATGTGCATGCATCTTCTGTATCCGTTTATATCTCAAATTCAGGCTCAAAACACCCGAAAATTCGATATTTTTGGGTCCCAGAAGCGATCTGTACATGTCTACACCGTGTTTGAGTATTTTCAAATTACAGGCTTAAAAGATGCTCAAAATCGATATTTTAGGTGCCCAAAGTCAATATGTGCATGCATCTTCTGTACCCGTTCATATCTCAAATTCAGTCTCAGAACACCCGAAAATTCGATTTATTTGGGTCCCAGAAGCGATCTGTACATGCCTACACCGTGTTAGAGTATTTTCAAGATACAAAACCCAAAACATGCTCAAAATCGATATTTTAGGTGCAAAAAGTCGATATGTGCATACATCATCTGTACCCTTTTATATCTCAAATTTAGGCTCAAAACACCCGAAAATTCAATATTTTTGGGTCCCAGAAGCGATCTGTACGTGCATACTCCGTGTTAGAGTGTTTTTAAAATACAGGCCCATAACTTGCTAAAAATCGATATTTTATATGCCCAAAGTCAATATGTGTATGCATCTTCTGTACCCGTGTATATCCCTAATTCAGGTTCAAAACACCAGAAAATTCGATATTTTTGGTTCCCAGAAGCGATCTGTACATGCCTACTCCTTGCTAGAATGTTTTCAAGATACAGACCCAAAACATGCTCAAAATCGATATTTTAAGTGCAAAAAGTTGATATGTGCATGCATCTTCTGTACCCGTTTATATCTCAAATTTAGGCTCAAAACTCCGAAAATTCGATATTATTGGGTCCCTTAAGCAATCTGCACATGCCTACTCAGTGCTAGAATGTTTTTAAAATACAGGCTTAAAACATGCTATAAATCGATATTTTAGGTGTCCAAAGTCGATATGTGCATGCATCTTCTGTACCCGTTGATATCTCAAATTTAGGCTCAAAACAACAGAAAATTCGATATTTTTGGATCCCAGAAGCGATCTGTACATGCCTACTCCGTGTTAAAGTATTTTCAACATACAGGCACAAAACATTGTGAAAATCTATATTTTAGGTGCCCAAAGTCAATTGTGTATGCATCTTCTGTACCCGTCTATATCCCAAATTCAGGTTCAAAACACCAGAAAATTCGATATTTTTTGGTCCCAGAAGCGATCTGTACATGCCTACTTCTTGCTAGAATGTTTTCAAGATACAGACCCAAAACATGCTCAAAATCGATATTTTAGGTGCAAAAAGTCGATATGTGCATGCATTTTCTGTACCCGGTTATATCCCAAATTCTGGCTCAAAAACCCCGAAAATTCGATATTTTTGGGTCCCAGAAGCGATCTGTACATGCCTACTCAGTGCTAGAATATTTTCAAATTATAGGCCCAAAACATACTAAAAATCGATATTTTGGATGCCAAAGTCGATATGTGCATGCATCTTCTGTGCACGTTTATATCTCAAATTCAGGCTCAAAACACCCAAAAAATCGATATTTTTGTGTCCCCGAAGCGATATGTACATGTCTACACCGTGTTAGAGTATTTTCAAAATACAGGCCCAAAACAAGCTCAAAATTGATATTTTAGGTGCACAAAGTCGATATGTGCATGCATCTTCTGTACCCGTTCATATCTCAAATTCAGGCTCAGAACACCCGAAAATTCGATTTATTTGGGTCCCAGAAACGATCTGTACGTGTCTACTCAGTGTTAGAGTATTTTAAAGATACAGGCATAAAACATGCTCAAAATCGATATTTTGGGTGCCCAAAGTCGATATGTGCATGCATCTTCTGTACCCGTTTATATCTCAAATTCAGGCTCAAAACACCAGAAAATTCAATATTTTTGGGTCCCAGAAGCGATCTGTACGTGCATACTCCGTGTTAGAGTGTTTTTAAAATACAGGCCCATAACTTGCTAAAAATCAATATTTTATATGCCCAAAGTCAATATGTGTATGCATCTTCTGTACCCGTGTATATCTCTAATTCAGGTTCAAAACACCAGAAAATTCTATATTTTTAGTTCCCAGAAGCAATCTGTACATGCCTACTCCTTGCTAGAATGTTTTCAAGATACAGACCCAAAACATGCTCAAAATCGATATTTTAAGTGCAAAAAGTTGATATGTGCATGCATCTTCTGTACACGTTTATATCTCAAATTCAGGCTCAAAACTCCGAAAATTCGATATTTTTGGGTCCCTTAAGCAATCTGCACATGCCTACTCCGTGTTAAAGTATTTTCAACATACAGGCATAAAACATGGTGAAAATCTATATTTTAGGTGCCCAAAGTCAATATGTGTATGCATCTTCTGTACCCGTCTATATCCCAAATTCAGGTTCAAAACACCAGAAAATTCGGTATTTTTGGGTCCCAGAAGCGATCTGTACATGCCTACTTCTTGCTAGAATGTTTTCAAGATACAGACCCAAAACATGCTCAAAATCGAAATTTTAGGTGCAAAAAGTCGATATGTGCATGCATCCTCTGTACACGGTTATATCCCAAATTCTGGCTCAAAAACCCCGAAAATTCGATATTTTTGGGTCCCAGAAGCTATCTGTACATGCCTACTCAGTGCTAGAATATTTTCAAATTATACGCCCAAAACATACTAAAAATCGATATTTTGGGTGCCAAAGTCGATATGTGCATGCATCTACTGTACCCGTTTATATCTCAAATTCAGGCTCAAAACACCCGAAAATTCGATATTTTTGGGTCCCAAAAGCGATCTGTACATGTCTACTCTGTGTTAGAGTATTTTTAAAATACAGGCCCAAAACATGCTAAAAATCGATATTTTGGGTGCCAAGTCAATATGTGCATGCATCTTCTGTACCCGTTTTATCTCAAATTCAGGCTCAAAACACCCAACAAATCAATATTTTTGTGTCCCAGAAGCGATCTGTACATGCCTACTCCGAGTTAGAGTATTTTCAAAATACAGGCCCAAAACATGCTCAAAATCGATATTTTAGGTGCCCAAAGTAGATATGTGCATGCATCTTCTGTACCCGTCTATATCTCAAATTCAGGCTCAAAACAATCGAAAATTCGATATTTTTGGGTCCCAGAAGCGATCTGTACATGCCTACTCCGTGTTAAATTATTTTCAAATTACAGGCCCAAAACATGCTCAAAATCTATATTTTAGGTGCCCAAAGTCAATATGTGTATGCATCTTCTGTACCCGTGTATATCGCAAATTCAGGTTCAAAACACCAGAAAATTCGGTATTTTTCGGTCCCAGAAGCGATCTGTACATGCCTACTCCTTGCTAGAATGTTTTCAATATACAGACCCAAAACATGCTCAAAATCGATATTTAAGGTGCAAAAAGTCAATATGTGCATGCATCCTCTGTACCCGGTTATATCCCAAATTCTGGCTCAAAACCCCCGAAAATTCGATATTTTTGGGTCCCAAAAGCGATCTGTACATGCCTACTCAGTGCTAGAATATTTTCAAATTATACGACAAAAACATACTAAAAATCGATATTTTGGGTGCCAAAGTCGTTATGTGCATGGATCTTCTGTACCCGTTTATATCTCAAATTCAGGCTCAAAACACCCAAAAAACCGATATTTTTGTGTCCCAGAAGCGACCTGTACATGTCTACACCGTGTTAGAGTATCTTCAAAATATAGGCCCAAAACATGCTCAAAATCGATATTTTAGGTGCAAAAAGTCGATATGTGCATGCATCTTCTGTACCCGTTTATATCTCAAATTCAGGCTCAAAACACCAGAAAATTCAATATTTTTGGGTCCCAGAAGCGATCTGTACGTGCATACTCCGTGTTAGAGTGTTTTTAAAATACAGGCCCATAACTTGCTAAAAATCAATATTTTATATGCCCGAAGTCAATATGTGTATGCATCTTCTGTACCCGTGTATATCCCTAATTCAGGTTCAAAACACCAGAAAATTCTATATTTTTGGTTCCCAGAAGCAATCTGTACATGCCTACTCCTTGCTAGAATGTTTTCAAGATACAGACCCAAAACATGCTCAAAATCGATATTTTAAGTGCAAAAAGTTGATATATGTATGCATCTTCTGTACCCGTTTATATCTCAAATTCAGGCTCAAAACTCCGAAAATTCGATATTTTTGGGTCCCTTAAGCAATCTGCACATGCCTTCTCAGTGCTAGAATGTTTTAAAATACAGGCTTAAAACATGCTATAAATCTATATTTTAGGTGTCCAAAGTCGATATGTGCATGCATCTTCTGTACCCGTTGATATCTTAAATTCAGGCTCAAAACATCCGAAAATTCGATATTTTTGGGTCCCAAAAGCGATCTGTACATGCCTACTCCGTGTTAAAGTATTTTCAACATACAGGCATTAAACATGGTGAAAATCTATATTTTAGGTGCCCAAAGTCAATATGTGTATGCATCTTCTGTACCCGTCTATATCCCAAATTCAGGTTCAAAACACCAGAAAATTCGGTATTTTTTGGTCCCAGAAGCGATCTGTACATGCCTACTTCTTGCTAGAATGTTTTCAAGATACAGACCCAAAACATGCTCAAAATCGAAATTTTAGGTGCAAAAAGTCGATATGTGCATGCATCCTCTGTACACGGTTATATCCCAAATTCTGGCTCAAAACCCCCGAAAATTCGATATTTTTGGGTCCCAGAAGCTATCTGTACATGCCTACTCAGTGCTAGAATATTTTCAAATTATACGCCCAAAACATACTAAAAATCGATATTTTGGGTGCCAAAGTCGATATGTGCATGCATTTTCTGTACCCGGTTATATCCCAAATTCTGGCTCAAAACCCCCGAAAATTCGATATTTTTGGGTCCCAGAAGCGATCTGTACATGCCTACTCAGTGCAAGAATATTTTCAAATTATAGGCCCAAAACATACTACAAATCGATATTTTGGGTGCCAAAGTCGATATGTGCATGCATCTTCTGTGCACGTTTATATCTCAAATTCAGGCTCAAAACACCCAAAAAATCGATATTTTTGTGTCCTCGAAGCGATCTGTACATGTCTACACCGTGTTTGAGTATTTTCAAAATACAGGCCCAAAACATGCTCAAAATCGATATTTTGTGTGCCCAAAGTCGATATGTGCATGCATCTTCTGTACCCGTTCATATCTCAAATTCAGGCTCAGAACACCCGAAAATTAGATTTATTTTTTGTCCCAGAAGCGATCTGTACGTGTCTACTCAGTGTTAGAGTATTTTAAAGATACAGGCCCAAAACATGCTCAAAATCGATATTTTGGGTGCCCAAAGTCGATATGTGCATGCATCTTCTGTACCCGTTTATATCTCAAATTCAAACTCAAAACACCCGAATATTCGATATTTTTGGGTCCCAAAAGCAATGTGTACATGCATACTCCGTGTTAGAGTATTCTATAAATACAGGCCCAAAACATGCTCAAAATCGATATTTTAGGTGCCCAAAGTCGATATGTGCATGCATCTTCTGTATCCGTTCATATCTCAAATTCAGGCTAAAAACACTCGAAAATTCGATATTTTTGGGTCCCAGAAGCAATCTGTACATGTCTACTTCTTGCTAGAATGTTTTCAAGATACAGACCCAAAACATGCTCAAAATCTATATTTTGGGTGCCAAAGTCGATATATGCATGCATCTTCTGTGCCCGTTTATATCTCAAATTCAGGCTCAAAACACCCAAAAAATCGATATTTTTGTGTCCCCGAAGCGATCTGTACATGTCTACACCGTGTTAGAGTATTTTCAATATACAGGCCCAAAATATGCTCAAAATCGATATTTTAGGTGCCCAAAGTCGATATGTGCATGCATCTTCTGTACCCGTTCATATCTCAAATTCAGGCTCAGAACACCCGAAAATTCGATTTATTTGGGTCCCAGAAGTGATCTGTATGTGTCTACTCAGTGTTAGAGCATTTTAAAGATACAGGCCCAAAACATGCTCAAAATCGATATTTTGGGTGCCCAAAGTCGATATGTGCATGCATCTTCTGTACCCGTTTATATCTCAAATTCAAACTCAAAACACCCGAATATTCGATATTATTGGGTCCCAAAAGCAATGTGTACATGCATACTCCGTGTTAGATTATTCTATAAATACAGGCCCAAAACATGCTCAAAATCGATATTTTAGGTGCCCAAAGTCGATATATGCATGCATCTTCTGTATCCGTCTATATCCCAAATTCAGGTTCAAAACACCCGAAAAATCGATATTTTTGGGTCGCAGAAGCGATCTGTACATGCCTACTCCTTGCTAGAATTTTTTCAAGATACAGACCCAAAACATGCTCAAAATCGATATTTTAGGTGCAACAAGTCGATATGTGCATGCATCTTCTGTACCCGTTTATATCTCAAATTCAGGCTCAAAACACCCGAAAATTCCATATTTTTGGGTCCCTTAAGCGATCTGTATATGCATACTCAGTGCTATAATGTTTTCAAAATATAGGTTCAAAACATGCTAAAAATCGATATTTTAGGTGTCCAAAGTCGATATGTGCATGCATCTACTGTACCCTTTTATATCTCAAATTCAGGCTCAAAACCTCCGAAAATTCGATATTTTTGGGTCCCAAAAGCGATCTGTACATGCCTACTCAGTGCTAGAATATTTTCAAATTATACGCCAAAAACATACTAAAAATCGATATTTTAGGTGTCCAAAGTCGATATGTGCATGCATCTTCTGTACCCGTTTATATCTCAAATTCAGGCTCAAAACACCCAAAAAATCCATATTTTTGTGTCCCAGAAGCGATCTGTACATGCCTACTCCGTGGTACAGTATTTTCAGAATACAGGCCCAAAACATGCTCAAAATCGATATTTTAGGTGCCTAAAGTCGATATGTGCATGCATCTTCTGTATCCGTTTATATCTCAAATTCATGCTCAAAACACCCGAAAATTCGATATTTTTGGGTCCCAGATGCGATCTGTACATGCCTTCTCCGTGTTAAAGTATTTTCAAAATACAGGCTTAAAACATGCTGAAAATCTATATTTTAGGTGCTCAAAGTCAATATGTGTATGCATCTTCTGTACCCGTCTATATCCCAAATTCACGTTCAAAACATTCGAAAATTCGATATTTTTGGGTCCCAGAAGCAATCTGTACATGCCTACTTCTAGCTAGAATGTTTTCAAGATACAGTCCCAAAATATGCTCAAAATCGATATTTTAGGTGCAAAAAGTCGATATGTGCATGCATCTTTTGTACCCGTTTATATCTCAAATTCAGGCTCAAAACACCAAAAATTCGATATTTTTGGGTCCCAGAAGCGATCTGTACATGCCTACTCAGTGCTAGAATATTTTCAAATTATACGCCCAAAACATACTAAAAATCGATATTTTGGGTGCCAAAGTCGATATGTGAATGCATCTTCTGTACCCGTTTAAATCTCAAATTCAGGCTCAAAACACCCAAAAAATCGATATTTTTTTGTCCCAGAAGCGATCTGTACATGTCTACACCTTGATTGAGTATTTTCAAAATACAGGCCCAAAAGATGCTCAAAATCGATATTTTATGTGCCCAAAGTCAATATGTGTATGCATCTTCTGTACCCGTGTATATCCCTAATTCTGGTTCAAAACCCCCGAAAATTCGATATTTTTGGGTCCCAGAAGCGATCTGAACATGCCTACTCCTTGCTAGAATGTTTTCAAGATACAAACCTAAAACATGCTCAAAATCGATATTTTAGGTTCAAAAAGTCATGTGCATGCATCCTCTGTACCCGGTTATATCCCAAATTCAGGCTCAAAACACCAGAAAATTCAATATTTTTGGGTCCCAGAAGCGATCTGTACGTGCATACTCCGTGTTAGAGTGTTTTTAAAATACAGGCCCATAACTTGCTAAAAATCAATATTTTATATGCCCAAAGTCAATATGTGTATGCATCTTCTGTACCCGTGTATATCCCTAATTCAGGTTCAAAACACCAGAAAATTCTATATTTTTGATTCCCAGAAGCAATCTGTACATGCCTACTCCTTGCTAGAATGTTTTCAAGATACAGACCCAAAACATGCTCAAAATCGATATTTTAAGTGCAAAAAGTTGATATGTGCATGCATCTTCTGTACACGTTTATATCTCAAATTCAGGCTCAAAACTCCGAAAATTCGATATTTTTGGGTCCCTTAAGCAATCTGCACATGCCTACGCCGTGTTAAAGTATTTTCAAAATACAGGCATAAAACATGGTGAAAATCTATATTTTAGGTGCCCAAAGTCAATATGTGTATGCATCTTCTGTACCCGTCTATATCCCAAATTCAGGTTCAAAACACCAGAAAATTCGGTATTTTTGGGTCCCAGAAGCGATCTGTACATGCCTACTTCTTGCTAGAATGTTTTCAAGATACAGACCCAAAACATGCTCAAAATCGATATTTTAGGTGCAACAAGTCGATATGTGCATGCATCTTCTGTACCCGTTTATATCTCAAATTCAGGCTCAAAACACCAGAAAATTCCATATTTTTGGGTCCCTTAAGCGACCTGTACATGCATACTCAGTGCTATAATGTTTTCAAAATATAGGTTCAAAACATGCTAAAAATCGATATTTTAGGTGTCCAAAGTCGATATGTGCATGCATCTACTGTACCCTTTTATATCTCAAATTCAGGCTCAAAACCCCCGAAAATTCGATATTTTTGTGTCCCAAAAGCGATCGGTACATGTCTACTCTGTGTTAGAGTATTTTTTAAATACAGGCCCAAAACATGCTAAAAATCGATATTTTGGGTGCCAAAGTCAATATGTGCATGCATCTTCTGTACCCGTTTATATCTCAAATTCAGGCTCAAAACACCCAACAAATCAATATTTTTGTGTCCCAGAAGCGATCTGTACATGCCTACTCCGAGTTAGAGTATTTTCAAAATACAGGCCCAAAACATGCTCAAAATCGATATTTTAGGTGCGCAAAGTCGATATGTGTATGCATCTTCTGTACCCGTTTATATCTCAAATTCAGGCTCAAAACAACCGAAAATTCGATATTTTTGGGTCCCAGAAGCGATCTGTACATGCCTACTCCGTGTTAAAGTATTTTCAAAAAACAGGCCCAAAACATGCTCAAAATCTATATTTTAGGTGCCCAAAGTCAATATGTGTATGCATCTTCTGTACCCGTCTATATCCCAAATTCAGGTTCAAAACACCAGAAAATTCGGTATTTTTGGGTCCCAGAAGCGATCTGTACATGCCTACTCCTTGCTAGAATGTTTTCAATATACAGACCCAAAACATGCTCAAAATCGATATTTAAGGTGCAAAAAGTCGATATGTGCATGCATCCTCTGTACCCGGTTATATCCCAAATTCTGGCTCAAAACCCCCGAAAATTCGATATTTTTGGGTCCCAAAAGCGATCTGTACATGCCTACTCAGTGCTAGAATATTTTCAAATTATACGCCAAAAACATACTAAAAATCGATATTTTAGGTGCCAAAGTCGTTATGTGCATGGATCTTCTGTACCCGTTTATATCTCAAATTCAGGCTCAAAACACCCAACAAATCAATATTTTTGTGTCCCAGAAGCGATCTGTACATGCCTACTCCGAGTTAGAGTATTTTCAAAATACAGGCCCAAAACATGCTCAAAATCGATATTTTAGGTGCCCAAAGTAGATATGTGCATGCATCTTCTGTACCCGTTTATATCTCAAATTCAGGCTCAAAACAATCGAAAATTCGATATTTTTGGGTCCCAGAAGCGATCTGTACATGCCTACTCAGTGTTAAAGTATTTTCAAAATACAGGCACAAAACATGGTCAAAATCTATATTTTAGGTGCCCAAAGTCAATATGTGTATGCATCTTCTGTACCCGTTTATATCTCAAATTCAGGCTCAAAACACCAGAAAATTCAATATTTTTGGGTCCCAGAAGCGATCTGTACGTGCATACTCCGTGTTAGAGTGTTTTTAAAATACAGGCCCATAACTTGCTAAAAATCAATATTTTATATGCCCGAAGTCAATATGTGTATGCATCTTCTGTACCCGTGTATATCCCTAATTCAGGTTCAAAACACCAGAAAATTCTATATTTTTGGTTCCCAGAAGCTATCTGTACATGCCTACTCCTTGCTAGAATGTTTTCAAGATACAGACCCAAAACATGCTCAAAATCGATATTTTAAGTGCAAAAAGTTGATATATGTATGCATCTTCTGTACCCGTTTATATCTCAAATTCAGGCTAAAAACTCCGAAAATTCGATATTTTTGGGTCCCTTAAGCAATCTGCACATGCCTACTCAGTGCTAGAATGTTTTAAAATACAGGCTTAAAACATGCTATAAATCGATATTTTAGGTATCCAAAGTCGATATGTGCATGCATATTCTGTACCCGTTGATATCTCAAATTCAGGCTCAAAACATCCGAAAATTCGATATTTTTGGGTCCCAAAAGCGATCTGTACATGCCTACTCCGTGTTAAAGTATTTTCAACATACAGGCATTAAACATGGTGAAAATCTATATTTTAGGTGCCCAAAGTCAATATGTGTATGCATCTTCTGTACCCGTCTATATCCCAAATTCAGGTTCAAAACACCAGAAAATTCGGTATTTTTTGGTCCCAGAAGCGATCTGTACATGCCTACTTCTTGCTAGAATGTTTTCAAGATACAGACCCAAAACATGCTCAAAATCGAAATTTTAGGTGCAAAAAGTCGATATGTGCATGCATTTTCTGTACCCGGTTATATCCCAAATTCTGTCTCAAAACCCCCGAAAATTCGATATTTTTGGGTCCCAGAAGCGATCTGTACATGTCTACTCAGTGCTAGAATATTTTCAAATTATAGGCCAAAAACATACTACAAATCGATATTTTGGGTGCCAAAGTCGATATGTGCATGCATCTTCTGTGCACGTTTATATCTCAAATTCAGGCTCAAAACACCCAAAAAATCGATATTTTTGTGTCCTCGAAGCGATCTGTACATGTCTACACCGTGTTTGAGTATTTTCAAAATACAGGCCCAAAACATGCTCAAAATCGATATTTTGTGTGCCCAAAGTCGATATGTGCATGCATCTTCTGTACCCGTTCATATCTCAAATTCAGGCTCAGAACACCCGAAAATTAGATTTATTTTTTGTCCCAGAAGCGATCTGTACGTGTCTACTCAGTGTTAGAGTATTTTAAAGATACAGGCCCAAAACATGCTCAAATTCGATATTTTGGGTGCCCAAAGTCGATATGTGCATGCATCTTCTGTAAACGTTTATATCTCAAATTCAAACTCAAAACACCCGAATATTCGATATTTTTGGGTCCCAAAAGCAATGTGTACATGCATACTCCGTGTTAGAGTATTCTATAAATACAGGCCCAAAACATGCTCAAAATCGATATTTTAGGTGCCCAAAGTCGATATGTGCATGCATCTTCTGTACCCGTTCAAATCTCAAATTCAGGCTCAAAACACTCGAAAATTCGAAATTTTTGTGTCCCAGAAGCAATCTGTACATGTCTACTTCTTGCTAGAATGTTTTCAAGATACAGACCCAAAACATGCTCAAAATCGATATTTTAGGTGCAACAAGTCGATATGTGCATGCATCTTCTGTACCCGTTTATATCTCAAATTCAGGCTCAAAACACCCGAAAATTCCATATTTTTGGGTCCCTTAAGCGATCTGTATATGCATACTCAGTGCTATAATGTTTTCAAAATATAGGTTCAAAACATGCTAAAAATCGATATTTTAGGTGTCCAAAGTCGATATGTGCATGCATCTACTGTACCCTTTTATATCTCAAATTCAGGCTCAAAACCCCCGAAAATTCGATATTTTTGGGTCCCAAAAGCGATCTGTACATGCCTACTCAGTGCTAGAATATTTTCAAATTATACGCCAAAAACATACTAAAAATCGATATTTTAGGTGCCAAAGTCGTTATGTGCATGGATCTTCTGTACCCGTTTATATCTCAAATTCAGGCTCAAAACACCCAAAAAAACCGATATTTTTGTGTTCCAGAAGCGACCTGTACATGTCTACACCGTGTTAGAGTATCTTCAAAATATAGGCCCAAAACATGCTCAAAATCGATATTTTAGGTGTCCAAAGTCGATATGTGCATGCATCTTCTGTACCCGTTTATATCTCAAATTCAGGCTCAAAACACCCAAAAAATCCATATTTTTGTGTCCCAGAAGCGATCTGTACATGCCTACTCCGTGGTACAGTATTTTCAGAATACAGGCCCAAAACATGCTCAAAATCGATATTTTAGGTGCCTAAAGTCGATATGTGCATGCATCTTCTGTATCCGTTTATATCTCAAATTCATGCTCAAAACACCCGAAAATTCGATATTTTTGGGTCCCAGATGCGATCTGTACATGCCTTCTCCGTGTTAAAGTATTTTCAAAATACAGGCTTAAAACATGCTGAAAATCTATATTTTAGGTGCTCAAAGTCAATATGTGTATGCATCTTCTGTACCCGTCTATATCCCAAATTCAGGTTCAAAACATTCGAAAATTCGATATTTTTGGGTCCCAGAAGCAATCTGTACATGCCTACTTCTAGCTAGAATGTTTTCAAGATACAGTCCCAAAACATGCTCAAAATCGATATTTTAGGTGCAAAAAGTCGATATGTGCATGCATCTTTTGTACCCGTTTATATCTCAAATTCAGGCTCAAAACACCAAAAATTCGATATTTTTGGGTCCCAGAAGCGATCTGTACATGCCTACTCAGTGCTAGAATATTTTCAAATTATACGCCCAAAACATACTAAAAATCGATATTTTGGGTGCCAAAGTCGATATGTGAATGCATCTTCTGTACCCGTTTAAATCTCAAATTCAGGCTCAAAACACCCAAAAAATCGATATTTTTTTGTCCCAGAAGCGATCTGTACATGTCTACACCTTGATTGAGTATTTTCAAAATACAGGCCCAAAAGATGCTCAAAATCGATATTTTATGTGCCCAAAGTCAATATGTGTATGCATCTTCTGTACCCGTGTATATCCCTAATTCTGGTTCAAAACCCCCGAAAATTCGATATTTTTGGGTCCCAGAAGCGATCTGAACATGCCTACTCCTTGCTAGAATGTTTTCAAGATACAAACCTAAAACATGCTCAAAATCGATATTTTAGGTTCAAAAAGTCATGTGCATGCATCCTCTGTACCCGGTTATATCCCAAATTCAGGCTCAAAACACCAGAAAATTCAATATTTTTGGGTCCCAGAAGCGATCTGTACGTGCATACTCCGTGTTAGAGTGTTTTTAAAATACAGGCCCATAACTTGCTAAAAATCAATATTTTATATGCCCAAAGTCAATATGTGTATGCATCTTCTGTACCCGTGTATATCCCTAATTCAGGTTCAAAACACCAGAAAATTCTATATTTTTGGTTCCCAGAAGCAATCTGTACATGCCTACTCCTTGCTAGAATGTTTTCAAGATACAGACCCAAAACATGCTCAAAATCGATATTTTAAGTGCAAAAAGTTGATATGTGCATGCATCTTCTGTACACGTTTATATCTCAAATTCAGGCTCAAAACTCCGAAAATTCGATATTTTTGGGTCCCTTAAGCAATCTGCACATGCCTACGCCGTGTTAAAGTATTTTCAACATACAGGCATAAAACATGGTGAAAATCTATATTTTAGGTGCCCAAAGTCAATATGTGTATGCATCTTCTGTACCCGTCTATATCCCAAATTCAGGTTCAAAACACCAGAAAATTCGGTATTTTTGGGTCCCAGAAGCGATCTGTACATGCCTACTTCTTGCTAGAATGTTTTCAAGATACAGACCCAAAACATGCTCAAAATCGATATTTTAGGTGCAACAAGTCGATATGTGCATGCATCTTCTGTACCCGTTTATATCTCAAATTCAGGCTCAAAACACCAGAAAATTCCATATTTTTGGGTCCCTTAAGCGACCTGTACATGCATACTCAGTGCTATAATGTTTTCAAAATATAGGTTCAAAACATGCTAAAAATCGATATTTTAGGTGTCCAAAGTCGATATGTGCATGCATCTACTGTACCCTTTTATATCTCAAATTCAGGCTCAAAACCCCCGAAAATTCTATATTTTTGTGTCCCAAAAGCGATCTGTACATGTCTACTCTGTGTTAGAGTATTTTTAAAATACAGGCCCAAAACATGCTAAAAATCTTTATTTTGGGTGCCAAAGTCAATATGTGCATGCATCTTCTGTACCCGTTTATATCTCAAATTCAGGCTCAAAACACCCAACAAATCAATATTTTTGTGTCCCAGAAGCGATCTGTACATGCCTACTCCGAGTTAGAGTATTTTCAAAATACAGGCCCAAAACATGCTCAAAATCGATATTTTAGGTGCGCAAAGTCGATATGTGTATGCATCTTCTGTACCCGTTTATATCTCAAATTCAGGCTCAAAACAACCGAAAATTCGATATTTTTGGGTCCCAGAAGCGATCTGTACATGCCTACTCCGTGTTAAAGTATTTTCAAAAAACAGGCCCAAAACATGCTCAAAATCTATATTTTAGGTGCCCAAAGTCAATATGTGTATGCATCTTCTGTACCCGTCTATATCCCAAATTCAGGTTCAAAACACCCGAAAATTCGGTATTTTTGGGTCCCAGAAGCGATCTGTACATGCCTACTCCTTGCTAGAATGTTTTCAATATACAGACCCAAAACATGCTCAAAATCGATATTTAAGGTGCAAAAAGTCGATATGTGCATGCATCCTCTGTACCCGGTTATATCCCAAATTCTGGCTCAAAACCCCCGAAAATTCGATATTTTTGGGTCCCAAAAGCGATCTGTACATGCCTACTCAGTGCTAGAATATTTTCAAATTATACGCCAAAAACATAATAAAAATCGATATTTTAGGTGCCAAAGTCGTTATGTGCATGGATCTTCTGTACCCGTTTATATCTCAAATTCAGGCTCAAAACACCCAAAAAACCGATATTTTTGTGTTCCAGAAGCGACCTGTACATGTCTACACCGTGTTAGAATATCTTCAAAATATAGGCCCAAAACATGCTCAAAATCGATATTTTAGGTGCAAAAAGTCGATATGTGCATGGATCTTCTGTACACGTTTATATCTCAAATTCAGGCTCAAAACTCCGAAAATTCGATATTTTTGGGTCCCTTAAGCAATCTGCACATGCCTACTCCGTGTTAAAGTATTTTCAACATACAGGCATAAAACATGGTGAAAATCTATATTTTAGGTGCCCAAAGTCAATATGTGTATGCATCTTCTGTACCCGTCTATATCCCAAATTCAGGTTCAAAACACCAGAAATTTCGGTATTTTTGGGTCCCAGAAGCGATCTGTACATGCCTACTTCTTGCTAGAATGTTTTCAAGATACAGACCCAAAACATGCTCAAAATCGAAATTTTAGGTGCAAAAAGTCGATATGTGCATGCATCCTCTGTACACGGTTATATCCCAAATTCTGGCTCAAAACCCCCGAAAATTCGATATTTTTGGGTCCCAGAAGCTATCTGTACATGCCTACTCAGTGCTAGAATATTTTCAAATTATACGCCCAAAACATACTAAAAATCGATATTTTGGGTGCCAAAGTCGATATGTGCATGCATCTACTGTACCCGTTTATATCTCAAATTCAGGCTCAAAACACCCGAAAATTCTATATTTTTGGGTCCCAAAAGCGATCTGTACATGTCTACTCTGTGTTAGAGTATTTTTAAAATACAGGCCCAAAACATGCTAAAAATCGATATTTTGGGTGCCATGTCAATATGTGCATGCATCTTCTGTACCCGTTTATATCTCAAATTCAGGCTCAAAACACCCAACAAATCAATATTTTTGTGTCCCAGAAGCGATCTGTACATGCCTACTCCGAGTTAGAGTATTTTCAAAATACAGGCCCAAAACATGCTCAAAATCGATATTTTAGGTGCCCAAAGTAGATATGTGCATGCATCTTCTGTACCCGTTTATATCTCAAATTCAGGCTCAAAACAATCGAAAATTCGATATTTTTGGGTCCCAGAAGCGATCTGTACATGCCTACTCAGTGTTAAAGTATTTTCAAAATACAGGCACAAAACATGGTCAAAATCTATATTTTAGGTGCCCAAAGTCAATATGTGTATGCATCTTCTGTACCCGTTTATATCTCAAATTCAGGCTCAAAACACCAGAAAATTCAATATTTTCGGGTCCCAGAAGCGATCTGTACGTGCATACTCCGTGTTAGAGTGTTTTTAAAATACAGGCCCATAACTTGCTAAAAATCAATATTTTATATGCCCGAAGTCAATATGTGTATGCATCTTCTGTACCCTTGTATATCCCTAATTCAGGTTCAAAACACCAGAAAATTCTATATTTTTGGTTCCCAGAAGCTATCTGTACATGCCTACTCCTTGCTAGAATGTTTTCAAGATACAGACCCAAAACATGCTCAAAATCGATATTTTAAGTGCAAAAAGTTGATATATGTATGCATCTTCTGTACCCGTTTATATCTCAAATTCAGGCTAAAAACTCCGAAAATTCGATATTTTTGGGTCCCTTAAGCAATCTGCACATGCCTACTCAGTGCTAGAATGTTTTAAAATACAGGCTTAAAACATGCTATAAATCGATATTTTAGGTATCCAAAGTCGATATGTGCATGCATATTCTGTACCCGTTGATATCTCAAATTCAGGCTCAAAACATCCGAAAATTCGATATTTTTGGGTCCCAAAAGCGATCTGTACATGCCTACTCCGTGTTAAAGTATTTTCAACATACAGGCATTAAACATGGTGAAAATCTATATTTTAGGTGCCCAAAGTAAATATGTGTATGCATCTTCTGTACCCGTCTATATCCCAAATTCAGGTTCAAAACACTAGAAAATTCGGTATTTTTTGGTCCCAGAAGCGATCTGTACATGCCTACTTCTTGCTAGAATGTTTTCAAGATACAGACCCAAAACATGCTCAAAATCGAAATTTTAGGTGCAAAAAGTCGATATGTGCATGCATTTTCTGTACCCGGTTATATCCCAAATTCTGGCTGAAAACCCCCGAAAATTCGATATTTTTGGGTCCCAGAAGCGATCTGTACATGCCTACTCAGTGCTAGAATATTTTCAAATTATAGGCCAAAAACATACTACAAATCGATATTTTGGGTGCCAAAGTCGATATGTGCATGCATCTTCTGTGCACGTTTATATCTCAAATTCAGGCTCAAAACACCCAAAAAATCGATATTTTTGTGTCCTCGAAGCGATCTGTACATGTCTACACCGTGTTTGAGTATTTTCAAAATACAGGCCCAAAACATGCTCAAAATCGATATTTTGTGTGCCCAAAGTCGATATGTGCATGCATCTTCTGTACCCGTTCATATCTCAAATTCAGGCTCAGAACACCCGAAAATTAGATTTATTTTTTGTCCCTGAAGCGATCTGTACGTGTCTACTCAGTGTTAGAGTATTTTAAAGATACAGGCCCAAAACATGCTCAAATTCGATATTTTGGGTGCCCAAAGTCGATATGTGCATGCATCTTCTGTACCCGTTTATATCTCAAATTCAAACTCAAAACACCCGAATATTCGATATTTTTGGGTCCCAAAAGCAATGTGTACATGCATACTCCGTGTTAGAGTATTCTATAAATACAGGCCCAAAACATGCTCAAAATCGATATTTTAGGTGCCCAAAGTCGATATGTGCATGCATCTTCTGTACCCGTTCATATCTCAAATTCAGGCTCAAAACACTCGAAAATTCGAAATTTTTGTGTCCCAGAAGCAATCTGTACATGTCTACTTCTTGCTAGAATGTTTTCAAGATACAGACCCAAAACATGCTCAAAATCGATATTTTAGGTGCAAAAAGTAGAAATGTGCATGCTTCTTCTGTTCCCGTTTATATCTCAAATTCAGGCTCATAACACCCGAAAATTCGATATTTTTGGGTCCCAGAAGCGATCTGTACATGCCTACTCAGTGTTAAAGTATTTTCAAAATACAGGCACAAAACATGGTCTAAATCTATATTTTAGGTGCCCAAAGTCAATATGTGTATGCATCTTCTGTACCCGTTCATATCTCAAATTCAGGCTCAAAACACTCGAAAATTCGATATTTTTGGGTCCCAGAAGCAATCTGTACATGTCTACTTCTTGCTAGAATGTTTTCAAGATACAGACCCAAAACATGCTCAAAATCGATATTTTAGGTGCAAAAAGTAGAAATGTGCATGCTTCTTCTGTTCCCGTTTATATCTCAAATTCAGGCTCATAACACCCGAAAATTCGATATTTTTGGGTCCCAGAAGCAATCTGTACATGCCTACTCAGTGCTAGAATATTTTCAAATTATACGCCCAAAACATACTAAAAATCTATATTTTGGGTGCCAAAGTCGATATGTGCATGCATTTTCTGTACCCGGTTATATCCCAAATTCTGGCTCAAAACCCCGAAAATTCGATATTTTTGGGTCCCAGAAGCGATCTGTACATGCATACTCAGTGCTAGAATATTTTCAAATTATAGGCCCAAAACATACTAAAAATCGATATTTTGGGTGCCAAAGTCTATATGTGCATGCATCTTCTGTGCCCGTTTATATCTCAAATTCAGGCTCAAAACACCCAAAAAATCGATATTTTTGTGTCCCCGAAGCGATCTGTACATGTCTACACCGTGTTAGAGTATTTTCAAAATACAGGCCCAAAACATGCTCAAAATCGATATTTTAGGTGCCCAAAGTCGATATGTGCATGCATCTTCTGTACCCGTTCATATCTCAAATTCAGGCTCAGAACACCCGAAAATTCGATTTATTTGGGTCCCAGAAGCGATCTGTACGTGTCTACTCAGTGTTAGAGTATTTTAAAGATACAGGCCCAAAACATGCTCAAAATCGATATTTTGGGTGCCCAAAGTCGATATGTGCATGAATCTTCTGTACCCGTTTATATCTTAAATTCAAACTCAAAACACCCGAATATTCGATATTTTTGGGTCCCAAAAGCAATGTGTACATGCATACTCCGTGTTAGAGTATTCTATAAATACAGGCCTAAAACATGCTGAAAATCGATATTTTATGTGCCCAAAGTCAATATGTGTATGCATCTTCTGTACCCGTCTATATCCCAAATTCAGGTTCAAAACACCAGAAAATTCGATTTTTTTGGGTCCCAGAAGCGATCTGTACATGCCTATTCCTTGCTAGAATGTTTTAAAGATACAGACCCGAAACATGTTAAAAATTGATATTTTAAGTTCAAAAAGTCGATATGTGCATGCATCTTCTGTACCCTTTTATATCTCAAATTCAGGCTCAAAACTCCGAAAATTCGATATTTTTTGGTCCCTTAAGCAATCTGCACCTGCCTACTCAGTGCTAGAATGTTTTTAAAATACAGGTTTAAAACATACTATAAATCGATATTTTAGGTGTCAAAAGTCGATATGTGCATGCATCTTCTGAACTCGTTTATATCTCAAATTCAGGCTCAAAACACCAGAAAATTCGATTTTTTTGGGTCCCAGAAGCGATCTGTACATGCCTACTCCGTGTTAGAGTATTTTTAAAATACATGCCCAAAACATGTTAAAAATCGATATTTTAGGTGTCCAAAGTCGATATGTGCATGCATCTTCTGAATCCGTTTATATCTCAAATTCAGGCTCAAAACACCCGAAAAATCGATATTTTTGGGTCTCAGAAGCGATCTGTACATACCTACTCCGTGTTAATGTATTTTCAAAATACAGGCCCAAAACATGCTGAAAATCTATATTTTAGGTGCCCAAAGTCAATATGTGTATGCATCTTCTGTACCCGTCTATATCCCAAATTCAGGTTCAAAACACCAGAAAATTCGGTAATTTTGGGTCCCAGAAGCAATCTGTACATGCCTACTCCGTGTTAGAGTATTTTCAAAATACAGGACCAAAACATGCTCAAAATCGATATTTTAGGTGCCCAAAGTCGATATGTGCATGCATCTTCTGTATCCGTCTATATCCCAAATTCAGGTTCAAAACACCCCAAAATTCGATATTTTTGGGTCCCAGAAGCGATCTGTACATGCCTACTCCTTGCTAGAATTTTTTCAAGATACAGACCCAAAACATGCTCAAAATCGATATTTTAGGTGCAAAAAGTCGATATGTGCATGCATCTTCTGTACCCGTTTATATCTCAAATTCAGGCTCAAAAAACCCGAAAATTCCATATTTTTGGGTCCCTTAAGCGATCTGTACATGCATACTCAGTGCTATAATGTTTTCAAAATATAGGTTCAAAACATGCTAAAAATCGATATTTTAGGTGTCCAAAGTCGATATGTGCATGCATCTACTGTACCCGTTTATATCTCAAATTCAGGCTCAAAACACCCGAAAATTCGATATTTTTGGGTCCCAAAAGCGATCTGTACATGTCTACTCCGTGTTAGAGTATTTTTAAAATACAGGCCCAAAACATGCTAAAAATCGATATTTTGGGTGCCAAAGTCGATATGTGCATGCATCTTCTGTACCCGTTTATATCTCAAATTCAGGCTCAAAACACCCAAATAATCGATATTTTTGTGTCCCAGAAGCGATCTGTACATGTCTACACCGTGTTTGAGTATTTTCAAAATACAGGCCCAAAACATGCTCAAAATCGATATTTTAGGTGCAAAATGTCGATATGTGCATGCATCTTCTGTACCCGTTTATATCTCAAATTCAGGCTCAGAACACCCGAAAATTCGATTTATATGGGTCCCTGAAGCAATCTGTACATGCCTACTTAGTGCTAGAATATTTTCAAATTATACGCCCAAAACATACTAAAAATCGATATTTTGGGTGCCAAAGTCGATATGTACATGCATCTTCTGTACCCGTTTATATCTCAAATTCGGGCTCAAAACACCCAAAAAATCGATATTTTTGTGTCCCAGAAGCGATCTGTACATGTCTACACCGTTTTTGAGTATTTTCAAGATACAAAACCCAAAACATGCTCAAAATCGATATTTTAAGTGCAAAAAGTCGATATGTGCATGCATTTTCTGTACCCGTTTATATCTCAAATTTAGGCTCAAAAAACCCGAAATTTCGATATTTTTGGGTCCCAAAAGCGATCTGTACATGTCTACTCCGTGTTAGAGTATTTTTAAAATACAGGCCCAAAACATACTAAAAATCAATATTTTAGGTGCCCAAAGTCGATATGTGCATGCATCTTCTGTTCCCGTTTATATCTCAAATTCAGGCTCAAAACACCCGAAAATTCGATATTTTTTGGTCCCAAAAGCGATCTGTACATGTCTACTTCGTGTTAGAGTATTTTTAAAATACAGACCTAAAACATGCTAAAAATCGATATTTTGGGTGCCAAAGTCGATATGTTCATGCATCTTCTGTACCCGTTTATATCTCAAATTCAGGCTCAAAACACCCAAATAATCGATATTTTTGTGTCCCAGAAGCAATCTGTACATGTCTACACCGTGTTTTAGTATTTTCAAAATACAGGCCCAAAACATGCTCAAAATCGATATTTTAGGTGCAAAAAGTCGATATGTGCAAGCATCTTCTGTACCCGTTCATATCTCAAATTCAGGCTCAGAACACCCGAAAATTCGATTTATTTGGGTCCCAGAAGCGATCTGTACATGTCTACTCCTTGCTAGAATGTTTTCAAGATACAGACCCAAAACATGTCAAAATCGATATTTTAAGTGCAAAAAGTCGATATGTGCATGTATCTTCTCTACCCGTTTATATCTCAAATTCAGGCTCAAAACTCCGAAAATTCGATATTTTTGGGACCTTTAAGCAATCTGCAGATGCCTACTCAGTGCTAGATTGTTTTTAAAATACAGGCTTAAAACATGCTATAAATCGATATTTTAGGTGTCCAAAGTCGATATGTGCATGCATCTTCTGTATCCGTTTATATCTCAAATTCAGGCTCAAAACAACCGAAAATTCGATATTTTTGGGTCCCACAAGCGATCTGTACATGCCTACTCCGTGTTAAAGTATTTTCAAAATACAGGCCCAAAACATGCTGAAAATCTATATTTTAGGTGCCCAAAGTCAATATGGGTATGCATCTTCTGTACCCGTCTATATCCCAAATTCAGGTTCAAAACACCAGAAAATTCGGCATTTTTGGGTCCCAGAAGCGATCTGTAAATGTCTACTCATTGCTAGAATGTTTTCAATATACAGACCCAAAACATGCTCAAAATCGATATTTTCGGTGCAAAAAGTCGATATGTGCATGCATCCTCTGTACCCGGTTATATCCCAAATTCTTGCTCAAAACCCCCGAAAATTCGATATTTTTGGGTCCCAGAAGCGATCTGTACATGCCTACTAAGTGCTAGAATATTTTCAAATTATACGCCCAAAACATACTAAAAATCGATATTTTGGGTGCCAAAGTCGTTATGTGCATGCATCTTCTGTACCCGTTTATATCTCAAATTCAGGCTCAAAACACCCAAAAAACCGATATTTTTGTGTCCCAGAAGCGACCTGTACATGTCTACACCGTGTTAGAGTATCTTCAAAATACAGGCCCAAAACATGCTCAAAATCGATATTTTAGGTGCCCAAAGTCGATATGTGCATGCATCTTCTGTACCCGTTCATATCTCAAATTCAGGTTCAGAACACCCGAAAATTCAATTTATTTGGGTCCCAGAAGCGATCTGTACGTGTCTACTCAGTGTTAGAGTATTTTAAAGATACAGGCCCAAAACATGATCAAAATCGATATTTTGGGTGCCCAAAGTCGATATGTGCATGCATCTTCTGTACCCGTTTATATCTCAAATTCAGGCTCAAAACACCCGAAAATTCGATATTTTTGGGTTCCAAAAGCGATCTGTACATTTCTACTCCGTGTTAGAGCATTTTTAAAATGCAGGCCCAAAACATGCTAAAACTCAATATTTTAGGTGTCCAAAGTCGATATGTGCATGCATCTTCTGAATCCGTTTATATCTCAAATTCAGGCTCAAAACAACCGAAAATTCGATATTTTTGGGTCCCAGAAGCGATCTGTACCTGCCTACTCCTTGCTAGAATTTTTTCAAGATACAAACCTAAAACATGCTCAAAATCGATATATTAGGTGCAAAAAGTCGATATGTGCATGCATCCTCTGTACCCGGTTATATCCCAAATTCTGGCTCAAAACCCCCGAAAATTCGATATTTTTGGGTCCCAAAAGCGATCTGTACATGCCTACTCAGTGCTAGAATATTTTCAAATTATACGCCGAAAACATACTAAAAATCGATATTTTGGGTGCAAAAGTCGATATGTGCATGCATATTCTGTACCCGTTTATATCTCAAATTCACGCTCAAAATACCCAAAAAATCGATATTTTTGTGTCCCAGAAGCGATCTGTACATGTCTACACCGTGCTATAGTATTTTCAAAATACAGGCCCAAAACATGCTCAAAATCGATATTTTAGGTGCCCAAAGTCGATATGTGCATGCATCTTCAGTACCCGTTCATATCACATATTCAGGCTCAGAACATCCTAAAATTCTATTTATTTGGGTTCCAGAAGCAATCTGTACGTGTCTACTCAGTGTTAGAGTATTTTTAAAAATACAGGCCCAAAACATGTTCAAAATCGATATTTTGGGTGCCAAAAGTCGATATGTGCATGCATCTTCTGTACCCGTTTATATCTCAAATTCAGACTCAAAAGACCCGAATATTCGATATTTTTGGGTCCCAAAAGCAATGTGTACATGCATACTCCGTGTTAGAGTATTTTCAAAGTACAGGCCTAAAACAAGCTGAAAATCGATATTTTAGCTGCCCAAAGTCAATATGTGTATGCATCTTCTGTACCCGTCTATATCCCAAATTCAGGTTCAAAACTCCCGAAAATTCGATATTTTTGGGTCCCCGAAGCGATCTTTACATGCCTACTCCGTGTTAGAGTATTTTCAAAATACAGGCCCAAAACATGCTCAAAATCGATATTTTAGGTGCCCAAAGTCGATATGTGAATGCATCATCTGTATCCGTCTATATCCCAAATTCAGGTTTTAAACACCCTAAAATTCGATATTTTTGGGTCCCAGAAGCGATCTGTACCTGCCTACTCCTTGCTAGAATTTTTTCAAGATACAAACCTAAAACATGCTCAAAATCGATATTTTAGGTGCAAAAAGTCGATATGTGCATGCATCTTCTGTACCCGTTTATATCTCAAATTCAGGCTCAAAACCCCCGAAAATTCGATATTTTTGGGTCCCAAAAGCGATTTGTACATGTCTACACCATGCTATAGCATTTTCAAAATACAGGCCCAAAACATGCTCAAAACCGAAATTTTAGGTGCCCAAAGTCGATATGTGCATGCTTCTTCTGTACCCGTTTATATCTCAAATTCAGGCTCAAAACACCAGAAAATTCGATATTTTTGGGTCCCAAAAGCGATCTGTACATGTCTACTCCGTGTTAGAGTATTTTTAAAATACAGGCCCAAAACATGCTCAAAATCGATATTTTAGGTGCCTAAAGTCGATATGTGCATGCATCTTCTGTACCCGTTTATATCTCAAATTCAGGCTCAAAACACCCAAAAATTCAATATTTTTGGGTCCCAGAAGCGATCTGTACATGCATACTCCGTGTTAGAGTGTTTTTAAAATACAGGCCCAAAACATGCTGAAAATCGATATTTTATGTGCCCAAAGTCAATATGTGTATGCATCTTCTGGACACGTGTATATCCCTAATTCAAGTTCAAAACACCAGAAAATTCGGTATTTTTGGGTCCCAAAAGCGATCTGTACATGCCTACTCCTTTCTAGAATGTTTTCAAGATACAGACCAAAAACATGCTCAAAATAGATATTTTAAGTGCAAAAAGTCGATATGTGCATGAATCTTCTGTACCCGTTTATATCTCAAATTCAGGCTTAAAACTCCGAAAATTCGATATTTTTGGGTCCCTTAAGCAATCTGCACATGCCTACTCAGTGCTAGAATGTTTTTAAAATACAGGCTTAAAACATGCTATAAGTCGATATTTTAGGTGTCCAAATTCGATATGTGCATGCTTCTTCTGTACCCGTTTATATCTCAAATTCAGGCTCAAAACACCCGAAAATTCAATATTTTTGGGTCCCAGAAGCAATCTGTACATGCCTACTCCGTGTTAATGTATTTTCAAAAAACAGGCCCAAAACATGCTGAAAATCTATATATTAGGTGCCCAAAGTCAATATGTGTATGCATCTTCTGTACCCGTCTATATCCCAAATTCAGGTTCAAAACACCAGAAAATTCGGTATTTTTGGGTCCCAGAAGCAATCTGTACATGCCTACTCCTTGCTAGAATTTTTTCAAGATACATACCCAAAACATGCTCAAAATCGATATTTTAGGTGCAAAAAGTCGATATGTGCATGCATCCTCTGTACCCGGTTATATCCCAAATTCTGGCTCAAAATCATCGAAAATTCGATATTTTTGGGTCCCAAAAGCGATCTGTACATGCCTACTCAGTGCTAGAATATTTTCAAATTATACGCCGAAAACATACTAAAAATCGATATTTTGGGTGCCAAAGTCGATATGTGCATGCATATTCTGTACCCGTTTATATCTCAAATTCACGCTCAAAATACCCAAAAAATCGATATTTTTGTGTCCCAGAAGCGATCTGTACATGTCTACACCGTGCTATAGTATTTTCAAAATACAGGCCCAAAACATGCTCAAAATCGATATTTTAGGTGCCCAAAGTCGATATGTGCATGCATCTTCAGTACCCGTTCATATCACATATTCAGGCTCAGAACATCCTAAAATTCTATTTATTTGGGTTCCAGAAGCAATCTGTACGTGTCTACTCAGTGTTAGAGTATTTTTAAAAATACAGGCCCAAAACATGTTCAAAATCGATATTTTAGCTGCCCAAAGTCAATATGTGTATGCATCTTCTGTACCCGTCTATATCCCAAATTCAGGTTCAAAACTCCCGAAAATTCGATATTTTTGGGTCCCCGAAGCGATCTTTACATGCCTACTCCGTGTTAGAGTATTTTCAAAATACAGGCCCAAAACATGCTCAAAATCGATATTTTAGGTGCCCAAAGTCGATATGTGAATGCATCTTCTGTATCCGTCTATATCCCAAATTCAGGTTTTAAACACCCTAAAATTCGATATTTTTGGGTCCCAGAAGCGATCTGTACCTGCCTACTCCTTGCTAGAATTTTTTCAAGATACAAACCTAAAACATGCTCAAAATCGATATTTTAGGTGCAAAAAGTCGATATGTGCATGCATCTTCTGTACCCGTTTATATCTCAAATTCAGGCTCAAAACCCCCGAAAATTCGATATTTTTGGGTCCCAAAAGCGATTTGTACATGTCTACACCATGCTATAGCATTTTCAAAATACAGGCCCAAAACATGCTCAAAACCGATATTTTAGGTGCCCAAAGTCGATATGTGCATGCTTCTTCTGTACCCGTTTATATCTCAAATTCAGGCTCAAAACACCAGAAAATTCGATATTTTTGGGTCCCAAAAGCGATCTGTACATGTCTACTCCGTGTTAGAGTATTTTTAAAATACAGGCCCAAAACATGCTCAAAATCGATATTTTAGGTGCCTAAAGTCGATATGTGCATGCATCTTCTGTACCCGTTTATATCTCAAATTCAGGATCAAAACACCCAAAAATTCAATATTTTTGGGTCCCAGAAGCGATCTGTACATGCATACTCCGTGTTAGAGTGTTTTTAAAATACAGGCCCAAAACATGCTGAAAATCGATATTTTATGTGCCCAAAGTCAATATGTGTATGCATCTTCTGGACACGTGTATATCCCTAATTCAAGTTCAAAACACCAGAAAATTCGGTATTTTTGGGTCCCAAAAGCGATCTGTACATGCCTACTCCTTTCTAGAATGTTTTCAAGATACAGACCAAAAACATGCTCAAAATAGATATTTTAAGTGCAAAAAGTCGATATGTGCATGTATCTTCTGTACCCGTTTATATCTCAAATTCAGGCTTAAAACTCCGAAAATTCGATATTTTTGGGTCCCTTAAGCAATCTGCACATGCCTACTCAGTGCTAGAATGTTTTTAAAATACAGGCTTAAAACATGCTATAAATCGATATTTTAGGTGTCCAAATTCGATATGTGCATGCTTCTTCTGTACCCGTTTATATCTCAAATTCAGGCTCAAAACACCCGAAAATTCAATATTTTTGGGTCCCAGAAGCGATCTGTACATGCCTACTCCGTGTTAATGTATTTTCAAAAAACAGGCCCAAAACATGCTGAAAATCTATATATTAGGTGCCCAAAGTCAATATGTGTATGCATCTTCTGTACCCGTCTATATCCCAAATTCAGGTTCAAAACACCAGAAAATTCGGTATTTTTGGGTCCCAGAAGCAATCTGTACATGCCTACTCCTTGCTAGAATTTTTTCAAGATACATACCCAAAACATGCTCAAAATCGATATTTTAGGTGCAAAAAGTCGATATGTGCATGCATCCTCTGTACCAGGTTATATCCCAAATTCTGTCTCAAAACCCCCGAAAAATCGATATTTTTGGGTCCCAGAAGCGATCTGTACATGCCTACTCAGTGCTAGAATATTTTCAAATTATACGCCCAAAACATACTAAAAATCGATATTTTGGGTGCCAAAGTCGATATGTGCATGCATATTCTGTACCCGTTTATATCTCAAATTCACTCTCAAAATACCCAAAAAATCGATATTTTTGTGTCCCAGAAGCGATCTGTACATGTCTACACCGTGCTATAGTATTTTCAAAATACAGGCCCAAAACATGCTCAAAATCGATATTTTAGGTGCCCAAAGTCGATATGTGATGCATCTTCAGTACCCGTTCATACCACAAATTCAGGCTCAGAACACCCTAAAATTCGATTTATTTGGGTTCCAGAAGCCATCTGTACGTGTCTACTCAGTGTTAGAGTATTTTTAAAAATACAGGCCCAAAACATGCTCAAAATCGATATTTTGGGTGCCTAAAGTCGATATGTGCATGCATCTTCTGTACCCGTTTATATCTCAAATTCAGACTCAAAAGACCCGAATATTCGATGTTTTTGGGTCCTAAAAGCAATGTGTACATGCATACTCCGTGTTTGAGTATTTTCAAAGTACAGGCCTAAAACATCCTGAAAATCGATATATTAGCTGCCCAAAGTCAATATGTGTATGCATCTTCTGTACCCGTCTATATCTCAAATTCAGGCTCAAAACACCCGAAAATTCAATATTTTTGGGTCCCAGAAGCGATCTGTACGTGCATACTCCGTGTTAGAGTGTTTTTAAAATACAGGCCCAAAACATGCTGAAAATCGATATTTTATGTGCCCAAAGTCAATATGTGTATGCATCTTCTGGACACGTGTATATCCCTAATTCAAGTTCAAAACACCAGAAAATTCGATACTTTTGGGTCCCAAAAGCGATCTGTACATGCCTACTCCTTGCTAGAATGTTTTCAAGATACAGACCAAAAACATGCTCAAAATCGATATTTTAAGTGCAAAAAGTCGATATGTGCATGCATCTTCTGTACCCGTTTATATCTCAAATTCAGGCTTAAAACTCCGAAAATTCGATATTTTTGGGTCCCTTAAGTAATCTGCACATGCCTACTCAGTGCTAGAATGTTTTTAAAATACAGGCTTAAAACATGCTATAAATCGATATTTTAGGTGCCCAAAGTCAATATGTGTATCCATCTTCTGTACCCGTCTATATCCCAAATTCAGGTTCAAAACACCAGAAAATTCGGTATTTTTGGGTCCCAGAAGCGATCTGTACATGCCTACTCCTTGCTAGAATTTTTTCAAGTTACAGACCCAAAACATGCTCAAAATCGATATTTTAGGTGCAAAAAGTCGATATGTGCATGCATCCTCTGTACCAGGTTATATCCCAAATTCTGGCTCAAAACCCCCGAAAAATCGATATTTTTGGGTCCCAGAAGCGATCTGTACATACCTACTAAGTGCTAGAATATTTTCAAATTATACGCCGAAAACATACTAAAAATCGATATTTTGGGTGCCAAAGTCGATATGTGCATGCATCTTTTGTACCCGTTTATATCTCAAATTCAGGCTCAGAACACCCTAAAATTCGATTTATTTGGGTTCCAGAAGCGATCTGTATGTGTCTACTCAGTGTTAGAGTATTTTAAAAAATACAGGCCCAAAACATGCTCAAAATCGATATTTTGGGTGCCCAAAGTCGATATGTGCATGCATCTTCTGTACCCGTTTATATCTCAAATTCAGACTCAAAACACCCGAATATTCAATATTTTTGGGTCCCAAAAGCAATGTGTACATGCATACTCCGTGTCAGAGTATTTTCAAAATACAGGTCTAAAACATGCTGAAAATCTATATTTTAGCTGCCCAAAGTCAATATGTGTATGTATCTTCTGTACCCGTCGATATCCCAAATTCAGGTTCAAAACACTCGAAAATTCGATATTTTTGGGTCCCAGAAGCAATCTGTACATGCCTACTTCTTGCTAGAATGTTTTCAAGATACAGACCCAAAACATGCTCAAAATCGATATTTTAGGTGCAAAAAGTCGAAATGTGCATGCATCTTCTGTACCCGTCTATATCTCAAATTCAGGCTCAAAACACCAGAAAATTCGATATTTTTGGGTCCCCGAAGCGATCTGTACGTGCATACTCCGTGTTAGAGTGTTTTTAAAATACAGGCCCAAAACATGCTGAAAATCGATATTTTATGTGCCCAAAGTCAATATGTGTATGCATCTTCTGGACACGTGTATATCCCTAATTCAAGTTCAAAACACCAGAAAATTCGATACTTTTGGGTCCCAAAAGCGATCTGTACATGCCTACTCCTTGCTAGAATGTTTTCAAGATACAGACCAAAAACATGCTCAAAATCGATATTTTAAGTGCAAAAAGTCGATATGTGCATGCATCTTCTGTACCCGTTTATATCTCAAATTCAGGCTTAAAACTCCGAAAATTCGATATTTTTGGGTCCCTTAAGTAATCTGCACATGCCTACTCAGTGCTAGAATGTTTTTAAAATACAGGCTTAAAACATGCTATAAATCGATATTTTAGGTGCCCAAAGTCAATATGTGTATGCATCTTCTGTATCCGTCTATATCCCAAATTCAGGTTCAAAACACCCGAAAATTCGATATTTTTGGGTCCCAGAAGCGATCTGTACATGCCTACTCCTTGCTAGAATTTTTTCAAGTTACAGACCCAAAACATGCTCAAAATCGATATTTTATGTGCAAAAAGTCGATATGTGCATGCATCTTCTGTACCCGTTTATATCTCAAATTCAGGCTCAAAACACCAGAAATTTCGATATTTTTGGGTCCCAGAAGCGATCTGTACATGCCTACTCAGTGCTAGAATATTTTCAAATTATACGCCGAAAATATTCTAAAAATCGTTATTTTGGGTGCCAAAGTCGATATGTGCATGCATCTTCTGTACCCGTTTATATCTCAAATTCAGGCTCAGAACACCTTAAAATTCGATTTATTTGGGTTCCAGAAGCGATCTGTATGTGTCTACTCAGTGTTAGAGTATTTTAAAAAATACAGGCCCAAAACATGCTCAAAATCGATATTTTGGGTGCCCAAAGTCGATATGTGCATGCATCTTCTGTACCCGTTTATATCTCAAATTCAGACTCAAAACACCCGAATATTCAATATTTTTGGGTCCCAAAAGCAATGTGTACATGCATACTCCGTGTCAGAGTATTTTCAAAATACAGGTCTAAAACATGCTGAAAATCTATATTTTAGCTGCCCAAAGTCAATATGTGTATGTATCTTCTGTATCCGTCGATATCCCAAATTCAGGTTCAAAACACTCGAAAATTCGATATTTTTGGGTCCCAGAAGCAATCTGTACATGCCTACTTCTTGCTAGAATGTTTTCAAGATACAGACCCAAAACATGCTCAAAATCGATATTTTAGGTGCAAAAAGTCGAAATGTGCATGCATCTTCTGTACCCGTTTATATCTCAAATTCAGGCTCAAAACACCCGAAAATTCGATATTTTTGGGTCCCCGAAGCGATCTGTACATGCCTACTCCGTGTTATAGTTTTTTTCAAAATACAGGCCCAAAACATGCTCAAAATCGATATTTTAGGTGCCCAAAGTCGATATGTGCATGCATCTTCTGTATCCGTCTATATCCCAAATTCAAGCTCAAAACTCCAGAAAATTCGATATTTTTGGGTCCCAGAAGCGATCTGTACATGCCTACTCCTTGCTAGAATTTTTTAAGATACAAACCCAAGACATGCTCAAAATCGATATTTTATGTGCAAAAAGTCGATATGTGCATGCATCTTCTGTACCCGTTTATATCTCAAATTCAGGCTCAAAACACCAGAAATTTCGATATTTTTGGGTCCCAAAAGCGATCTGTACATGCCTACTCAGTGCTAGAATATTTTCAAATTATACGCCGAAAATATTCTAAAAATCGTTATTTTGGGTGCCAAAGTCGATATGTGCATGCATCTTCTGTACCCGTTTATATCTCAAATTCAGGCTCAAAACACCCAAATAATCGATATTTTTGTGTCCCAGAAGCGATCTGTACATGTCTACACCGTGCTATAGCATTTTCAAAATACAGGCCCAAAACATGCTCAAAACCGATATTTTAGGTGCCCAAAGTCGATATGTGCATGCATCATCTGTACCCGTTCATATCTCAAATTCAGGCTCAGAACACCCTAAAATTCGATTTATTTGGGTTCCAGAAGCGATCTGTACATGTCTACTCCGTGTTAGAGTATTTTTAAAATACAGGCCCAAAACATGCTAAAAATCGATATTTTAGGTGCCTAAAGTCGATATGTGCATGCATCTTCTGTATCCGTCTATATCCCAAATTCAGGTTCAAAACACCCGAAAATTCGATATTTTTGGGTCCCAGAAGCGATCTGTACATGCCTACTCCTTGCTAGAATTTTTTAAGATACAAAACCAAGACATGCTCAAAATCGATATTTTATGTGCAAAAAGTCGATATGTGCATGCATCTTCTGTACCCGTTTATATCTCAAATTCAGGCTCAAAACACCAGAAATTTCGATATTTTTGGGTCCCAAAAGCGATCTGTACATGCCTACTCAGTGCTAGAATATTTTCAAATTATACGCCGAAAATATTCTAAAAATCGTTATTTTGGGTGCCAAAGTCGATATGTGCATGCATCTTCTGTACCCGTTTATATCTCAAATTCAGGCTCAAAACACCTAAAAAATCGATATTTTTGTGTCCCAGAAGCGATCTGTACATGTCTACACCGTGCTATAGCATTTTCAAAATACAGGCCCAAAACATGCTCAAAACCGATATTTTAGGTGCCCAAAGTCGATATGTGCATGCATCTTCTGTACCCGTTCATATCTGAAATTCAGGCTCAGAACACCCTAAAATTCGATTTATTTGGGTTCCAGAAGCGATCTGTACATGTCTACTCCGTGTTAGAGTATTTTTAAAATACAGGCCCAAAACATGCTAAAAATCGATATTTTAGGTGCCTAAAGTCGATATGTGCATGCATCTTCTGTACCCGTTTATATCTCAAATTCAGGCTCAAAACACCCGAAAATTCAATATTTTTGGGTCCCAGAAGCGATCTGTACGTGCATACTCCGTGTTAGAGTGTTTTTAAAATACAGGCCCAAAACATGCTGAAAATCGATATTTTATGTGCCAAAAGTCAATATGTGTATGCATCTTCTGGACACGTGTATATCCCTAATTCAAGTTCAAAACACCAGAAAATTCGATACTTTTGGGTCCCAAAAGCGATCTGTACATGCCTACTCCTTGCTAGAATGTTTTCAAGATACAGACCAAAAACATGCTCAAAATCGATATTTTAAGTGCAAAAAGTCGATATGTGCATGCATCTTCTGTACCCGTTTATATCTCAAATTCAGGCTTAAAACTCCGAAAATTCGATATTTTTGGGTCCCTTAAGCAATCTGCACATGCCTACTCAGTGCTAGAATGTTTTTAAAATACAGGCTTAAAACATGCTATAAATCGATATTTTAGGTGCCCAAAGTCAATATGTGTATGCATCTTCTGTACCCGTCTATATCCCAAATTCAGGTTCAAAACACCAGAAAATTCGGTATTTTTGGGTCCCAAAAGCGATCTATACATGCCTACTCCTTGCTAGAATTTTTTCAAGATACAGACCCAAAACATGCTCAAAATCGATATTTTAGGTGCAAAAAGTCGATATGTGCATGCATCCTCTGTTCCAGGTTATATCCCAAATTCTGGCTCAAAACCCCCGAAAAATCGATATTTTTGGGTCCCAAAAGCGATCTGTACATGCCTACTAAGTGCTAGAATATTTTCAAATTATACGCCGAAAACATACTAAAAATCGATATTTTGGGTGCCAAAGTCGATATGTGCATGCATCTTTTGTACCCGTTTATATCTCAAATTCAGGCTCAGAACACCCTAAAATTCGATTTATTTGGGTTCCAGAAGCGATCTGTATGTGTCTACTCAGTGTTAGAGTATTTTAAAAATACAGGCCCAAAACATGCTCAAAATCGATATTTTGGGTGCCCAAAGTCGATATGTGCATGCATCTTCTGTACCCGTTTATATCTCAAATTCAGACTGAAAACACCCGAATATTCAATATTTTTGGGTCCCAAAAGCCATCTGTACATGCATACTCCGTGTTAGAGTATTTTCAAAATACAGGTCTAAAACATGCTGAAAATCTATATTTTAGCTGCCCAAAGTCAATATGTGTATGTATCTTCTGTACCCGTCGATATCCCAAATTCAGGTTCAAAACACTCGAAAATTCAATATTTTTGGGTCCCAGAAGCAATTTGTACATGCCTACTTCTTGCTAGAATGTTTTCAAGATACAGACCCAAAACATGCTCAAAATCGATATTTTAGGTTCAAAAAGTCGAAATGTGCATGCATCTTCTGTACCCGTATATATCTCAAATTCAGGCTCAAAACACCCGAAAATTCGATATTTTTGGGTCCCCGAAGCGATCTGTACATGCCTACTCCGTGTTATAGTTTTTTCAAAATACAGGCCCAAAACATGCTCAAAATCGATATTTTAGGTGCCCAAAGTCGATATGTGCATGCATCTTCTGTATCCGTCTATATCCCAAATTCAGGTTCAAAACACCCGAAAATTCGATATTTTTGGGTCCCAGAAGCGATCTGTACATGCCTACTCCTTGCTAGAATTTTTTGAGATACAAACCCAAGACATGCTCAAAATCGATATTTTATGTGCAAAAAGTCGATATATGCATGCATCTTCTGTACCCGTTTATATCTCAAATTCAGGCTCAAAACACCAGAAATTTCGATATTTTTGGGTCCCAAAAGCGATCTGTACATGCCTACTCAGTGCTAGAATATTTTCAAATTATACGCCGAAAATATTCTAAAAATCGTTATTTTGGGTGCCAAAGTCGATATGTGCATGCATCTTCTGTACCCGTTTATATCTCAAATTCAGGCTCAAAACACCCAAATAATCGATATTTTTGTGTCCCAGAAGCGATCTGTACATGTCTACATCGTGCTATAGCATTTTCAAAATACAGGCCCAAAACATGCTCAAAACCGATATTTTAGGTGCCCAAAGTCGATATGTGCATGCATCATCTGTACCCGTTCATATCTCAAATTCAGGCTCAGAACACCCTAAAATTCGATTTATTTGGGTTCCAGAAGCGATCTGTACATGTCTACTCCGTGTTAGAGTATTTTTTAAAATTCAGGCCCAAAACATGCTCAAAATCGATATTTTAGGTGCCTAAAGTCGATATGTGCATGCATCTTCTGTACCCGTTTATATCTCAAATTCAGGCTCAAAACACCCGAAAATTCAATATTTTTGGGTCCCAGAAGCGATCTGTACGTGCATACTCCGTGTTAGAGTGTTTTTAAAATACAGGCCCAAAACATGCTGAAAATCGATATTTTATGTGCCCAAAGTCAATATGTGTATGCATCTTCTGGACACGTGTATATCCCTAATTCAAGTTCAAAACACCAGAAAATTCGATACTTTTGGGTCCCAAAAGCGATCTGTACATGCCTACTCCTTGCTAGAATGTTTTCAAGATACAGACCAAAAACATGCTCAAAATCGATATTTTAAGTGCAAAAAGTCGATATGTGCATGCATCTTCTGTACCCGTTTATATCTCAAATTCAGGCTTAAAACTCCGAAAATTCGAAATTTTTGGGTCCCTTAAGTAATCTGCACATGCCTACTCAGTGCTAGAATGTTTTTAAAATACAGGCTTAAAACATGCTATAAATCGATATTTTAGGTGCCCAAAGTCAATATGTGTATGCATCTTCTGTACCCGTCTATATCACAAATTCAGGTTCAAAACACCAGAAAATTCGGTATTTTTGGGTCCCAGAAGCGATCTGTACATGCCTACTCCTTGCTAGAATTTTTTCAAGTTACAGACCCAAAACATGCTCAAAATCGATATTTTATGTGCAAAAAGTCGATATGTGCATGCATCCTCTGTACCAGGTTATATCCCAAATTCTGGCTCAAAACCACCGAAAAATCGATATTTTTGGGTCCCAGAAGCGATCTGTACATGCGTACTAAGTGCTAGAATATTTTCAATTTATACGCCGAAAACATACTAAAAATCGATATTTTGGGTGCCAAAGTCGATATGTGCATGCATCTTTTGTACCCGTTTATATCTCAAATTCAGGCTCAGAACACCCTAAAATTCGATTTGTTTGGGTTCCAGAAGCGATCTGTATGTGTCTACTCAGTGTTAGAGTATTTTAAAAAATACAGGCCCAAAACATGCTCAAAATCGATATTTTGGGTGCCCAAAGTCGATATGTGCATGCATCTTCTGTACCCGTTTATATCTCAAATTCAGACTCAAAACACCCGAATATTCAATATTTTTGGGTCCCAAAAGCAATGTGTACATGCATACTCCGTGTCAGAGTATTTTCAAAATACAGGTCTAAAACATGCTGAAAATCTATATTTTAGCTGCCCAAAGTCAATATGTGTATGTATCTTCTGTACCCGTCGATATCCCAAATTCAAGTTCAAAACACTCGAAAATTCGATATTTTTGGGTCCCAGAAGCAATCTGTACATGCCTACTTCTTGCTAGAATGTTTTCAAGATACAGACCCAAAACATGCTCAAAATCGATATTTTAGGTGCAAAAAGTCGAAATGTGCATGCATCTTCTGTACCCGTTTATATCTCAAATTCAGGCTCAAAACACCCGAAAATTCGATATTTTTGGGTCCCCGAAGCGATCTGTACATGCCTACTCCGTGTTATAGTTTTTTTCAAAATACAGGCCCAAAACATGCTCAAAATCGATATTTTAGGTGCCCAAAGTCGATATGTGCATGCATCTTCTGTATCCGTCTATATCCCAAATTCAGGTTCAAAACACCCGAAAATTCGATATTTTTGGGTCCCCGAAGCGATCTGTACATGCCTACTCCGTGTTAGAGTATTTTCAAAATACAGGCCCAAAACATGCTCAAAATCGATATTTTAGGTGCCCAAAGTCAATATGTGTATGCATCTTCTGGACACGTGTATATCCCTAATTCAAGTTCAAAACACCAGAAAATTCGATACTTTTGGGTCCCAAAAGCGATCTGTACATGCCTACTCCTTGCTAGAATGTTTTCAAGATACAGACCAAAAACATGCTCAAAATCGATATTTTAAGTGCAAAAAGTCGATATGTGCATGCATCTTCTGTACCCGTTTATATCTCAAATTCAGGCTTAAAACTCCGAAAATTCGATATTTTTGGGTCCCTTAAGTAATCTGCACATGCCTACTCAGTGCTAGAATGTTTTTAAAATACAGGCTTAAAACATGCTATAAATCGATATTTTAGGTGCCCAAAGTCAATATGTGTATGCATCTTCTGTACCCGTCTATATCCCAAATTCAGGTTCAAAACACCAGAAAATTCGGTATTTTTGGGTCCCAGAAGCGATCTGTACATGCCTACTCCTTGCTAGAATTTTTTCAAGTTACAGACCCAAAACATGCTCAAAATCGATATTTTATGTGCAAAAAGTCGATATGTGCATGCATCCTCTGTACCAGGTTATATCCCAAATTCTGGCTCAAAACCACCGAAAAATCGATATTTTGGGGTCCCAGAAGCGATCTGTACATGCGTACTAAGTGCTAGAATATTTTCAAATTATACGCCGAAAACATACTAAAAATCGATATTTTGGGTGCCAAAGTCGATATGTGCATGCATCTTTTGTACCCGTTTATATCTCAAATTCAGGCTCAGAACACCCTAAAATTCGATTTATTTGGGTTCCAGAAGCGATCTGTATGTGTCTACTCAGTGTTAGAGTATTTTAAAAAATACAGGCCCAAAACATGCTCAAAATCGATATTTTGGGTGCCCAAAGTCGATATGTGCATGCATCTTCTGTACCCGTTTATATCTCAAATTCAGACTCAAAACACCCGAATATTCAATATTTTTGGGTCCCAAAAGCAATGTGTACATGCATACTCCGTGTCAGAGTATTTTCAAAATACAGGTCTAAAACATGCTGAAAATCTATATTTTAGCTGCCCAAAGTCAATATGTGTATGTATCTTCTGTACCCGTCGATATCCCAAATTCAAGTTCAAAACACTCGAAAATTCGATATTTTTGGGTCCCAGAAGCAATCTGTACATGCCTACTTCTTGCTAGAATGTTTTCAAGATACAGACCCAAAACATGCTCAAAATCGATATTTTAGGTGCAAAAAGTCGATATGTGCATGCATCTTCTGTACCCGTTTATATCTCAAATTCAGGCTCAAAACACCCGAAAATTCGATATTTTTGGGTCCCCGAAGCGATCTGTACATGCCTACTCCGTGTTATAGTTTTTTTCAAAATACAGGCCCAAAACATGCTCAAAATCGATATTTTAGGTGCCCAAAGTCGATATGTGCATGCATCTTCTGTATCCGTCTATATCCCAAATTCAGATTCAAAACACCCGAAAATTCGATATTTTTGGGTCCCCGAAGCGATCTGTACATGCCTACTCCGTGTTAGAGTATTTTCAAAATACAGGCCCAAAACATGCTCAAAATCGATATTTTAGGTGCCCAAAGTCGATATGTGCATGCATCTTCTGTAACCGTTTATATCTCAAATTCAGGCTCAAAACACCAGAAAATTCGATATTTTTGGGTCCCAAAAGCGATTTGTACATGTTTACACCATGCTATAGCATTTTCAAAATACAGGCCCAAAATTTGCTCAAAACCTTTATTTTAGGTGCCCAAAGTCGATATGTGCATGCTTCTTCTGTACCCGTTTATATCTCAAATTCAGGCTCAAAACACCAGAAAATTCGATATTTTTGGGTCCCAAAAGCGATCTGTACATGCTTACTCAGTGCTAGAATATTTTCAAATTATACGCCGAAAATATTCTAAAAATCGTTATTTTGGGTGCCAAAGTCGATATGTGCATGCATCTTCTGTACCCGTTTATATCTCAAATTCAGGCTCAAAACGCCCAAATAATCGATATTTTTGTGTCCCAGAAGCGATCTGTACATGTCTACAAAGTGCTATAGCATATTCAAAATACAGGCCCAAAACATGCTCAAAACCGATATTTTAGGTGCCCAAAGTCGATATGTGCATGCATCATCTGTACCCGTTCATATCTCAAATTCAGGCTCAGAACACCCTAAAATTCGATTTATTTGGGTTCCAGAAGCGATCTGTACATGTCTACTCCGTGTTAGAGTATTTTTAAAATACAGGCCCAAAACATGCTCAAAATCGATATTTTAGGTGCCTAAAGTCGATATGTGCATGCATCTTCTGTACCCGTTTATATCTTAAATTCAGGCTCAAAACACCCAAAAATTCAATATTTTTGGGTCCCAGAGGCGATCTGTACATGCATACTCCGTGTTAGAGTGTTTTTAAAATACAGGCCCAAAACATGCTGAAAATCGATATTTTATGTGCCCAAAGTCAATATGTGTATGCATCTTCTGGACACGTGTATATCCCTAATTCAAGTTCAAAACACCAGAAAATTCGATACTTTTGGGTCCCAAAAGCGATCTGTACATGCCTACTCCTTGCTAGAATGTTTTCAAGATACAGACCAAAAACATGCTCAAAATCGATATTTTAAGTGCAAAAAGTCAATATGTGCATGTATCTTCTGTACCCGTTTATATCTCAAATTCAGGCTTAAAACTCCGAAAATTCGATATTTTTGGGTCCCTTAAGCAATCTGCACATGCCTACTCAGTGCTAGAATGTTTTTAAAATACAGGCTTAAAACATGCTATAAATCGATATTTTAGGTGTCCAAATTCGATATGTGCATGCTTCATCTGTACCCGTTTATATCTCAAATTCAGGCTCAAAACACCCGAAAATTCGATATTTTTGGGTCCCAAAAGCGATTTGTACATGTCTACACCATGCTATAGCATTTTCAAAATACAGGCCCAAAACATGCTCAAAACCTTTATTTTAGGTGCCCAAAGTCGATATGTGCATGCTTCTTCTGTACCCGTTTATATCTCAAATTCAGGCTCAAAACACCAGAAAATTCGATATTTTTGGGTCCCAAAAGCGATCTGTACATGCTTACTCAGTGCTAGAATATTTTCAAATTATACGCCGAAAATATTCTAAAAATCGTTATTTTGGGTGCCAAAGTCGATATGTGCATGCATCTTCTGTACCCGTTTATATCTCAAATTCAGGCTCAAAACGCCCAAAAAATCGATATTTTTGTGTCCCAGAAGCGATCTGTACATGTCTACAAAGTGCTATAGCATATTCAAAATACAGGCCCAAAACATGCTCAAAACCGATATTTTAGGTGCCCAAAGTCGATATGTGCATGCATCATCTGTACCCGTTCATATCTCAAATTCAGGCTCAGAACACCCTAAAATTCGATTTATTTGGGTTCCAGAAGCGATCTGTACATGTCTACTCCGTGTTAGAGTATTTTTAAAATACAGGCCCAAAACATGCTCAAAATAGATATTTTAAGTGCAAAAAGTCGATATGTGCATGTATCTTCTGTACCCGTTTATATCTCAAATAGAGGCTTAAAACTCCGAAAATTCGATATTTTTGGGTCCCTTAAGCAATCTGCACATGCCTACTCAGTGCTAGAATGTTTTTAAAATACAGGCCCAAAACATGCTATAAATCGATATTTTAGGTGTCCAAATTCGATATGTGCATGCTTCTTCTGTACCCGTTTATATCTCAAATTCAGGCTCAAAACACCCGAAAATTCAATATTTTTGGGTCCCAGAAGCGATCTGTACATGCCTACTTAGTGTTAATGTATTTTCAAAAAACAGGCCCAAAACATGCTGAAAATCTATATATTAGGTGCCCAAAGTCAATATGTGTATGCATCTTCTGTACCCGTCTATATCCCAAATTCAGGTTCAAAACACCAGAAAATTCGGTATTTTTGGGTCCCAGAAGCAATCTGTACATGCCTACTCCTTGCTAGAATTTTTTCAAGATACATACCCAAAACATGCTCAAAATCGATATTTTAGGTGCAAAAAGTCGATATGTGCATGCATCCTCTGTACCAGGTTATATCCCAAATTCTGGCTCAAAACCCCCGAAAAATCGATATTTTTGGGTCCCAGAAGCGATCTGTACATGCCTACTCAGTGCTAGAATATTTTCAAATTATACGCCGAAAACATACTAAAAATCGATATTTTGGGTGCCAAAGTCGATATGTGCATGCATATTCTGTACCCGTTTATATCTCAAATTCACGCTCAAAATACCCAAAAAATCGATATTTTTGTGTCCCAGAAGCGATCTGTACATGTCTACACCGTGCTATAGTATTTTCAAAATACAGGCCCAAAACATGCTCAAAATCGATATTTTAGGTGCCCAAAGTCGATATGTGCATGCATCTTCAGTACCCGTTCATATCACAAATTCAGGCTCAGAACACCCTAAAATTCGATTTATTTGGGTTCCAGAAGCGATCTGTACGTGTCTACTCAGTGTTAGAGTATTTTTAAAAATACAGGCCCAAAACATGCTCAAAATCGATATTTTGGGTGCCTAAAGTCGATATGTGCATGCATCTTCTGTACCCGTTTATATCTCAAATTCAGACTCAAAAGACCCGAATATTCGATATTTTTGGGTCCCAGAAGCGATCTGTACATGCCTACTCCTTGCTAGAATTTTTTAAGATACAAACCCAAGACATGCTCAAAATCGATATTTTAGGTGCAAAAAGTCGATATGTGCATGCATCTTCTGTACCCGTTTATATTTCAAATTCAGGCTCAAAACACCAGAAAATTCGATATTTTTGGGTCCCAAAAGCGATTTGTACATGCCTACTCAGTGCTAGAATATTTTCAAATTATACGCCGAAAATATTATAAAAATCGTTATTTTGGGTGCCAAAGTCGATATGTGCATGCATCTTCTGTACCCGTTTATATCTCAAATTCAGACCCAAAACACCCGAAAATTCAATATATTTGGGTCCCAGAAGCGATCTGTACGTGCATACTCCGTGTTAGAGTGTTTTTAAAATACAGGCCAAAAACATGCTGAAAATCGATATTTTATGTGCCAAAAGTCAATATGTGTATGCATCTTCTGGACACGTGTATATCCCTAATTCAAGTTCAAAACACCAGTAAATTCGATACTTTTGGGTCCCAAAAGCGATCTGTACATGCCTACTCCTTGCTAGAATGTTTTCAAGATACAGACCAAAAACATGCTCAAAATAGATATTTTAAGTGCAAAAAGTCGATATGTGCATGTATCTTCTGTACCCGTTTATATCTCAAATTCAGGCTTAAAACTCCGAAAATTCGATATTTTTGGGTCCCTTAAGCAATCTGCATATGCCTACTCAGTGCTAGAATGTTTTTAAAATACAGGCTTAAAACATGCTATAAATCGATATTTTAGGTGTCCAAATTCGATATGTGCATGCTTCTTCTGTACCCGTTTATATCTCAAATTCAGGCTCAAAACACCCGAAAATTCAATATTTTTGGGTCCCAAAAGCGATCTGTACATGCCTACTTAGTGTTAATGTATTTTCAAAAAACAGGCCCAAAACATGCTGAAAATCTATATATTAGGTGCCCAAAGTCAATATGTGTATGCATCTTCTGTACCCGTCTATATCCCAAATTCAGGTTCAAAACACCAGAAAATTCGGTATTTTTGGGTCCCAGAAGCAATCTGTACATGCCTACTCCTTGCTAGAATTTTTTCAAGATACATACCCAAAACATGCTCAAAATCGATATTTTAGGTGCAAAAAGTCGATATGTGCATGCATCCTCTGTACCAGGTTATATCCCAAATTCTGGCTCAAAACCCCCGAAAAATCGATATTTTTGGGTCCCAGAAGCGATCTGTACATGCCTACTCAGTGCTAGAATATTTTCAAATTATACGCCGAAAACATACTAAAAATCGATATTTTGGGTGCCAAAGTCGATATGTGCATGCATATTCTGTACCCGTTTATATATCAAATTCACGCTCAAAATACCCAAAAAATCGATATTTTTGTGTCCCAGAAGCGATCTGTACATGTCTACACCGTGCTATAGTATTTTCAAAATACAGGCCCAAAACATGCTCAAAATCGATATTTTAGGTGCCCAAAGTCGATATGTGCATGCATCTTCAGTACCCGTTCATATCACAAATTCAGGCTCAGAACACCCTAAAATTCGATTTATTTGGGTTCCAGAAGCGATCTCTACGTGTCTACTCAGTGTTAGAGTATTTTTAAAAATACAGGCCCAAAACATGCTCAAAATCGATATTTTGGGTGCCTAAAGTCGATATGTGCATGCATCTTCTGTACCCGTTTATATCTCAAATTCAGACTCAAAAGACCCGAATATTCGATATTTTTGGGTCCCAAAAGCAATGTGTACATGCATACTCCGTGTTAGAGTATTTTCAAAGTACAGGCCTAAAACATCCTGAAAATCGATATATTAGCTGCCCAAAGTCAATATGTGTATGCATCTTCTGTACCCGTCTATATCCCAAATTCAGATTCAAAACACCCGAAAAATCGATATTTTTCGGTCCCCGAAGCGATCTTTACATGCCTACTCCGTGTTAGAGTATTTTCAAAATACAGGCCCAAAACATGCTCAAAATCGGTATTTTAGGTGCCCAAAGTCGATATGTGCATGCATCTTCTGTATCCGTCTATATCCCAAATTCAGGTTCAAAACACCCGAAAATTCGATATTTTTGGGTCCCAGAAGCGATCTGTACATGCCTACTCCTTGCTAGAATTTTTTAAGATACAAACCCAAGACATGCTCAAAATCGATATTTTATGTGCAAAAAGTCGATATGTGCATGCATCTTCTGTACCCGTTTATATCTCAAATTCAGGCTCAAAACACCAGAAAATTCGATATTTTTGGGTCCCAAAAGGGATCTGTACATGCCTACTCAGTGCTAGAATATTTTCAAATTATACGCCGAAAATATTATAAAAATCGTTATTTTGGGTGCCAAAGTCGATATGTGCATGCATCTTCTGTACCCGTTTATATCTCAAATTCAGACTCAAAACACCCGAAAATTCGTTATTTTTGGGTCCCAGAAGCGATCTGTACGTGCATACTCCGTGTTAGAGTGTTTTTAAAATACAGGCCGAAAACATGCTGAAAATCGATATTTTATGTGCCAAAAGTCAATATGTGTATGCATCTTCTGGACACGTGTATATCCCTAATTCAAGTTAAAAACACCAGAAAATTCGATACTTTTGGGTCCCAAAAGCGATCTGTACATGCCTACTCCTTGCAAGAATGTTTTCACGATACAGACCAAAAACATGCTCAAAATCGATATTTTAAGTGCAAAAAGTCGATATGTGCATGCATCTTCTGTACCCGTTTATATATCAAATTAAGGCTTAAAACTCCGAAAATTCGATATTTTTGGGTCCCTTAAGCAATCTGCACATGCCTACTCAGTGCTAGAATGTTTTTAAAATACAGGCTTAAAACATGCTATAAATCGATATTTTAGGTGTCCAAATTCGATATGTGCATGCATCTTCTGTACCCGTTTATATCTCAAATTCAGGCTCAAAACACCCGAAAATTCAATATTTTTGGGTCCCAGAAGCGATCTGTACATGCCTACTCCGTGTTAATGTATTTTCAAAATACAAGCCCAAAACATGCTGAAAATCTATATATTAGGTGCCCAAAGTCAATATGTGTATGCATCTTCTGTACCCGTCTATATCCCAAATTCAGGTTCAAAACACCAGAAAATTCGGTATTTTTGGGTCCCAGAAGCGATCTGTACATGCCTACTCCTTGCTAGAATTTTTTCAAGATACAGACCCAAAACATGCTCAAAATCGATATTTTAGGTGCAAAAAGTCGATATGTGCATGCATCCTCTGTACCAGGTTATATCCCAAATTCTGGCTCAAAACCCCCGAAAAACCGATATTTTTGGGTCCCAGAAGCGATCTGTACATGCCTACTCAGTGCTAGAATATTTTCAAATTATACGCCGAAAACATACTAAAAACCGATATTTTAGGTGCCCAAAGTCGATATGTGCATGCATCATCTGTACCCGTTCATATCTCAAATTCAGGCTCAGAACACCCTAAAATTCGATTTATTTGGGTTCCAGAAGCGATCTGTACATGTCTACTCCGTGTTAGAGTATTTTTAAAATACAGGCCCAAAACATGCTAAAAATCGATATTTTAGGTGCCTAAAGTCAATATGTGCATGCATCTTCTGTACCCGTTTATATCTCAAATTCAAGTTCAAAACACCCGAAAATTCAATATTTTTGGGTCCCAGAAGCGATCTGAACGTGCATACTCCGTGTTAGAGTGTTTTTAAAATAGAGGCCCAAAATATGCTGAAAATCTATATTTTAGCTGCCCAAAGTCAATATGTGTATGTATCTTCTGTACCCGTCGATATCCCAAATTCAGGTTCAAAACACTCGAAAATTCGATATTTTTGGGTCCCAGAAGCAATCTGTACATGCCTACTTCTTGCTAGAATGTTTTCAAGATACAGACCCAAAACATGCTCAAAATCGATATTTTAGGTGCAAAAAGTCGAAATGTGCATGCATCTTCTGTACCCGTTTATATCTCAAATTCAGCCTCAAAACACCCGAAAATTCGATATTTTTGGGTCCCCGAAGCGATCTGTACATGCCTACTCCGTGTTATAGTTTTTTTCAAAATACAGGCCCAAAACATGCTCAAAATCGATATTTTAGGTGCCCAAAGTCGATATGTGCATGCATCTTCTGTATCCGTCTATATCCCAAATTCAGGTTCAAAACACCCGAAAATTCGATATTTTTGGGTCCCAGAAGCGATCTGTACATGCCTACTCCTTGCTAGAATTTTTTAAGATACAAACCCAAGACATGCTCAAAATCGATATTTTATGTGCAAAAAGTCGATATGTGCATGCATCTTCTGTACCCGTTTATATCTCAAATTCAGGCTCAAAACACCAGAAATTTCGATATTTTTGGGTCCCAAAAGCGATCTGTACATGCCTACTCAGTGCTAGAATATTTTCAAATTATACGCCGAAAATATTCTAAAAATCGTTATTTTGGGTGCCAAAGTCGATATGTGCATGCATCTTCTGTACCCGTTTATATCTCAAATTCAGGCTCAAAACACCCAAAAAATCGATATTTTTGTGTCCCAGAAGCGATCTGTACATGTCTACACCGTGCTATAGCATTTTCAAAATACAGGCCCAAAACATGCTCAAAACCGATATTTTAGGTGCCCAAAGTCGATATGTGCATGCATCATCTGTACCCGTTCATATCTCAAATTCAGGCTCAGAACACCCTAAAATTCGATTTATTTGGGTTCCAGAAGCGATCTGTACATGTCTACTCCGTGTTAGAGTATTTTTAAAATACAGGCCCAAAACATGCTAAAAATCGATATTTTAGGTGCCTAAAGTCGATATGTGCATGCATCTTCTGTACCCGTTTATATCTCAAATTCAGGCTCAAAACACCCGAAAATTCAATATTTTTGGGTCCCAGAAGCGATCTGTACGTGCATACTCCGTGTTAGAGTGTTTTTAAAATACAGGCCCAAAACATGCTGAAAATCGATATTTTATGTGCCAAAAGTCAATATGTGTATGCATCTTCTGAACACGTGTATATCCCTAATTCAAGTTCAAAACACCAGAAAATTCGATACTTTTGGGTCCCAAAAGCGATCTGTACATGCCTACTCCTTGCTAGAATGTTTTCAAGATACAGACCAAAAACATGCTCAAAATCGATATTTTAAGTGCAAAAAGTCGATATGTGCATGCATCTTCTGTACCCGTTTATATCTCAAATTCAGGCTTAAAACTCCGAAAATTCGATATTTTTGGGTCTCTTAAGCAATCTGCACATGCCTACTCAGTGTTAGAATGTTTTTAAAATACAGGCTTAAAACATGCTATAAATCGATATTTTAGGTGCCCAAATTCAATATGTGTATGCATCTTCTGTACCCGTCTATATCCCAAATTCAGGTTCAAAACACCAGAAAATTCGGTATTTTTGGGTCCCAGAAGCGATCTGTACATGCCTACTCCTTGCTAGAATTTTTTCAAGATACAGACCCAAAACATGCTCAAAATCGATATTTTAGGTGCAAAAAGTCGATATGTGCATGCATCCTCTGTACCAGGTTATATCCCAAATTTTGGCTCAAAACCCCCGAAAAATCGATATTTTTGGGTCCCAAAAGCGATCTGTACATGCCTACTAAGTGCTAGAATATTTTCAAATTATACGCCGAAAACATACTAAAAATCGATATTTTGGGTGCCAAAGTCGATATGTGCATGCATCTTTTGTACCCATTTATATCTCAAATTCAGGCTCAGAACACCCTAAAATTCGATATATTTGGGTTCCAGAAGCGATCTGTATGTGTCTACTCAGTGATAGAGTATTTTAAAAATACAGGCCCAAAACATGCTCAAAATCGATATTTTGGGTGCCCAAAGTCGATATGTGCATGCATCTTCTGTACCCGTTTATATCTCAAATTCAGACTCAAAACACCCGAATATTCAATATTTTTGGGTCCCAAAAGCAATGTGTACATGCATACTCCGTGTTAGAGTATTTTCAAAATACAGGTCTAAAACATGCTGAAAATCTATATTTTAGCTGCCCAAAGTCAATATGTGTATGTATCTTCTGTACCCGTCGAAATCCCAAATTCAGGTTCAAAACACTCGAAAATTCGATATTTTTGGGTCCCAGAAGCAATCTGTACATGCCTACTTCTTGCTAGAATGTTTTCAAGATACAGACCCAAAACATGCTCAAAATCGATATTTTAGGTGCAAAAAGTCGAAATGTGCATGCATCTTCTGTACCCGTATATATCTCAAATTAAGGCTCAAAACACCCGAAAATTCGATATTTTTGGGTCCCCGAAGCGGTCTGTACATGCCTACTCCGTGTTATAGTTTTTTTCAAAATACAGGCCCAAAACATGCTCAAAATCGATATTTTAGGTGCCCAAAGTCGATATGTGCATGCATCTTCTGTATCCGTCTATATCCCAAATTCAGGTTCAAAACACCCGAAAATTCGATATTTTTGGGTCCCAGAAGCGATCTGTACATGCCTACTCCTTGCTAGAATTTTTTAAGATACAAACCCATGACATGCTCAAAATCGATATTTTATGTGCAAAAAGTCGATATGTGCATGCATCTTCTGTACCCGTTTATATCTCAAATTCAGGCTCAAAACACCAGAAATTTCGATATTTTTGGGTCCCAAAAGCGATCTGTACATGCCTACTCAGTGCTAGAATATTTTCAAATTATACGCCGAAAATATTCTAAAAATCGTTATTTTGGGTGCCAAAGTCGATATGTGCATGCATCTTCTGTACCCGTTTATATCTCAAATTCAGGCTCAAAACACCCAAAAAATCGATATTTTTGTGTCCCAGAAGCGATCTGTACATGTCTACACCGTGCTATAGCATTTTCAAAATACAGGCCCAAAACATGCTCAAAACCGATATTTTAGGTGCCCAAAGTCGATATGTGCATGCATCATCTGTACCCGTTCATATCTCATATTCAGGCTCAGAACACCCTAAAATTCGATTTATTTGGGTTCCAGAAGCCATCTGTACATGTCTACTCCGTGTTAGAGTATTTTTAAAATACAGGCCCAAAACATGCTAAAAATCGATATTTTAGGTGCCTAAAGTCGATATGTGCATGCATCTTCTGTACCCGTTTATATCTCAAATTCAGGCTCAAAACACCCGAAAATTCAATATTTTTGGGTCCCAGAAGCGATCTGTACGTGCATACTCCGTGTTAGAGTGTTTTTAAAATACAGGCCCAAAACATGCTGAAAATCGATATTTTAGGTGCCAAAAGTCAATATGTGTATGCATCTTCTGGACACGTGTATATCCCTAATTCAAGTTCAAAACACCAGAAAATTCGATACTTTTGGGTCCCAAAAGCGATCTGTACATGCCTACTCCTTGCTAGAATGTTTTCAAGATACAGACCAAAAACATGCTCAAAATCGATATTTTAGGTGCAAAAAGTCGAAATGTGCATGCATCTTCTGTACCCGTATATATCTCAAATTAAGGCTCAAAACACCCGAATATTCGATATTTTTGGGTCCCCGAAGCGATCTGTACATGCCTACTCCGTGTTATAGTTTTTTTCAAAATACAGGCCCAAAACATGCTCAAAATCGATATTTTAGGTGCCCAAAGTCGATATGTGCATGCATCTTCTGTATCCGTCTATATCCCAAATTCAGGTTCAAAACACCCGAAAATTCGATATTTTTGGGTCCCAGAAGCGATCTGTACATGCCTACTCCTTGCTAGAATTTTTTAAGATACAAACCCATGACATGCTCAAAATCGATATTTTATGTGCAAAAAGTCGATATGTGCATGCATCTTCTGTACCCGTTTATATCTCAAATTCAGGCTCAAAACACCAGAAATTTCGATATTTTTGGGTCCCAAAAGCGATCTGTACATGCCTACTCAGTGCTAGAATATTTTCAAATTATACGCCGAAAATATTCTAAAAATCGTTATTTTGGGTGCCAAAGTCGATATGTGCATGCATCTTCTGTACCCGTTTATATCTCAAATTCAGGCTCAAAACACCCAAAAAATCGATATTTTTGTGTCCCAGAAGCGATCTGTACATGTCTACACCGTGCTATAGCATTTTCAAAATACAGGCCCAAAACATGCTCAAAACCGATATTTTAGGTGCCCAAAGTCGATATGTGCATGCATCATCTGTACCCGTTCATATCTCATATTCAGGCTCAGAACACCCTAAAATTCGATTTATTTGGGTTCCAGAAGCCATCTGTACATGTCTACTCCGTGTTAGAGTATTTTTAAAATACAGGCCCAAAACATGCTAAAAATCGATATTTTAGGTGCCTAAAGTCGATATGTGCATGCATCTTCTGTACCCGTTTATATCTCAAATTCAGGCTCAAAACACCCGAAAATTCAATATTTTTGGGTCCCAGAAGCGATCTGTACGTGCCTACTCCGTGTTAATGTATTTTCAAAATACAGGCCCAAAACATGCTGAAAATCTATATATTAGGTGCCCAAAGTCAATATGTGTATGCATCTTCTGTACACGTCGATATCCCAAATTCAGGTTCAAAACACTCGAAAACTCGATATTTTTGGGTCCCAGAAGCAATCTGTACATGCCTACTCCTTGCTAGAATTTTTTCAAGATACAGACCCAAAACATGCTCAAAATCGATATTTTAGGTGCAAAAAGTCGATATGTGCATGCATCCTCTGTACCAGGTTATATCCCAAATTCTGGCTCAAAACCCCCGAAAAATCGATATTTTTGGGTCCAAGAAGCGATTTGTACATGCCTACTCAGTGCTAGAATATTTTCAAATTATACGCCGAAAACATACTGAAAATCGATATTTTGGGTGCCAAAGTCGATATGTGCATGCATCTTCTGTACCCGTTTATATCTCAAATTCAGGCTCAGAACACCCTAAAATTCGATTTGTTTGGGTTCCTGAAGCGATCTGTACGTGTCTACTCAGTGTTAGAGTATTTTAAAAATACAGGCCCAAAACATGCTCAAAATCGATATTTTGGGTGCCTAAAGTCGATATGTGCATGTATCTTCTGTACCCGTTTATATCTCAAATTTAGATTCAAAACACCCGAATATACAATATTTTTGGGTCCCAAAAGCAATGTGTACATGCATACTCCGTGTTAGAGTATTTTCAAAATACAGGTCTAAAACATGCTGAAAATCTATATTTTAGCTGCCCAAAGTCAATATGTGTATGTATCTTCTGTACCCGTCGATATCCCAAATTCAGGTTCAAAACACTCGAAAACTCGATATTTTTGGGTCCCAGAAGCAATCTGTACATGCCTACTTCTTGCTAGAATGTTTTCAAGATACAGACCCAAAACATGCTCAAAATCGATATTTTAGGTGCAAAAAGTCGAAATGTGCATGCATCTTCTGTACCCGTTTATATCTCAAATTCAGGCTCAAAACACCCGAAAATTCGATATTTTTGGGTCCCCGAAGCGATCTGTACATGCCTACTCCGTGTTATAGTTTTTTCAAAATACAGGCCGGAAACATGCTCAAAATCGATATTTTAGGTGCCCAAAGTCGATATGTGCATGCATCTTCTGGACACGTGTATATCCTTAATTCAAGTTCAAAACACCAGAAAATTCGATACTTTTGGGTCCCAAAAGCGATCTGTACATGCCTACTGCTTGCTAGAATGTTTTCAAGATACAGACCAAAAACATGCTCAAAATCGATATTTTAAGTGCAAAAAGTCGATATGTGCATGCATCTTCTGTACCCGTTTATATCTCAAATTCAGGCTTAAAACTCCGAAAATTCGATATTTTTGGGTCCCTTAAGCAATCTGCACATGCCTACTCAGTGCTAGAATGTTTTTAAAATACAGGCTTAAAACATGCTATAAATCGATATTTTAGGTGCCCAAAGTCAATATGTGTATGCATCTTCTGTACCCGTCTATATCCCAAATTCAGGTTCAAAACACCAGAAAATTCGGTATTTTTGGGTCCCAAAAGCGATCTGTACATGCCTACTAAGTGCTAGAATATTTTCAAATTATACGCCGAAAACATACTAAAAATCGATATTTTGGGTGCCAAAGTCGATATGTGCATGCATCTTTTGTACCCGTTTATATCTCAAATTCAGGCTCAGAACACCCTAAAAATCGATTTATTTGGGTTCCAGAAGCGATCTGTATGTGTCTACTCAGTGTTAGAGTATTTTAAAAATACAGGCCCAAAACATGCTCAAAATCGATATTTTGGGTGCCCAAAGTCGATATGTGCATGCATCTTCTGTACCCGTTTATATCTCAAATTCAGACTGAAAACACCCGAATATTCAATATTTTTGGGTCCCAAAAGCAATGTGTACATGCATACTCCGTGTTAGAGTATTTTCAAAATACAGGTCTAAAACATGCTGAAAATCTATATTTTAGCTGCCCAAAGACAATATGTGTATGTATCTTCTGTACCCGTCGATATCCCAAATTTAGGTTCAAAACACTCGAAAATTCGATATTTTTGGGTCCCAGAAGCAATCTGTACATGCCTACTTCTTGCTAGAATGTTTTCAAGATACAGACCCAAAACATGCTCAAAATCGATATTTTAGGTGCAAAAAGTCGAAATGTGCATGCATCTTCTGTACCCGTTTATATCTCAAATTCAGGCTCAAAACACCCGAAAATTCGATATTTTTGGGTCCCCGAAGCGATCTGTACATGCCTACTCCGTGTTATAGTTTTTTCAAAATACAGGCCCAAAACATGCTCAAAATCGATATTTTAGGTGCCCAAAGTCGATATGTGCATGCATCTTCTGTATCCGTCTATATCCCAAATTCAGGTTCAAAACACCCGAAAATTCGATATTTTTGGGTCCCAGAAGCGATCTGTTCATGCCTACTCCTTGCTAGAATTTTTTAAGATACAAACCCAAGACATGCTCAAAATCGATATTTTATGTGCAAAAAGTCTATATGTGCATGCATCTTCTGTACCCGTTTATATCTCAAATTCAGGCTCAAAACACCAGAAATTTCGATATTTTTGGGTCCCAAAAGCGATCTGTACATGCCTACTCAGTGCTAGATTATTTTCAAATTATACGCCGAAAATATTCTAAAAATCGTTATTTTGGGTGCCAAAGTCGATATGTGCATGCATCTTCTGTACCCGTTTATATCTCAAATTCAGGCTCAAAACACCCAAAAAATCGATATTTTTGTGTCCCAGAAGCGATCTGTACATGTCTACACCGTGCTATAGCATTTTCAAAGTACAGGCCCAAAACATGCTCAAAACCGATATTTTAGGTGCCCAAAGTCGATATGTGCATGCATCATCTGTACCCGTTCATATCTCAAATTCAGGCTCAGAACACCCTAAAATTCGATTTATTTGGGTTCCAGAAGCGATCTGTACATGTCTACTCCGTGTTAGAGTATTTTTAAAATACAGGCCCAGAACATGCTAAAAATCGATATTTTAGGTGCCTATAGTCGATATGTGCATGCATCTTCTGTACCCGTTTATATCTCAAATTCAGGCTCAAAACACCCGAAAATTCAATATTTTTGGGTCCCAGAAGCGATCTGTACGTGCATACTCCGTGTTAGAGTGTTTTTAAAATACAGGCCCAAAACATGCTGAAAATCGATATTTTATGTGCCAAAAGTCAATATGTGTATGCATCTTCTGGACACGCGTATATCCCTAATTCAAGTTCAAAACACCAGAAAATTCGATACTTTTGGGTCCCAAAAGCGATCTGTACATGCCTACTCCTTGCTAGAATGTTTTCAAGATACAGACCAAAAACATGCTCAAAATCGATATTTTAAGTGCAAAAAGTCGATATGTGCATGCATCTTCTGTACCCGTTTTTATCTCAAATTCAGGCTTAAAACTCCGAAAATTCGATATTTTTGGGTCCCTTAAGCAATCTGCACATGCCTACTCAGTGCTAGAATGTTTTTAAAATACAGGCTTAAAACATGCTATAAATCGATATTTTAGGTGTCCAAATTCGATATGTGCATGCATCTTCTGTACCCGTTTATATCTCAAATTCAGGCTCAAAACACCCGAAAATTCAATATTTTTGGGTCCCAGAAGCGATCTGTATATGCCTACTCCGTGTTAATGTATTTTCAAAATACAGGCCCAAAACATGCTGAAAATCTATATATTAGGTGCCCAAAGTCAATATGTGTATGCATCTTCTGTACCCGTCTATATCCCAAATTCAGGTTCAAAACACCAGAAAATTCGGTATTTTTGGGTACCAGAAGCGATCTGTAAATGCCTACTCCTTGCTAGAATTTTTTCAAGATACAGAACCAAAACATGCTCAAAATCGATATTTTAGGTGCTAAAAGTCGATATGTGCATGCATCCTCTGTACCAGGTTATATCCCAAATTTTGGCTCAAAACCCCCGAAAAATCGATATTTTTGGGTCCCAGAAGCGATCTGTACATGCCTACTCAGTGCTAGAATATTTTCAAATTATACGCCGAAAACATACTGAAAATCGATATTTTGGGTGCCAAAGTCGATATGTGCATGCATCTTCTGTACCCGTTTATATCTCAAATTCAGGCTCAGAACACCCTAAAATTCGATTTGTTTGGGTTCCTGAAGCGATCTGTACGTGTCTACTCAGTGTTAGAGTATTTTAAAAATACAGGCCCAAAACATGCTCAAAATCGATATTTTGGGTGCCCAAAGTCGATATGTGCATGCATCTTCTGTACCCGTTTATATCTCAAATTTAGACTCAAAACACCCGAATATACAATATTTTTGGGTCCCAAAAGCAATGTGTACATGCATACTCCGTGTTAGAGTATTTTCAAAATACAGGTCTAAAACATGCTGAAAATCTATATTTTAGCTGCCTAAAGTCAATATGTGTATGTATCTTCTGTACCCGTCGATATCCCAAATTCAGGTTCAAAACACTCGAAAACTCGATATTTTTGGGTCCCAGAAGCAATCTGTACATGCCTACTTCTTGCTAAAATGTTTTCAAGATACAGACCCAAAACATGCTCAAAATCGATATTTTAGGTGCAAAAAGTCGAAATGTGCATGCATCTTCTGTACCCGTTTATATCTCAAATTCAGGCTCAAAACACCCGAAAATTCGATATTTTTGGGTCCCCGAAGCGATCTGTACATGCCTACTCCGTGTTATAGTTTTTTCAAAATACAGGCCCAAAACATGCTCAAAATCGATATTTTAGGTGCCCAAAGTCGATATGTGCATGCATCTTCTGGACACGTGTATATCCTTAATTCAATTTCAAAACACCAGAAAATTCGATACTTTTGGGTCCCAAAAGCGATCAGTACATGCCTACTCCTTGCTAGAATGTTTTCAAGATATAGACCAAAAACATTCTCAAAATCGATATTTTAAGTGCAAAAAGTCGATATGTGCATGCATCTTCTGTACCCGTTTATATCTCAAATTCAGGCTTAAAACTCCGAAAATTCGATATTTTTGGGTCCCTTAAGCAATGTGCACATGCCTACTCAGTGCTAGAATGTTTTTAAAATACAGGCTTAAAACATGCTATAAATCGATATTTTAGGTGTCCAAATTCGATATGTGCATGCATCTTCTGTACCCGTTTATATCTCAAATTCAGGCTCAAAACACCCGAAAATTCAATATTTTTGGGTCCCAGAAGCGATCTGTACATGCCTACTCCGTGTTAATGTATTTTCAAAATACAGGCCCAAAACATGCTGAAAATCTATATATTAGGTGCCCAAAGTCAATATGTGTATGCATCTTCTGTACCCGTCTATATCCCAAATTCAGGTTCAAAGCACCAGAAAATTCGGTATTTTTGGGTCCCAGAAGCGATCTGTACATGCCTACTCCTTGCTAGAATTTTTTCAAGATACAGACCCAAAACATGCTCAAAATCGATATTTTAGGTGCAAAAAGTCGATATGTGCATGCATCCTCTGTACCAGGTTATATCCCAAATTCTGGCTCAAAACCCCCAATAAATCGATATTTTTGGGTCCCAGAAGCGATCTGTACATGCCTACTCAGTGCTAGAATATTTTCAAATTATACGCCGAAAACATACTGAAAATCGATATTTTGGGTGCCAAAGTCGATATGTGCATGCATCTTCTGTACCCGTTTATATCTCAAATTTAGGCTCAGAACACCCTAAAATTCGATTTGTTTGGGTTCCTGAAGCGATCTGTACGTGTCTACTCAGTGTTAGAGTATTTTAAAAATACAGGCCCAAAACATGCTCAAAATCGATATTTTGGGTGCCCAAAGTCGATATGTGCATGCATCTTCTGTACCCGTTTATATCTCAAATTTAGACTCAAAACACCCGAATATACAATATTTTTGGGTCCCAAAAGCAATGTGTACATGCATACTCCGTGTTAGAGTATTTTCAAAATACAGGTCTAAAACATGCTGAAAATCTATATTTTAGCTGCCCAAAGTCAATATGTGTATGTATCTTCTGTACCCGTCGATATCCCAAATTCAGGTTCAAAACACTGGAAAACTCGATATTTTTGGGTCCCAGAAGCAATCTGTACATGCCTACTTCTTGCTAGAATGTTTTCAAGATACAGACCCAAAACATGCTCAAAATCGATATTTTAGGTGCAAAAAGTCGAAATGTGCATGCATCTTCTGTACCCGTTTATATCTCAAATTCAGGCTCAAAACACCCGAAAATTCGATATTTTTGGGTCCCCGAAGCGATCTGTACATGCCTACTCCGTGTTATAGTTTTTTCAAAATACAGGACCAAAACATGCTCAAAATCGATATTTTAGGTGCCTAAAGTCGATATGTGCATGCATCTTCTGTATCCGTCTATATCCCAAATTCAGGTTCAAAACACCCGAAAATTCGAAATTTTTGGGTCCCAGAAGCGATCTGTACATGCCTACTCCTTGCTAGAATTTTTTAAGATACAAACCCAAGACATGCTCAGAATCGATATTTTATGTGCAAAAAGTCGATATGTGCATGCATCTTCTGTACCCGTTTATATCTCAAATTCAGGCTCAAAACACCCGAAAATTCGATATTTTTGGGTCCCTTAAGCGATCTGTACATGCATACTCAGTGCTAGAATGTTTTCAAAATATAGGCTCAAAACATGCTAAAAATCGATATTTTAGGTGTCCAAATTCGATATGTGCATGCATCTTCTGTACCCGTTTATATCTAAAATTCAGGCTCAAAACACCCGAAAATTCGATATTTTTGGGTCCCAAAAGCAAACTGTACATGTCTACTCCGAGTTAGAGTATTTTTTAAAATACAGGCCCAAAACATGCTAAAAATCGATATTTTAGGTGCCCAAAGTCGATATGTGCAAGCATCTTCTGTACCCGTTTATATCTCAAATTCAGGCTCAAAACACCCGAAAATTCAATATTTTTGGGTCCCAGAAGCGATCTGTACGTGCATACTCCGTGTTAGAGTGTTTTTAAAATACAGGCCCAAAACATGCTGAAAATCGATATTTTATGTGCCCAAAGTCAATATGTGTATGCATCTTCTGTACACGTGTATATCCCTAATTCAAGTTCAAAACACCAGAAAATTCGATATTTTTGGGTCCCAAAAGCGATCTGTACATGCCTACTCCTTGCTAGAATGTTTTCAAGATACCGTCCAAAACATGCTCAAAATCGATATTTTAAGTGCAAAAAGTCGATATGTGCATGCATCTTCTGTACCCGTTTATATCTCAAATTCAGGCTCAAAACTCCGAAAATTCGATATTTTTGGGTCCCAGAAGCAATCTTCACATGCCTACTCAGTGCTAGAATGTTTTTAAAATACAGGCTTAAAACATGCTTTAAATCGATATTTTAGGTGTCCAAATTCGATATGTGCATGCATCTTCTGTACCCGTTTATATCTCAAATTCAGGCTCAAAACACCCGAAAATTCAATATTTTTGGGTCCCAGAAGCGATCTGTACATGCCTACTCCGTGTTAATGTATTTTCAAAATACAGGCCCAAAACATGCTGAAAATCTATATATTAGGTGCCCAAAGTCAATATGTGTATGCATCTTCTGTACCCGTCTATATCCCAAATTCAGGTTCAAAAAACCAGAAAATTCGGTATTTTTGGGTACCAGAAGCGATCTGTACATGCCTACTCCTTGCTAGAATTTTTTCAAGATACAGACCCAAAACATGCTCAAAATCGATATTTTAGGTGCAAAAAGTCGATATGTGCATGCATCCTCTGTACCAGGTTATATCCCAAATTCTGGCTCAAAACCCCCGAAAAATCGATACTTGTGGGTCCCAGAAGCGATCTGTACATGCCTACTCAGTGCTAGAATATTTTCAAATTATACGCCGAAAACATACTGAAAATCAATATTTTGGGTGCCAAAGTCGATATGTGCATGCATCTTCTGTACCCGTTTATATCTCAAATTCAGGCTCAGAACACAATAAAATTCGATTTGTTTGGGTTCCTGAAGCGATCTGTACGTGTCTACTCAGTGTTAGAGTATTTTAAAAATACAGGCCCAAAACATGCTCAAAATCGATATTTTGGGTGCCCAAAGTCGATATGTGCATGCATCTTCTGTACCCGTTTATATCTCAAATTTAGACTCAAAACACCCGAATATACAATATTTTTGGGTCCCAAAAGCAATGTGTACATGCATACTCCGTGTTAGAGTATTTTCAAAATACAGGTCTAAAACATGCTGAAAATCTATATTTTAGCTGCCCAAAGTCAATATGTGTATGTATCTTCTGTACCCGTCGATATCCCAAATTCAGGTTCAAAACACTCGAAAACTCGATATTTTTGGGTCCCAGAAGCAATCTGTACATGCCTACTTCTTGCTAGAATGTTTTCAAGATACAGACCCAAAACATGCTCAAAATCGATATTTTAGGTGCAAAAAGTCGAAATGTGCATGCATCTTCTGTACCCGTTTATATCTCAAATTCAGGCTCAAAACACCCGAAAATTCGATATTTTTGGGTCCCCGAAGCGATCTGTACATGCCTACTCCGTGTTATAGTTTTTTCAAAATACAGGCCCAAAACATGCTCAAAATCGATATTTTAGGTGCCCAAAGTCGATTTGTGCATGCATCTTCTGGACACGTGTATATCCTTAATTCAAGTTCAAAACACCAGAAAATTCGATACTTTTGGGTCCCAAAAGCGATCTGTACATGCCTACTCCTTGCTAGAATGTTTTCAAGATACAGACCAAAAACATGCTCAAAATAGATATTTTAAGTGCAAAAAGTCGATATGTGCATGCATCTTCTGTACCCGTTTATATCTCAAATTCAGGCTTAAAACTCCGAAAATTCGATATTTTTGGGTCCCTTAAGCAATCTGCACATGCCTACTCAGTGCTAGAATGTTTTTAAAATACAGGCTTAAAACATGCTATAAATCGATATTTTAGGTGTCCAAATTCGATATGTGCATGCATCTTCTGTACACGTTTATATCTCAAATTCAGGCTCAAAACACCCGAAAATTCAATATTTTTGGGTCCCAGAAGCGATCTGTACATGCCTACTCCGTGTTAATGTATTTTCAAAATACAGGCCCAAAACATGCTGAAAATCTATATATTAGGTGCCCAAAGTCAATATATGTATGCATCTTCTGTACCCGTCTATATCCCAAATTCAGGTTCAAAACACCAGAAAATTCGGTATTTTTGGGTCCCAAAAGCGATCTGTACATGCCTACTCCTTGCTAGAATTTTTTCAAGATACAGACCCAAAACATGCTCAAAATCGATATTTTAGGTGCAAAAAGTCGATATGTGCATGCATCCTCTGTACCAGGTTATATCCCAAATTCTGGCTCAAAACCCCCAATAAATCGATATTTTTGGGTCCCAGAGGCGATCTGTACATGCCTACTCAGTGCTAGAATATTTTCAATATATACGCCGAAAACATACTGAAAATCGATATTTTGGGTGCCAAAGTCGATATGTGCATGCATCTTCTGTACCCGTTTATATCTCAAATTCAGGCTCAGAACACCCTAAAATTCGATTTGTTTGGGTTCCTGAAGCGATCTGTACGTGTCTACTCAGTGTTAGAGTATTTTAAAAATACAGGCCCAAAACATGCTCAAAATCGATATTTTGGGTGCCCAAAGTCGATATGTGCATGCATCTTCTGTACCTGTTTATATCTCAAATTTAGACTCAAAACACCCGAATATACAATATTTTTGGGTCCCAAAAGCAATGTGTACAAGCATACTCCGTGTTAGAGTATTTTCAAAATACAGGTCTAAAACATGCTGAAAATCTATATTTTAGCTGCCCAAAGTCAATATGTGTATGTATCTTCTGTACCCGTCGATATCCCAAATTCAGGTTCAAAACACTCGAAAACTCGATATTTTTGGGTCCCAGAAGCAATCTGTACATGCCTACTTCTTGCTAGAATGTTTTCAAGATACAGACCCAAAACATGCTCAAAATCGATATTTTAGGTGCAAAAAGTCGAAATGTGCATGCATCTTCTGTACCCGTTTATATCTCAAATTCAGGCTCAAAACACCCGAAAATTCGATATTTTTGGTTCCCCGAAGCGATCTGTACATGCCTACTCCGTGTTATAGTTTTTTCAAAATACAGGCCCAAAACATGCTCAAAATCGATATTTTAGGTGCCCAAAGTCGATATGTGCATGCATCTTCTGTATCCGTCTATATCCCAAATTCAGGTTCAAAACACCCGAAAATTCGATATTTTTGGGTCCCAGAAGCGATCTGTACATGCCTACTCCTTGCTAGAATTTTTTAAGATACAAACCCAAGACATGCTCAAAATCGATATTTTATGTGCAAAAAGTCGATATGTGCATGCATCTTCTGTACCCGTTTATATCTCAAATTCAGGCTCAAAACACCCGAAAATTCGATATTTTTGGGTCCCTTAAGCGATCTGTACATGCATACTCAGTGCTAGAATGTTTTCAAAATATAGGCTCAAAACATGCTAAAAATCGATATTTTAGGTGTCCAAATTCGATATGTGCATGCATCTTCTGTACCCGTTTATATCTAAAATTCATGCTCAAAACTCCCGAAAATTCGATATTTTTGGGTCCCAAAAGCAAACTGTAAATGTTTACTCCGAGTTAGAGTATTTTTTAAAATACAGTCCCAAAACATGCTAAAAATCGATATTTTAGGTGCCCAAAGTCGATATGTGCAAGCATCTTCTGTAACCGTTTATATCTCAAATTCAGGCTCAAAACACCCGAAAATTCAATATTTTTGGGTCCCAGTAGCGATCTGTACGTGCACACTCCGTGTTAGAGTGTTTTTAAAATACAGGGCCAAAACATGCTAAAAATCGAGATTTTATGTGCCCAAAGTCAAAATGTGTATGCATCTTCTGTACACGTGTATATCCCTAATTCAGGTTCAAAACACCAGAAAATTCGATATTTTTGGGTCCCAGAAACGATCTGTACATGCCTACTCCGTGTTAATGTATTTTCAAAATACAGGCCCAAAACATGCTGAAAATCTATATTTTAGGTGCCCAAAGTCAATATGTGCATGCATCTTCTGTACCCGTCTATTACCCAAATTCAGGTTCAAAACACCAGAAAATTTGGTATTTTTGGGTCCAAGAAGCGATCTGTACGTGCATACTCCGTGTTAGAGTGTTTTTAAAATACAGGCCCAAAACATGCTGAAAATCGATATTTTATGTGCCCAAAGTCAATATGTGCATGCATCTTCTGTACACGTGTATATCCCTAATTCAAGTTCAAAACACCAGAAAATTCGATATTTTTGGGTCCCAAAAGCGATCTGTACATGCCTACTCCTTGCTAAAATGTTTTCAAGATACAAACCCAAAACATGCTCAAAATCGATATTTTAAGTGCAAAAAGACGATATGTGCATGCATTTTCTGTACCCGTTTATATCTCAAATTCAGGCTCAAAACTCCGAAAATTCGATATTTTTGGGTCCCAGAAGCAATCTTCACATGCCTACTCAGTGCTAGAATGTTTTTAAAATACAGGCTTAAAACATGCTATAAATCGATATTTTAGGTGTCCAAAGTCAATATGTGCATGCATCTTCTGTACCCGTTTATATCTCAAATTCAGGCTCAAAACACCCGAAAATTCGATATTTTTCGGTCCCAAAAGCGATCTGTACATGTCTACTCCGTGTTAGAGTATTTTTAAAATACAGGCCCAAAACATGCTAAAAATCGATATTTTAGGTGCCCAAAGTCGATATGTGCATGCATCATCTGTACCCGTTTATATCTCAAATTAAGGCTCAAAACACCCGAAAATTCAATATTTTTGGGTCCCAGAAGCGATCTGTACGTGCACACTCTGTGTTAGAGTGTTTTTAAATTACAGGGCCAAAACATGCTAAAAATCGATATTTTAGGTGCCCAAAGTCAAAATGTGTATGCATCTTCTGTACACGTGTATATCCCTAATTCAGGTTCAAAACACCAGAAAATTCGATATTTTTGGGTCTTAGAAACGATCTGTACATGCCTACTCCGTGTTAATGTATTTTCAAAATACAGGCCCAAAACATGCTGAAAATCTATATTTTAGGTGCCCAAAGTCAATATGTGCATGCATCTTCTGTACCCGTCTATTACCCAAAATCAGGTTCAAAACACCAGAAAATTCGGTATTTTTGGGTCCCAGAAGCGATCTGTAAATGCCTACTCCTTGCTAGAATTTTTTCAAGATATAGACCCAAAACATGCTCAAAATCGATATTTTAGGTGCAAAAAGTCGATATGTGCATGCATCCTCTGTACCCGGTTATATCCCAAATTCTGGGTCAAAATCCCCGAAAATTCGATATTTTTGGGTCAAAGAAGCGATCTGTACATGCCTACTCAGTGCTAGAATATTTTCAAATTATACGCCGAAAACATACTAAAAATCGATATTTTGGGTGCCAAAGTCGATATGTGCATGCATCTTCTGTACCCGTTTATATCTCAAATTCTGGCTCAAAATACCCAAAAAATCGATATTTTTGTGTCCCTGAAGCGATCTGTACATGTCTACTCCGTGCTAGAGTATTTTCAAAATACAGGCCCAAAACATGCTCAAAATCGATATTTTAGGTGCAAAAAGTCGATATGTGCATGTATCTTCTGTACCCGTTTATATCTCAAATTCAGGCTCAAAACACCCGAAAATTTCATATTTTTGGGTCCCTTAAGCGATCTGTACATGCATACTCAGTGCTTGAATGTTTTCAAAATATAGGCTCAAAACATGCTAAAAATCGATATTTTAGGTGTCCAAAGTCGATATGTGCATGCATCTTCTGTACCCATTTATATCTCAAATTCAGGCTCAAAACACCCGAAAATTCGATATTTTTGGTTCCCAAAAGCAATCTGTACATGTCTACTCCGTGTTAGAGTATTTTTAAAATACAGGCCCAAAACATGCTAAAAAAACGATATTTTAGGTGTCCAAAGTCGATATGTGCATGCATCTTCTGTACCCGTTTATATCTCAAATTCAGGCTCAAAACACCCGAAAAATCGATATTTTTGGGTCCCAGAAGCGATCTGTACATGCCTACTCCGTGTTAATGTATTTTCAAAATACAGACCCAAAACATGCTGAAAATCTATATATTAGGTGCCCAAAGTCAATATGTGTATGCATCTTCTGTACCCGTCTATATCCCAAATTCAGGTTCAAAACACCATAAAATTCGGTATTTTTGGGTCCCAGAAGCGATCTGTACATGCCTACTCCTTGCTAGAATTTTCTCAAGATACAGACCCAAAACATGCTCAAAACCGATATTTTAGGCGCAAAAAGTCGATATGTGCATGCATCCTCTGTACCCGGTTATATCCCAAATTCTGGCTCAAAACCCCCGAAAATTCGATATTTTTGGGTCCCAGAAGCGATCTGTACATGCCTACTCAGTGCTAGAATATTTTCAAATTATACGCTGAAAACATATTACAAATCGATATTTTGGGTTCCAAAGTCGATATGTGCATGCATCTTCTGTACCCGTTTATATCTCAAATTCAGGCTCAAAACACCCAAAAACTTCGATATTTTTGGGTCCCAGAAGCGATCTGTATATGTCTACACCGTGCTATAGTACTTTCAAAATACAGGCCCAAAACATGCTCAAAATCGATATTTTAGGTGCCCAAATTCGATATGTGCATGCATCTTCTGTACCCGTTCATATCTCAAATTCAGGCTCAGAACACCCTAAAATTCGATTTATTTGGGTTCCAGAAGCGATCTGTACGTGTCTACTCAGTGTTAGAGTATTTTTAAAATACAGGCCCAAAACATGCTCAAAATCGATATTTTAGGTGCAAAAATTCGAAATCTGCATGCATCTTCTGTACCCGTTTATATCCCAAATTCAGGTTCAAAACACCCTAAAATTCGATATTTTTGGGTCCCAGGAACGATCTGTACATGCCTACTCCTTGCTAGAATTTTTTAAGAGACAAACCCAAGATATGCTCAAAATCGATATTTTAGGTGCAAAAAGTCGATATGTGCATGCATCTTCTGTACCCGTTTATATCTCAAATTCAGGCTCAAAACACCTGAAAATTCCATATTTTTAGGTCCCTTAAGCGATCTGTACATGCATAATCAGTGCTAGAATGTTTTCAAAATATAGGCTCAAAACATGCTAAAAATCGATATTTTAGGTGTCCAAAGTCGATATGTGCATGCATCTTCTGTACCCGTTTATATCTAAAATTCAGGCTCAAAACACCCGAAAATTCGATATTTTTGGGTCCCAAAAGCGATCTGTACATGTCTACTCCGAGTTAGAGTATTTTTTAAATACAGGCCCAAAACATGCTAAAAATCGATATTTTAGGTGCCCAAAGTCGATATGTGCATGCATCTTCTGTACCCGTTTATATCTCAAATTCAGGCTCAAAACACCCGAAAATTCAATATTTTTGGGTCCCAGAAGCGATCTGTACATGCATACTCCTTGCTAGAATTTTTTAAGATACAAACCTAAGACATGCTCAAAATCGATATTTTAGGTGCAAAAAGTCGATATGTTCATGCATCTTTTGTACCCGTTTATATCTCAAATTCAGGCTTAAAACACCCGAAAATTCGATATTTATGGGTCCCAGAAGCGATCTGTACATGCCTACTCCGTGTTAAAGTATTTTCAAAATACAGGCACAAAACATGCTGAAAATCTATATTTTCGGTGCCCTAAGTCAATATGTGTATGCATCTTTTGTACCCGTCTATATCCCAAATTCAGGATCAAAACACCAGAAAATTCGGTATTTTTGGGTCCCAGAAGCGATCTGTACATGCCTACTCCTTGCTAGAATTTGTTCAATATACAGACCCAAAACATGCTCAAAATCGATATTTTAGGTGAAAAAAGTCGATATGTGCATGCATCTTCTGTACCCGTTCATATCTCAAATTCAGGCTCATAACACCCGAAAATTCAATTTTTTTGGGGCCCAGAAGCGATCTGTACGTGCATACTCCGTGTCAGAGTGTTTTTAAAAAACAGGCCCAAAACATGCTCAAAATCGATATTTTAGGTGCCCAAAGTCGATATGTGCATGCATCTTCTGTTCCCGTTTATATCTCAAATTCAGGCTCATAACACCCTAAAATTCGATTTATTTGGGTTCCAGAAGCGATTTGTACGTGTCTACTCAGTGTTAGAGTATTTTAAAAATACAGGCCCAAAACATGCTCAAAATCGATTTTTTGGGTGCCCAAAGTCGATATGTGCATGCATCTTCTGTACCCGTTTATATCCCAAATTCAGGTTCAAAACACCAGAAAATTCGGTATTTTTGGTTCCCAGAAGCGACCTGTACATGCCTACTCCTTGCTAGAATGTTTACAAGATACAGACCCAAAACATGCTTAAAATCGATATTTTAGGTGCAAAAAGTCGATATGTGCATGCATACTCTGTACCCTGTTATATCCCAAATTCTGGCTCAAAACCCCCGAAAATTCGATATTTATGAGTCCCAGAAGCGATCTGTACATGCCTACTCCTTGCTAGAATTTTTTAAGATACAAACCCAAGACATGCTCAAAATCGATATTTTGGGTGCCCAAAGTCGATATGTGCATGCATCTTCTGTACCCGTTTATATCTCAAATTCAGACTCAAAACACCCGAATATTCGATAATTTTGGGTTCCAGAAGCAATCTGTACATGCCTACTCCTTGCTAGAATATGTTCAAGATACAGAATCAAAACATGCTCAAAATCGATATTTTAGGTGCAAAAAGTCGATATGTGCATGCATCTTCTGTACCCGTTTATATCTCAAATTCATGCTCAAAACTCCGAAAATTTGATATTTTTGGGTCCCAGAAGCAATCTGCACATGCCTACTCAGTGCTAGAATGTTTTTAATATACAGGCTTAACACATGCTATAAATCGATATTTTAGGTGTCCAAAGTCGATATGTGCATGCCTCTTCTGAACCCGTTTATATCTCAAATTCAGGCTCAAAACACCCAAAAAATCGATATTTTTGTGTCCCAGAAGCGATCTGTACATGCCTACACAGTGTTAGAGTATTTTCAAAATACAGGCCCAAAACATACTCAAAATCGATATTTTAGGTGCCCAAAGTCGATATGTGCATGCATCTTCCGTACCCGTTTATATCTCAAATTCAGACTCAAAATACCCGAATATTCGATATTTTTGGGTCCCAAAAGCAATGTGTACATGCATACTCCGTGTTAGAGTATTTTCAAAATACAGGCCTAAAACATGCTGAAAATTGATAATTAGCTGCCCAAAGTCAATATGTGTATGCATCTTCTGTACCCGTCTATATCCCAAATTCAGGTTCAAAACACTCGAAAATTCGATATTTTTGGGTCCCAGAAGCAATCTGTACATGCCTACTTCTTGCTAGAATTTTTTCAAAATACAGACCCAAAACATGCTGAAAATCGATATTTAAGGTGCAAAAAGTCGATATGTGCATGCATCTTCTGTACCCGTTTATATCTCAAATTCAGACTCAAAACTCCGAAAATTCGATATTTTTGGGTCCCTTGAGCGATCTGCACATGCTTACTCAGTGCTAGAATGTTTTTATAATACAGGCTTAAAACATGCTATAAATCGATATTTAAGGTGTGAAAAGTGGATATGTGCATGCATCTTCTGTACCCGTTTAAATATCAAATTCAGGCTCAAAACACCCAAAAAATCGATATTTTTGTGTCCCAAAAGCGATCTGTACATGCATACTCTGTGTTTGAGTATTTTCAAAATACAGGCCCATAACATACTCAAAATCGATATTTTAGGTGCCCAAAGTCGATATGTGCATGCATCTTCTGTACCCGTTTATATCTCAAATTCAGGCCCAAAAAACCCGAAAAGTTGATATTTTTGGGTCCCAGAAGCGACCTGTACATGCCTACTCCTTCCTAGAATGTTTTCAAGATACAGACCCAAAACATGCTTGAAATCGATATTTTAGGTGCCCAAAGTCGATATGTGCATGCATCTTATGTATCCGTCTATATCCCAAATTCTGGTTCAAAACACCCGAAAATTCGATAATTTTGGGTCCCAGAAGCGATCTGTACATGCCTACTCCTTGCTAAAAATTTTTCAAAATACAGACCCAAAACATGCTGAAAATCGATATTTAAGGTGCAAAAAGTCGATATGTGCATGCATCTTCTGTACCCGTTTATATCTCAAATTCAGACTCAAAATTCCGAAAATTCGATATTTTTGGGTCCCTTAAGCGATCTGCACATGCCTACTCAGTGCTAGAATGTTTTTATAATACAGGCTTAAAACATGCTATAAATCGATATTTTAAGTGTGAAAAGTGGATATGTGCATGCATCTTCTGTACCCGTTTAAATCTCAAATTCAGGCTCAAAACACCCAAAAAATCGATATTTTTGTGTCCCAGAAGCGATCTGTACATGCATACTCTGTGTTAGAGTATTTTCAAAATACAGGCCCAAAACATACTCAAAATCGATATTTTAGGTGCCCAAAGTCGATATGTGTATGCATCTTCTGTACCCGTTTATATCTCAAATTCTGGCTCAAAAAACCCGAAAAGTTGATATTTTTGGGTCCCAGAAGCGATCTGTACATGCCTACTCCGTGTTAATGTATTTTCAAAATACAGGCCCAAAACATGCTGAAAATCTATATTTTAGGTGCCAAAAGTAAATATGTGTATGCATCTTCTGTACCCGTCTATATCCCAAATTCAGGTTCAAAACACCAGAAAATTCGGTATTTTTGGGTCCCAGAAGCGACCTGTACATGCCTACTACTTCCTAGAATGTTTTCAAGATACAGACCCAAAACATGCTTGAAATCGATATTTTAGGTGCAAAAAGTCGATATGTGCATGCATCCTCTGTACCCGGTAATATCCCAAATTCAGGGTCAAAACCCCCGAAAATTCGATATTTTTGGGTCCCAGATGCGATCTGTACATGCCTACTCAGTGCTAGAATATTTTCAAATTATACTCCCAAAACATACTAAAAATCGATATTTTGGGTGCCAAAGTCGATATGTGCATGCATCTTCTGTACCCGTTTATATCTCAAATTCAGGCTCAAAACACCCAAAAAATCGAAATTTTTGTGCCCCAGAAGCGATCTGTACATGTCTACACCGTGCTATAGTATTTTCAAAATACAGGCCCAAAACATGCTCAAAATCGATATTTTAGGTGCCCAAAGTCGATATGTGCATGCCTCTTCTGTATCCGTTCATATCTCAAATTCAGGCTCAGAACACCCTAAAATTCGATTTATTTGGGTTCCAGAAGCGATCTGTACGTGTCTACTCAGTGTTAGAGTATTTAAAAAATACAGGCCCAAAACATGCTCAAAATCGATATTTTGGGTGCCCAAAGTCGATATTTGCATGCATCTTCTGTACCCGTTTATATCTCAAATTCAGACTCAAAACACCCGAATATTCGATATTTTTGGGTCCCAAAAGCAATGTTTACATGCATACTCCGTGTTAGAGTATTTTCAAAATACAGGCCTAAAACATGCAGAAATTTGAAATTTTAGCTGCCCAAAGTCAATATGTGTATGCATCTTCTGTACCCGTCTATATCCCAAATTCAGGTTCAAAACACTCGAAAATTTGATATTTTTGGGTCCCAGAAGTAATCTGTACATGCCTACTTCTTGCTAGAATGTTTTCAAGATACAGACCCAAAACATGCTCAAAATCGATATTTTAGGTGCAAAAAGTCGAAATGTGCATGCATCTTCTGTACTCGTTTATATCTCAAATTCAGGCTCAAAACACTCGAAAATTCGATATTTTTTCGTCCCCGAAGCGATCTGTACATGCCTACTCCGTGTTAGAGTATTTTTAAAATACAGGCCCAAAACATGCTCAAAATCGATATTTTAGGTGCCCAAAGTCGATACGTGCATGCATCTTCTGTATCCGTCTATATCCCAAATTCAGGTTCAAAACACCCGAAAATTCGATAATTTTGGGTCCCAGAAGCGATCTGTACTAGCCTACTCGTTGCTAAATTTTTTTCAAAATACAGACCCAAAACATGCTAAAAATCGATATTTTAGGTGTAAAAAGTTGATATGTGCATGCATCTTCTGTACCCGTTTATATCTCAAATTCAGGCTCAAAACTCCGAAAATTCGATATTTTTGGGTCCCTTAAGCGATCTGCACATGCCTACTCAGTGGTAGAATGTTTTTAAAATACAGGCCCAAAACATGCTATAAATCGATATTTTAGGTGTGAAAAGTCGATATGTGCATGCATCTTCTGTACCCGTTTATATCTCAAATTCAGGCTCAAAACACCCAAAAAATCGATATTTTTGTGTCCCAGAAGCGATATGTACATGCATACTCCGTGTTAGAGTATTTTCAAAATACAGGCCCAAAACATACTCAAAATCGATATTTTAGGTGCCCAAAGTCGATATGTGCATGCATCTTATGTACCCGTTTATATCTCAAATTCAGGCTCAAAACACCCGAAAAGTCGATATTTTTGGGTCCCGGAAGCAAACTGTACATGCCTACTCCGTGTTAATATATTTTCAAAATACAGGCCCGAAAAATGCTGAAAATCTATATTTTAGGTGCCCAAAGTCAATATGTGTATGCATCTTCTGTACCCGTCTATATCCCAAATTCTGGTTCAAAACACCAGAAAATTCGGTATTTTTGGGTCCCAGAAGCGACCTGTACATGCCTACTCCTTCCTAGAATGTTTTCAAGATACAGACCCAAAACATGCTTAAAATCGATATTTTAGGTGCAAAAAGTCGATATGTGCATGCATCTTCTGTACCCGTTTATATCTCAAATTCAGGCTCAAAACACCCAAAAAATCGATATTTTTGGGTCCCAGAAGCGATCTGTACATGCCTACTCCGTGTTTGAGTATTTTCAAAATACAGGCCCAAAACATGCTCAAAATCGATATTTTAGGTGCAAAAAGTCGAAATGTGCATGCATCTTCTGTACCCGTTTATATCTCAAATTCAGGCTCAAAACACCCGAAAATTCGATATTTTTGGGTCCCCGAAGCGATCTGTACATGCCTACTCCGTGTTATAGTTTTTTCAAAATACAGGCCCAAAACATGCTCAAAATCGATATTTTAGGTGCCCAAAGTCGATATGTGCATGCATCTTCTGGACACGTGTATATCCTTAATTCAATTTCAAAACACCAGAAAATTCGATACTTTTGGGTCCCAAAAGCGATCAGTACATGCCTACTCCTTGCTAGAATGTTTTCAAGATACAGACCAAAAACATTCTCAAAATCGATATTTTAAGTGCAAAAAGTCGATATGTGCATGCATCTTCTGTACCCGTTTATATCTCAAATTCAGGCTTAAAACTCCGAAAATTCGATATTTTTGGGTCCCTTAAGCAATCTGCACATGCCTACTCAGTGCTAGAATGTTTTTAAAATACAGGCTTAAAACATGCTATAAATCGATATTTTAGGTGTCCAAATTCGATATGTGCATGCATCTTCTGTACCCGTTTATATCTCAAATTCAGGCTCAAAACACCCGAAAATTCAATATTTTTGGGTCCCAGAAGCGATCTGTACATGCCTACTCCGTGTTAATGTATTTTCAAAATACAGGCCCAAAACATGCTGAAAATCTATATATTAGGTGCCCAAAGTCAATATGTGTATGCATCTTCTGTACCCGTCTATATCCCAAATTCAGGTTCAAAGCACCAGAAAATTCGGTATTTTTGGGTCCCAGAAGCGATCTGTACATGCCTACTCCTTGCTAGAATTTTTTCAAGATACAGACCCAAAACATGCTCAAAATCGATATTTTAGGTGCAAAAAGTCGATATGTGCATGCATCCTCTGTACCAGGTTATATCCCAAATTCTGGCTCAAAACCCCCAATAAATCGATATTTTTGGGTCCCAGAAGCGATCTGTACATGCCTACTCAGTGCTAGAATATTTTCAAATTATACGCCGAAAACATACTGAAAATCGATATTTTGGGTGCCAAAGTCGATATGTGCATGCATCTTCTGTACCCGTTTATATCTCAAATTTAGGCTCAGAACACCCTAAAATTCGATTTGTTTGGGTTCCTGAAGCGATCTGTACGTGTCTACTCAGTGTTAGAGTATTTTAAAAATACAGGCCCAAAACATGCTCAAAATCGATATTTTGGGTGCCCAAAGTCGATATGTGCATGCATCTTCTGTACCCGTTTATATCTCAAATTTAGACTCAAAACACCCGAATATACAATATTTTTGGGTCCCAAAAGCAATGTGTACATGCATACTCCGTGTTAGAGTATTTTGAAAATACAGGTCTAAAACATGCTGAAAATCTATATTTTAGCTGCCCAAAGTCAATATGTGTATGTATCTTCTGTACCCGTCGATATCCCAAATTCAGGTTCAAAACACTGGAAAACTCGATATTTTTGGGTCCCAGAAGCAATCTGTACATGCCTACTTCTTGCTAGAATGTTTTCAAGATACAGACCCAAAACATGCTCAAAATCGATATTTTAGGTGCAAAAAGTCGAAATGTGCATGCATCTTCTGTACCCGTTTATATCTCAAATTCAGGCTCAAAACACCCGAAAATTCGATATTTTTGGGTCCCCGAAGCGATCTGTACATGCCTACTCCGTGTTATAGTTTTTTCAAAATACAGGACCAAAACATGCTCAAAATCGATATTTTAGGTGCCCAAAGTCGATATGTGCATGCATCTTCTGTATCCGTCTATATCCCAAATTCAGGTTCAAAACACCCGAAAATTCGAAATTTTTGGGTCCCAGAAGCGATCTGTACATGCCTACTCCTTGCTAGAATTTTTTAAGATACAAACCCAAGACATGCTCAGAATCGATATTTTATGTGCAAAAAGTCGATATGTGCATGCATCTTCTGTACCCGTTTATATCTCAAATTCAGGCTCAAAACACCCGAAAATTCGATATTTTTGGGTCCCTTAAGCGATCTGTACATGCATACTCAGTGCTAGAATGTTTTCAAAATATAGGCTCAAAACATGCTAAAAATCGATATTTTAGGTGTCCAAATTCGATATGTGCATGCATCTTCTGTACCCGTTTATATCTAAAATTCAGGCTCAAAACACCCGAAAATTCGATATTTTTGGGTCCCAAAAGCAAACTGTACATGTCTACTCCGAGTTAGAGTATTTTTTAAAATACAGGCCCAAAACATGCTAAAAATCGATATTTTAGGTGCCCAAAGTCGATATGTGCAAGCATCTTCTGTACCCGTTTATATCTCAAATTCAGGCTCAAAACACCCGAAAATTCAATATTTTTGGGTCCCAGAAGCGATCTGTACGTGCATACTCCGTGTTAGAGTGTTTTTAAAATACAGGCCCAAAACATGCTGAAAATCGATATTTTATGTGCCCAAAGTCAATATGTGTATGCATCTTCTGTACACGTGTATATCCCTAATTCAAGTTCAAAACACCAGAAAATTCGATATTTTTGGGTCCCAAAAGCGATCTGTACATGCCTACTCCTTGCTAGAATATTTTCAAGATACCGTCCAAAACATGCTCAAAATCGATATTTTAAGTGCAAAAAGTCGATATGTGCATGCATCTTCTGTACCCGTTTATATCTCAAATTCAGGCTCAAAACTCCGAAAATTCGATATTTTTGGGTCCCAGAAGCAATCTTCACATGCCTACTCAGTGCTAGAATGTTTTTAAAATACAGGCTTAAAACATGCTTTAAATCGATATTTTAGGTGTCCAAATTCGATATGTGCATGCATCTTCTGTACCCGTTTATATCTCAAATTCAGGCTCAAAACACCCGAAAATTCAATATTTTTGGGTCCCAGAAGCGATCTGTACATGCCTACTCCGTGTTAATGTATTTTCAAAATACAGGCCCAAAACATGCTGAAAATCTATATATTAGGTGCCCAAAGTCAATATGTGTATGCATCTTCTGTACCCGTCTATATCCCAAATTCAGGTTCAAAACACCAGAAAATTCGGTATTTTTGGGTACCAGAAGCGATCTGTACATGCCTACTCCTTGCTAGAATTTTTTCAAGATACAGACCCAAAACATGCTCAAAATCGATATTTTAGGTGCAAAAAGTCGATATGTGCATGCATCCTCTGTACCAGGTTATATCCCAAATTCTGGCTCAAAACCCCCGAAAAATCGATACTTGTGGGTCCCAGAAGCGATCTGTACATGCCTACTCAGTGCTAGAATATTTTCAAATTATACGCCGAAAACATACTGAAAATCAATATTTTGGGTGCCAAAGTCGATATGTGCATGCATCTTCTGTACCCGTTTATATCTCAAATTCAGGCTCAGAACACCATAAAATTCGATTTGTTTGGGTTCCTGAAGCGATCTGTACGTGTCTACTCAGTGTTAGAGTATTTTAAAAATACAGGCCCAAAACATGCTCAAAATCGATATTTTGGGTGCCCAAAGTCGATATGTGCATGCATCTTCTGTACCCGTTTATATCTCAAATTTAGACTCAAAACACCCGAATATACAATATTTTTGGGTCCCAAAAGCAATGTGTACATGCATACTCCGTGTTAGAGTATTTTCAAAATACAGGTCTAAAACATGCTGAAAATCTATATTTTAGCTGCCCAAAGTCAATATGTGTATGTATCTTCTGTACCCGTCGATATCCCAAATTCAGGTTCAAAACACTCGAAAACTCGATATTTTTGGGTCCCAGAAGCAATCTGTACATGCCTACTTCTTGCTAGAATGTTTTCAAGATACAGACCCAAAACATGCTCAAAATCGATATTTTAGGTGCAAAAAGTCGAAATGTGCATGCATCTTCTGTACCCGTTTATATCTCAAATTCAGGCTCAAAACACCCGAAAATTCGATATTTTTGGGTCCCCGAAGCGATCTGTACATGCCTACTCCGTGTTATAGTTTTTTCAAAATACAGGCCCAAAACATGCTCAAAATCGATATTTTAGGTGCCCAAAGTCGATATTTGCATGCATCTTCTGTATCCGTCTATATCCCAAATTCAGGTTCAAAACACCCGAAAATTCGATATTTTTGGGTCCCAGAAGCGATCTGTACATGCCTACTCCTTGCTAGAATTTTTTAAGATACAAACCCAAGACATGCTCAAAATCGATATTTTATGTGCAAAAAGTCGATATGTGCATGCATCTTCTGTACCCGTTTATATCTCAAATTCAGGCTCAAAACACCCGAAAATTCGATATTTTTGGGTCCCTTAAGCGATCTGTACATGCATACTCAGTGCTAGAATGTTTTCAAAATATAGGCTCAAAACATGCTAAAAATCGATATTTTAGGTGTCCAAATTCGATATGTGCATGCATCTTCTGTACCCGTTTATATCTAAAATTCATGCTCAAAACTCCCGAAAATTCGATATTTTTGGGTCCCAAAAGCAAACTGTAAATGTCTACTCCGAGTTAGAGTATTTTTTAAAATACAGTCCCAAAACATGCTAAAAATCGATATTTTAGGTGCCCAAAGTCGATATGTGCAAGCATCTTCTGTAACCGTTTATATCTCAAATTCAGGCTCAAAACACCCGAAAATTCAATATTTTTGGGTCCCAGTAGCGATCTGTACGTGCACACTCCGTGTTAGAGTGTTTTTAAAATACAGGGCCAAAACATGCTAAAAATCGATATTTTATGTGCCCAAAGTCAAAATGTGTATGCATCTTCTGTACACGTGTATATCCCTAATTCAGGTTCAAAACACCAGAAAATTCGATATTTTTGGGTCCCAGAAACGATCTGTACATGCCTACTCCGTGTTAATGTATTTTCAAAATACAGGCCCAAAACATGCTGAAAATCTATATTTTAGGTGCCCAAAGTCAATATGTGCATGCATCTTCTGTACCCGTCTATTACCCAAATTCAGGTTCAAAACACCAGAAAATTTGGTATTTTTGGGTCCAAGAAGCGATCTGTACGTGCATACTCCGTGTTAGAGTGTTTTTAAAATACAGGCCCAAAACATGCTGAAAATCGATATTTTATGTGCCCAAAGTCAATATGTGCATGCATCTTCTGTACACGTGTATATCCCTAATTCAAGTTCAAAACACCAGAAAATTCGATATTTTTGGGTCCCAAAAGCGATCTGTACATGCCTACTCCTTGCTAAAATGTTTTCAAGATACAAACCCAAAACATGCTCAAAATCGATATTTTAAGTGCAAAAAGACGATATGTGCATGCATTTTCTGTACCCGTTTATATCTCAAATTCAGGCTCAAAACTCCGAAAATTCGATATTTTTGGGTCCCAGAAGCAATCTTCACATGCCTACTCAGTGCTAGAATGTTTTTAAAATACAGGCTTAAAACATGCTATAAATCGATATTTTAGGTGTCCAAAGTCAATATGTGCATGCATCTTCTGTACCCGTTTATATCTCAAATTCAGGCTCAAAACACCCGAAAATTCGATATTTTTCGGTCCCAAAAGCGATCTGTACATGTCTACTCCGTGTTAGAGTATTTTTAAAATACAGGCCCAAAACATGCTAAAAATCGATATTTTAGGTGCCCAAAGTCGATATGTGCATGCATCATCTGTACCCGTTTATATCTCAAATTAAGGCTCAAAACACCCGAAAATTCAATATTTTTGGGTCCCAGAAGCGATCTGTACGTGCACACTCTGTGTTAGAGTGTTTTTAAATTACAGGGCCAAAACATGCTAAAAATCGATATTTTAGGTGCCCAAAGTCAAAATGTGTATGCATCTTCTGTACACGTGTATATCCCTAATTCAGGTTCAAAACACCAGAAAATTCGATATTTTTGGGTCTTAGAAACGATCTGTACATGCCTACTCCGTGTTAATGTATTTTCAAAATACAGGCCCAAAACATGCTGAAAATCTATATTTTAGGTGCCCAAAGTCAATATGTGCATGCATCTTCTGTACCCGTCTATTACCCAAAATCAGGTTCAAAACACCAGAAAATTCGGTATTTTTGGGTCCCAGAAGCGATCTGTAAATGCCTACTCCTTGCTAGAATTTTTTCAAGATATAGACCCAAAACATGCTCAAAATCGATATTTTAGGTGCAAAAAGTCGATATGTGCATGCATCCTCTGTACCCGGTTATATCCCAAATTCTGGGTCAAAACCTCCGAAAATTCGATATTTTTGGGTCCCAGAAGCGATCTGTACATGCCTACTCAGTGCTAGAATATTTTCAAATTATACGCCGAAAACATACTAAAAATCGATATTTTGGGTGCCAAAGTCGATATGTGCATGCATCTTCTGTACCCGTTTATATCTCAAATTCTGGCTCAAAATACCCAAAAAATCGATATTTTTGTGTCCCTGAAGCGATCTGTACATGTCTACTCCGTGCTAGAGTATTTTCAAAATACAGGCCCAAAACATGCTCAAAATCGATATTTTAGGTGCAAAAAGTCGATATGTGCATGTATCTTCTGTACCCGTTTATATCTCAAATTCAGGCTCAAAACACCCGAAAATTTCATATTTTTGGGTCCCTTAAGCGATCTGTACATGCATACTCAGTGCTAGAATGTTTTCAAAATATAGGCTCAAAACATGCTAAAAATCGATATTTTAGGTGTCCAAAGTCGATATGTGCATGCATCTTCTGTACCCGTTTATATCTCAAATTCAGGCTCAAAACACCCGAAAATTCGATATTTTTGGGTCCCAAAAGCAATCTGTACATGTCTACTCCGTGTTAGAGTATTTTTAAAATACAGGCCCAAAACATGCTAAAAAAACGATATTTTAGGTGTCCAAAGTCGATATGTGCAAGCATCTTCTGTACCCGTTTATATCTCAAATTCAGGCTCAAAACACCCGAAAAATCGATATTTTTGGGTCCCAGAAGCGATCTGTACATGCCTACTCCGTGTTAATGTATTTTCAAAATACAGGCCCAAAACATGCTGAAAATCTATATATTAGGTGCCCAAAGTCAATATGTGTATGCATCTTCTGTACCCGTCTATATCCCAAATTCAGGTTCAAAACACCATAAAATTCGGTATTTTTGGGTCCCAGAAGCGATCTGTACATGCCTACTCCTTGCTAGAATTTTCTCAAGATACAGACCCAAAACATGCTCAAAACCGATATTTTAGGCGCAAAAAGTCGATATGTGCATGCATCCTCTGTACCCGGTTATATCCCAAATTCTGGCTCAAAACCCCCGAAAATTCGATATTTTTGGGTCCCAGAAGCGATCTGTACATGCCTACTCAGTGCTAGAATATTTTCAAATTATACGCTGAAAACATATTACAAATCGATATTTTGGGTTCCAAAGTCGATATGTGCATGCATCTTCTGTACCCGTTTATATCTCAAATTCAGGCTCAAAACACCCAAAAACTTCGATATTTTTGGGTCCCAGAAGCGATCTGTATATGTCTACACCGTGCTATAGTACTTTCAAAATACAGGCCCAAAACATGCTCAAAATCGATATTTTAGGTGCCCAAATTCGATATGTGCATGCATCTTCTGTACCCGTTCATATCTCAAATTCAGGCTCAGAACACCCTAAAATTCGATTTATTTGGGTTCCAGAAGCGATCTGTACGTGTCTACTCAGTGTTAGAGTATTTTTAAAATACAGGCCCAAAACATGCTCAAAATCGATATTTTAGGTGCAAAAATTCGAAATCTGCATGCATCTTCTGTACCCGTTTATATCCCAAATTCAGGTTCAAAACACCCTAAAATTCGATATTTTTGGGTCCCAGGAACGATCTGTACATGCCTACTCCTTGCTAGAATTTTTTAAGAGACAAACCCAAGATATGCTCAAAATCGATATTTTAGGTGCAAAAAGTCGATATGTTCATGCATCTTTTGTACCCGTTTATATCTCAAATTCAGGCTTAAAACACCCGAAAATTCGATATTTATGGGTCCCAGAAGCGATCTGTACATGCCTACTCCGTGTTAAAGTATTTTCAAAATACAGGCACAAAACATGCTGAAAATCTATATTTTCGGTGCCCTAAGTCAATATGTGTATGCATCTTTTGTACCCGTCTATATCCCAAATTCAGGATCAAAACACCAGAAAATTCGGTATTTTTGGGTCCCAGAAGCGATCTGTACATGCCTACTCCTTGCTAGAATTTGTTCAATATACAGACCCAAAACATGCTCAAAATCGATATTTTAGGTGAAAAAAGTCGATATGTGCATGCATCTTCTGTACCCGTTCATATCTCAAATTCAGGCTCATAACACCCGAAAATTCAATTTTTTTGGGGCCCAGAAGCGATCTGTACGTGCATACTCCGTGTCAGAGTGTTTTTAAAATACAGGCCCAAAACATGCTGAAAATCGATATTTTAGGTGTCCAAAGTCGATATGTGCATGCATCCTCTGTACCCGGTTATATCCCAAATTCTGGCTCAAAACCCCCGAAAATTCGATATTTTTGGGTCCCAAAAGCGATCTGTACATGCCTACTCAGTACTAGAATATTTTCAAATTATACGCCGAAAACATACTAAAAATCGATATTTTGGGTGCCAAAGTCGATATGTGCATGCATCTTCTGTACCCGTTTATATCTCAAATTCAGGCTCAAAACACCCAAAAACTCGACATTTTTGTGTCCCAGAAGCGATCTGTACATTTCTACACCGTGCTATAGTATTTTTAAAATACAGGCCCAAAACATGCTCAAAATCGATATTTTAGGTGCCCAAAGTCGATATGTGCATGCATCTTCTGTATCCGTTCATATCCCAAATTCAGGTTCAAAACACCCGAAAATTCGATATTTTTGGATCCCAGACGCGATCTGTACATGCCTACTCCTTGCCAGAATTTTTTAAGATACAAACCCAAGACATGCTCAAAATCGATATTTTAGGTGCCCAAAGTCGATATGTGCATGCATCTTCTGTTCCCGTTTATATCTCAAATTCAGGCTCATAACACCCTAAAATTCGATTTATTTGGGTTCCAGAAGCGATTTGTACGTGTCTACTCAGTGTTAGAGTATTTTAAAAATACAGGCCCAAAACATGCTCAAAATCGATTTTTTGGGTGCCCAAAGTCGATATGTGCATGCATCTTCTGTACCCGTTTATATCCCAAATTCAGGTTCAAAACACCAGAAAATTCGGTATTTTTGGTTCCCAGAAGCGACCTGTACATGCCTACTCCTTGCTAGAATGTTTACAAGATACAGACCCAAAACATGCTTAAAATCGATATTTTAGGTGCAAAAAGTCGATATGTGCATGCATACTCTGTACCCTGTTATATCCCAAATTCTGGCTCAAAACCCCCGAAAATTCGATATTTATGGGTCCCAGAAGCGATCTGTACATGCCTACTCCTTGCTAGAATTTTTTAAGATACAAACCCAAGACATGCTCAAAATCGATATTTTGGGTGCCCAAAGTCGATATGTGCATGCATCTTCTGTACCCGTTTATATCTCAAATTCAGACTCAAAACACCCGAATATTCGATAATTTTGGGTTCCAGAAGCAATCTGTACATGCCTACTCCTTGCTAGAATATGTTCAAGATACAGAATCAAAACATGCTCAAAATCGATATTTTAGGTGCAAAAAGTCGATATGTGCATGCATCTTCTGTACCCGTTTATATCTCAAATTCATGCTCAAAACTCCGAAAATTTGATATTTTTGGGTCCCAGAAGCAATCTGCACATGCCTACTCAGTGCTAGAATGTTTTTAATATACAGGCTTAACACATGCTATAAATCGATATTTTAGGTGTCCAAAGTCGATATGTGCATGCCTCTTCTGAACCCGTTTATATCTCAAATTCAGGCTCAAAACACCCAAAAAATCGATATTTTTGTGTCCCAGAAGCGATCTGTACATGCCTACACAGTGTTAGAGTATTTTCAAAATACAGGCCCAAAACATACTCAAAATCGATATTTTAGGTGCCCAAAGTCGATATGTGCATGCATCTTCCGTACCCGTTTATATCTCAAATTCAGACTCAAAATACCCGAATATTCGATATTTTTGGGTCCCAAAAGCAATGTGTACATGCATACTCCGTGTTAGAGTATTTTCAAAATACAGGCCTAAAACATGCTGAAAATTGATAATTAGCTGCCCAAAGTCAATATGTGTATGCATCTTCTGTACCCGTCTATATCCCAAATTCAGGTTCAAAACACTCGAAAATTCGATATTTTTGGGTCCCAGAAGCAATCTGTACATGCCTACTTCTTGCTAGAATTTTTTCAAAATACAGACCCAAAACATGCTGAAAATCGATATTTAAGGTGCAAAAAGTCGATATGTGCATGCATCTTCTGTACCCGTTTATATCTCAAATTCAGACTCAAAACTCCGAAAATTCGATATTTTTGGGTCCCTTGAGCGATCTGCACATGCTTACTCAGTGCTAGAATGTTTTTATAATACAGGCTTAAAACATGCTATAAATCGATATTTAAGGTGTGAAAAGTGGATATGTGCATGCATCTTCTGTACCCGTTTAAATATCAAATTCAGGCTCAAAACACCCAAAAAATCGATATTTTTGTGTCCCAAAAGCGATCTGTACATGCATACTCTGTGTTTGAGTATTTTCAAAATACAGGCCCATAACATACTCAAAATCGATATTTTAGGTGCCCAAAGTCGATATGTGCATGCATCTTCTGTACCCGTTTATATCTCAAATTCAGGCCCAAAAAACCCGAAAAGTTGATATTTTTGGGTCCCAGAAGCGACCTGTACATGCCTACTCCTTCCTAGAATGTTTTCAAGATACAGACCCAAAACATGCTTGAAATCGATATTTTAGGTGCCCAAAGTCGATATGTGCATGCATCTTATGTATCCGTCTATATCCCAAATTCTGGTTCAAAACACCCGAAAATTCGATAATTTTGGGTCCCAGAAGCGATCTGTACATGCCTACTCCTTGCTAGAATTTTTTCAAAATACAGACCCAAAACATGCTGAAAATCGATATTTAAGGTGCAAAAAGTCGATATTTGCATGCATCTTCTGTACCCGTTTATATCTCAAATTCAGACTCAAAACACCCGAATATTCGATATTTTTGGGTCCCAAAAGCAATGTTTACATGCATACTCCGTGTTAGAGTATTTTCAAAATACAGGCCTAAAACATGCAGAAATTTGAAATTTTAGCTGCCCAAAGTCAATATGTGTATGCATCTTCTGTACCCGTCTATATCCCAAATTCAGGTTCAAAACACTCGAAAATTTGATATTTTTGGGTCCCAGAAGTAATCTGTACATGCCTACTTCTTGCTAGAATGTTTTCAAGATACAGACCCAAAACATGCTCAAAATCGATATTTTAGGTGCAAAAAGTCGAAATGTGCATGCATCTTCTGTACTCGTTTATATCTCAAATTCAGGCTCAAAACACTCGAAAATTCGATATTTTTTCGTCCCCGAAGCGATCTGTACATGCCTACTCCGTGTTAGAGTATTTTTAAAATACAGGCCCAAAACATGCTCAAAATCGATATTTTAGGTGCCCAAAGTCGATACGTGCATGCATCTTCTGTATCCGTCTATATCCCAAATTCAGGTTCAAAACACCCGAAAATTCGATAATTTTGGGTCCCAGAAGCGATCTGTACTAGCCTACTCGTTGCTAAATTTTTTTCAAAATACAGACCCAAAACATGCTAAAAATCGATATTTTAGGTGTAAAAAGTTGATATGTGCATGCATCTTCTGTACCCGTTTATATCTCAAATTCAGGCTCAAAACTCCGAAAATTCGATATTTTTGGGTCCCTTAAGCGATCTGCACATGCCTACTCAGTGGTAGAATGTTTTTAAAATACAGGCCCAAAACATGCTATAAATCGATATTTTAGGTGTGAAAAGTCGATATGTGCATGCATCTTCTGTACCCGTTTATATCTCAAATTCAGGCTCAAAACACCCAAAAAATCGATATTTTTGTGTCCCAGAAGCGATATGTACATGCATACTCCGTGTTAGAGTATTTTCAAAATACAGGCCCAAAACATACTCAAAATCGATATTTTAGGTGCCCAAAGTCGATATGTGCATGCATCTTATGTACCCGTTTATATCTCAAATTCAGGCTCAAAACACCCGAAAAGTCGATATTTTTGGGTCCCGGAAGCAAACTGTACATGCCTACTCCGTGTTAATATATTTTCAAAATACAGGCCCAAAAAATGCTGAAAATCTATATTTTAGGTGCCCAAAGTCAATATGTGTATGCATCTTCTGTACCCGTCTATATCCCAAATTCTGGTTCAAAACACCAGAAAATTCGGTATTTTTGGGTCCCAGAAGCGACCTGTACATGCCTACTCCTTCCTAGAATGTTTTCAAGATACAGACCCAAAACATGCTTAAAATCGATATTTTAGGTGCAAAAAGTCGATATGTGCATGCATCTTCTGTACCCGTTTATATCTCAAATTCAGGCTCAAAACACCCAAAAAATCGATATTTTTGGGTCCCAGAAGCGATCTGTACATGCCTACTCCGTGTTTGAGTATTTTCAAAATACAGGCCCAAAACATGCTCAAAATCGATATTTTAGGTGCAAAAAGTCGATATGTGCATGCATCTTCGGTATCCGTCTATATCCCAAATTCAGGCTCAAAACACTTAAAAAATCGATATTTTTGTGTCCCAGAAGCGATCTGTACATGTCTACACCGTGTTAGAGTATTTTCAAAATACAGGCCCAAAACATGCTCAAAATCGATATTTTAGGTGCCCGAAGTCGATATGTGCATGCATCTTCTGTACCTGTTCATATCTCAAATTCAGGCTCAGAACAACCGAAAATTCGATTTATTTGGGTCCCAGAAGCGATCTGTACGTGTCTACTCCGTGTTAGAGTATTTTAAAAATACAGGCTCAAAACATGCTCAAAATTGATATTTTGGGTGCCAAAGTCGATATGTGCATGCATCTTCTGTACCCGTTTATATCTCAAATTCAGACTCAAAACTCCCGAATATTCGATATTTTTGGGTCCCAGAAGCGATCTGTACATGCATACTCTGTGTTAGAGTATTTTCAAAATACAGGCCCAAAACATACTAAAAATCGATATTTTGGGTGCCAAAGTCGATATGTGCATGCATCTTCTGTACCCGTTTATATCTCAAATTCAGGCTCAAAACACCCAAAAAATCGAAATTTTTGTGCCCCAGAAGCGATCTGTACATGTCTACACCGTGCTATAGTATTTTCAAAATACAGGCCCAAAACATGCTCAAAATCGATATTTTAGGTGCCCAAAGTCGGTATGTGCATGCCTCTTCTGTATCCGTTCATATCTCAAATTCAGGCTCAGAACACCCTAAAATTCGATTTATTTGGGTTCCAGAAGCGATCTGTACGTGTCTACTCAGTGTTAGAGTATTTAAAAAATACAGGCCCAAAACATGCTCAAAATCGATATTTTGGGTGCCCAAAGTCGATATTTGCATGCATCTTCTGTACCCGTTTATATCTCAAATTCAGACTCAAAATACCCGAATATTCGATATTTTTGGGTCCCAAAAGCAATGTTTACATGCATACTCCGTGTTAGAGTATTTTCAAAATACAGGCCTAAAACATGCAGAAATTTGAAATTTTAGCTGCCCAAAGTCAATATGTGTATGCATCTTCTGTACCCGTCTATATCCCAAATTCAGGTTCAAAACACTCGAAAATTTGATATTTTTGGGTCCCAGAAGTAATCTGTACATGCCTACTTCTTGCTAGAATGTTTTCAAGATACAGACCCAAAACATGCTCAAAATCGATATTTTAGGTGCAAAAAGTCGAAATGTGCATGCATCTTCTGTACTCGTTTATATCTCAAATTCAGGCTCAAAACACTCGAAAATTCGATATTTTTTCGTCCCCGAAGCGATCTGTACATGCCTACTCCGTGTTAGAGTATTTTTAAAATACAGGCCCAAAACATGCTCAAAATCGATATTTTAGGTGCCCAAAGTCGATACGTGCATGCATCTTCTGTATCCGTCTATATCCCAAATTCAGGTTCAAAACACCCGAAAATTCGATAATTTTGGGTCCCAGAAGCGATCTGTACATGCCTACTCGTTGCTAAATTTTTTTCAAAATACAGACCCAAAACATGCTAAAAATCGATATTTTAGGTGTAAAAAGTTGATATGTGCATGCATCTTCTGTACCCGTTTATATCTCAAATTCAGGCTCAAAACTCCGAAAATTCGATATTTTTGGGTCCCTTAAGCGATCTGCACATGCCTACTCAGTGGTAGAATGTTTTTAAAATACAGGCCCAAAACATGCTATAAATCGATATTTTAGGTGTGAAAAGTCGATATGTGCATACATCTTCTGTACCCGTTTATATCTCAAATTCAGGCTCAAAACACCCAAAAAATCGATATTTTTGTGTCCCAGAAGCGATATGTACATGCATACTCCGTGTTAGAGTATTTTCAAAATACAGGCCCAAAACATACTCAAAATCGATATTTTAGGTGCCCAAAGTCGATATGTGCATGCATCTTATGTACCCGTTTATATCTCAAATTCAGGCTCAAAACACCCGAAAAGTCGATATTTTTGGGTCCCGGAAGCAAACTGTACATGCCTACTCCGTGTTAATATATTTTCAAAATACAGGCCCAAAAAATGCTGAAAATCTATATTTTAGGTGCCCAAAGTCAATATGTGTATGCATCTTCTGTACCCGTCTATATCCCAAATTCTGGTTCAAAACACCAGAAAATTCGGTATTTTTGGGTCCCAGAAGCGACCTGTACATGCCTACTCCTTCCTAGAATGTTTTCAAGATACAGACCCAAAACATGCTTAAAATCGATATTTTAGGTGCAAAAAGTCGATATGTGCATGCATCTTCTGTACCCGTTTATATCTCAAATTCAGGCTCAAAACACCCAAAAAATCGATATTTTTGGGTCCCAGAAGCGATCTGTACATGCCTACTCCGTGTTTGAGTATTTTCAAAATACAGGCCCAAAACATGCTCAAAATCGATATTTTAGGTGCAAAAAGTCGATATGTGCATGCATCTTCGGTATCCGTCTATATCCCAAATTCAGGCTCAAAACACTTAAAAAATCGATATTTTTGTGTCCCAGAAGCGATCTGTACATGTCTACACCGTGTTAGAGTATTTTCAAAATACAGGCCCAAAACATGCTCAAAATCGATATTTTAGGTGCCCGAAGTCGATATGTGCATGCATCTTCTGTACCTGTTCATATCTCAAATTCAGGCTCAGAACAACCGAAAATTCGATTTATTTGGGTCCCAGAAGCGATCTGTACGTGTCTACTCCGTGTTAGAGTATTTTAAAAATACAGGCTCAAAACATGCTCAAAATTGATATTTTGGGTGCCAAAGTCGATATGTGCATGCATCTTCTGTACCCGTTTATATCTCAAATTCAGACTCAAAACTCCCGAATATTCGATATTTTTGGGTCCCAGAAGCGATCTGTACATGCATACTCTGTGTTAGAGTATTTTCAAAATACAGGCCCAAAACATACTAAAAATCGATATTTTGGGTGCCAAAGTCGATATGTGCATGCATCTTCTGTACCCGTTTATATCTCAAATTCAGGCTCAAAACACCCAAAAAATCGAAATTTTTGTGCCCCAGAAGCGATCTGTACATGTCTACACCGTGCTATAGTATTTTCAAAATACAGGCCCAAAACATGCTCAAAATCGATATTTTAGGTGCCCAAAGTCGATATGTGCATGCCTCTTCTGTATCCGTTCATATCTCAAATTCAGGCTCAGAACACCCTAAAATTCGATTTATTTGGGTTCCAGAAGCGATCTGTACGTGTCTACTCAGTGTTAGAGTATTTAAAAAATACAGGCCCAAAACATGCTCAAAATCGATATTTTGGGTGCCCAAAGTCGATATTTGCATGCATCTTCTGTACCCGTTTATATCTCAAATTCAGACTCAAAACACCCGAATATTCGATATTTTTGGGTCCCAAAAGCAATGTTTACATGCATACTCCGTGTTAGAGTATTTTCAAAATACAGGCCTAAAACATGCAGAAATTTGAAATTTTAGCTGCCCAAAGTCAATATGTGTATGCATCTTCTGTACCCGTCTATATCCCAAATTCAGGTTCAAAACACTCGAAAATTTGATATTTTTGGGTCCCAGAAGTAATCTGTACATGCCTACTTCTTGCTAGAATGTTTTCAAGATACAGACCCAAAACATGCTCAAAATCGATATTTTAGGTGCAAAAAGTCGAAATGTGCATGCATCTTCTGTACTCGTTTATATCTCAAATTCAGGCTCAAAACACTCGAAAATTCGATATTTTTTCGTCCCCGAAGCGATCTGTACATGCCTACTCCGTGTTAGAGTATTTTTAAAATACAGGCCCAAAACATGCTCAAAATCGATATTTTAGGTGCCCAAAGTCGATACGTGCATGCAGCTTCTGTATCCGTCTATATCCCAAATTCAGGTTCAAAACACCCGAAAATTCGATAATTTTGGGTCCCAGAAGCGATCTGTACATGCCTACTCGTTGCTAGATTTTTTTCAAAATACAGACCCAAAACATGCTAAAAATCGATATTTTAGGTGTAAAAAGTTGATATGTGCATGCATCTTCTGTACCCGTTTATATCTCAAATTCAGGCTCAAAACTCCGAAAATTCGATATTTTTGGGTCCCTTAAGCGATCTGCACATGCCTACTCAGTGGTAGAATGTTTTTAAAATACAGGCCCAAAACATGCTATAAATCGATATTTTAGGTGTGAAAAGTCGATATGTGCATGCATCTTCTGTACCCGTTTATATCTCAAATTCAGGCTCAAAACACCCAAAAAATCGATATTTTTGTGTCCCAGAAGCGATATGTACATGCCTACTCCTTCCTAGAATGTTTTCAAGATACAGACCCAAAACATGCTTAAAATCGATATTTTAGGTGCAAAAAGTCGATATGTGCATGCATCTTCTGTACCCGTTTATATCTCAAATTCAGGCTCAAAACACCCAAAAAATCGATATTTTTGGGTCCCAGAAGTGATCTGTACATGCCTACTCCGTGTTTGAGTATTTTCAAAATACAGGCCCAAAACATGCTCAAAATCGATATTTTAGGTGCAAAAAGTCGATATGTGCATGCATCTTCGGTATCCGTCTATATCCCAAATTCAGGCTCAAAACACTTAAAAAATCGATATTTTTGTGTCCCAGAAGCGATCTGTACATGTCTACACCGTGTTAGAGTATTTTCAAAATACAGGCCCAAAACATGCTCAAAATCGATATTTTAGGTGCCCGAAGTCGATATGTGCATGCATCTTCTGTACCTGTTCATATCTCAAATTCAGGCTCAGAACAACCGAAAATTCGATTTATTTGGGTCCCAGAAGCGATCTGTACGTGTCTACTCCGTGTTAGAGTATTTTAAAAATACAGGCTCAAAACATGCTCAAAATTGATATTTTGGGTGCCAAAGTCGATATGTGCATGCATCTTCTGTACCCGTTTATATCTCAAATTCAGACTCAAAACTCCCGAATATTCGATATTTTTGGGTCCCAAAAGCCATTTGTACATGCATACTCCGTGTTAGAGTATTTTTAAAATACAAGCCTAAAACATGCTGTAAATCGATATTTTAGCTGCCCAAAGTCAATATGTGTATGCATCTTCTGTACCCGTCTATATCCCAAATATAGGTTCAAAACACCCGAAAATTCGATATTTTTGGGTCCCAGAAGCGATCTGTACATGCCTACTCAGTGCTAGAATGTTTTTAAAATACAGGCTTAAAACATGCTATAAATCGATATTTTAGGTGTGAAAAGTCGATAAGTGCATGCATCTTCTGCACCCGTTAATATCTCAAATTCAGGCTCAAAACACCCTAAAATTCGATTTATTTGGGTTCCAGAAGCGATCTGTACGTGTCTACTCAGTGTTAGAGTATTTTAAAAATACAGGCCCAAAACATGCTCAAAATCGATATTTTGGGTGCCCAAAGTCGATATTTGCATGCATCTTCTGTACCCGTTTATATCTCAAATTCAGACTCAAAACACCCGAATATTCGATATTTTTGGGTCCCAAAAGCAATGTGTACATGCATACTCCGTGTTAGAGTATTTTCAAAATACAGGCCTAAAACATGCAGAAATTCGATATTTTAGCTGCCTAAAGTCAATATGTGTATGCATCTTCTGTACCCGTCTATATCCCAAATTCAGGTTCAAAACACTCGAAAATTTGATATTTTTGGGTCCCAGAAGCAATCTGTACATGCCTACTTCTTGCTAGAATGTTTTCAAGATACAGACCCAAAACATGCTCAAAATCGATATTTTAGGTGCAAAAAGTCGAAATGTGCATGCATCTTCTGTACCCGTTTATATCTCAAATTCATGCTCAAAACACTCGAAAATTCGATATTTTTGCGTCCCCGAAGCGATCTGTACATGCCTACTCCGTGTTAGAGTATTTTTAAAATACAGGCCCAAAACATGCTCAAAATCGATATTTTAGGTGCCCAAAGTCGATACGTGCATGCATCTTCTGTATCCGTCTATATCCCAAATTCAGGTTCAAAACACCCGAAAATTCGATAATTTTGGGTCCCAGAAGCGATCTGTACATGCCTACTCCTTGCTAGAATTTTTTCAAAATACAAACCCAAAACATGCTAAAAATCGATATTTTAGGTGTAAAAAGTGGATATGTGCATGCATCTTCTGTACCCGTTTATATCTCAAATTCAGGCTCAAAACTCCGAAAATTCGATATTTTTGGGTCCCTTAAGCGATCTGCACATGCCTACTCAGTGGTAGAATGTTTTTAAAATACAGGCCCAAAACATGCTATAAATCGATATTTTAGGTGTGAAAAGTCGATATGTGCATGCATCTTCTGTACCCGTTTATATCTCAAATTCAGGCTCAAAACACCCAAAAAATCGATATTTTTGTGTCCCAGAAGCGATATGTACATGCATACTCCGTGTTAGAGTATTTTCAAAATACAGGCCCAAAACATACTCAAAATCGATATTTTAGGTGCCCAAAGTCGATATGTGCATGCATCTTATGTACCCGTTTATATCTCAAATTCAGGCTCAAAACACCCGAAAAGTCGATATTTTTGGGTCCCGGAAGCAAACTGTACATGCCTACTCCGTGTTAATATATTTTCAAAATACAGGCCCAAAAAATGCTGAAAATCTATATTTTAGGTGCCCAAAGTCAATATGTGTATGCATCTTCTGTACCCGTCTATATCCCAAATTCTGGTTCAAAACACCAGAAAATTCGGTATTTTTGGGTCCCAGAAGCGACCTGTACATGCCTACTCCTTCCTAGAATGTTTTCAAGATACAGACCCAAAACATGCTTAAAATCGATATTTTAGGTGCAAAAAGTCGATATGTGCATGCATCTTCTGTACCCGTTTATATCTCAAATTCAGGCTCAAAACACCCAAAAAATCGATATTTTTGGGTCCCAGAAGCGATCTGTACATGCCTACTCCGTGTTTGAGTATTTTCAAAATACAGGCCCAAAACATGCTCAAAATCGATATTTTAGGTGCAAAAAGTCGATATGTGCATGCATCTTCGGTATCCGTCTATATCCCAAATTCAGGCTCAAAACACTTAAAAAATCGATATTTTTGTGTCCCAGAAGCGATCTGTACATGTCTACACCGTGTTAGAGTATTTTCAAAATACAGGCCCAAAACATGCTCAAAATCGATATTTTAGGTGCCCGAAGTCGATATGTGCATGCATCTTCTGTACCTGTTCATATCCCAAATTCAGGCTCAGAACAACCGAAAATTCGATTTATTTGGGTCCCAGAAGCGATCTGTACGTGTCTACTCCGTGTTAGAGTATTTTAAAAATACAGGCTCAAAACATGCTCAAAATTGATATTTTGGGTGCCAAAGTCGATATGTGCATGCATCTTCTGTACCCGTTTATATCTCAAATTCAGACTCAAAACTCCCGAATATTCGATATTTTTGGGTCCCAGAAGCGATCTGTACATGCATACTCTGTGTTAGAGTATTTTCAAAATACAGGCCCAAAACATACTAAAAATCGATATTTTGGGTGCCAAAGTCGATATGTGCATGCATCTTCTGTACCCGTTTATATCTCAAATTCAGGCTCAAAACACCCAAAAAATCGAAATTTTTGTGCCCCAGAAGCGATCTGTACATGTCTACACCGTGCTATAGTATTTTCAAAATACAGGCCCAAAACATGCTCAAAATCGATATTTTAGGTGCCCAAAGTCGATATGTGCATGCCTCTTCTGTATCCGTTCATATCTCAAATTCAGGCTCAGAACACCCTAAAATTCGATTTATTTGGGTTCCAGAAGCGATCTGTACGTGTCTACTCAGTGTTAGAGTATTTAAAAAATACAGGCCCAAAACATGCTCAAAATCGATATTTTGGGTGCCCAAAGTCGATATTTGCATGCATCTTCTGTACCCGTTTATATCTCAAATTCAGACTCAAAACACCCGAATATTCGATATTTTTGGGTCCCAAAAGCAATGTTTACATGCATACTCCGTGTTAGAGTATTTTCAAAATACAGGCCTAAAACATGCAGAAATTTGAAATTTTAGCTGCCCAAAGTCAATATGTGTATGCATCTTCTGTACCCGTCTATATCCCAAATTCAGGTTCAAAACACTCGAAAATTTGATATTTTTGGGTCCCAGAAGTAATCTGTACATGCCTACTTCTTGCTAGAATGTTTTCAAGATACAGACCCAAAACATGCTCAAAATCGATATTTTAGGTGCAAAAAGTCGAAATGTGCATGCATCTTCTGTACTCGTTTATATCTCAAATTCAGGCTCAAAACACTCGAAAATTCGATATTTTTTCGTCCCCGAAGCGATCTGTACATGCCTACTCCGTGTTAGAGTATTTTTAAAATACAGGCCCAAAACATGCTCAAAATCGATATTTTAGGTGCCCAAAGTCGATACGTGCATGCAGCTTCTGTATCCGTCTATATCCCAAATTCAGGTTCAAAACACCCGAAAATTCGATAATTTTGGGTCCCAGAAGCGATCTGTACATGCCTACTCGTTGCTAGATTTTTTTCAAAATACAGACCCAAAACATGCTAAAAATCGATATTTTAGGTGTAAAAAGTTGATATGTGCATGCATCTTCTGTACCCGTTTATATCTCAAATTCAGGCTCAAAACTCCGAAAATTCGATATTTTTGGGTCCCTTAAGCGATCTGCACATGCCTACTCAGTGGTAGAATGTTTTTAAAATACAGGCCCAAAACATGCTATAAATCGATATTTTAGGTGTGAAAAGTCGATATGTGCATGCATCTTCTGTACCCGTTTATATCTCAAATTCAGGCTCAAAACACCCAAAAAATCGATATTTTTGGGTCCCAGAAGCGATCTGTACATGCCTACTCCGTGTTTGAGTATTTTCAAAATACAGGCCCAAAACATGCTCAAAATCGATATTTTAGGTGCAAAAAGTCGATATGTGCATGCATCTTCGGTATCCGTCTATATCCCAAATTCAGGCTCAAAACACTTAAAAAATCGATATTTTTGTGTCCCAGAAGCGATCTGTACATGTCTACACCGTGTTAGAGTATTTTCAAAATACAGGCCCAAAACATGCTCAAAATCGATATTTTAGGTGCCCGAAGTCGATATGTGCATGCATCTTCTGTACCTGTTCATATCTCAAATTCAGGCTCAGAACAACCGAAAATTCGATTTATTTGGGTCCCAGAAGCGATCTGTACGTGTCTACTCCGTGTTAGAGTATTTTAAAAATACAGGCTCAAAACATGCTCAAAATTGATATTTTGGGTGCCAAAGTCGATATGTGCATGCATCTTCTGTACCCGTTTATATCTCAAATTCAGACTCAAAACTCCCGAATATTCGATATTTTTGGGTCCCAAAAGCCATCTGTACATGCATACTCCGTGTTAGAGTATTTTTAAAATACAAGCCTAAAACATGCTGTAAATCGATATTTTAGCTGCCCAAAGTCAATATGTGTATGCATCTTCTGTACCCGTCTATATCCCAAATATAGGTTCAAAACACCCGAAAATTCGATATTTTTGGGTCCCAGAAGCGATCTGTACATGCCTACTCAGTGCTAGAATGTTTTTAAAATACAGGCTTAAAACATGCTATAAATCGATATTTTAGGTGTGAAAAGTCGATAAGTGCATGCATCTTCTGCACCCGTTAATATCTCAAATTCAGGCTCAAAACACCCTAAAATTCGATTTATTTGGGTTCCAGAAGCGATCTGTACGTGTCTACTCAGTGTTAGAGTATTTTAAAAATACAGGCCCAAAACATGCTCAAAATCGATATTTTGGGTGCCCAAAGTCGATATTTGCATGCATCTTCTGTACCCGTTTATATCTCAAATTCAGACTCAAAACACCCGAATATTCGATATTTTTGGGTCCCAAAAGCAATGTGTACATGCATACTCCGTGTTAGAGTATTTTCAAAATACAGGCCTAAAACATGCAGAAATTCGATATTTTAGCTGCCTAAAGTCAATATGTGTATGCATCTTCTGTACCCGTCTATATCCCAAATTCAGGTTCAAAACACTTGAAAATTTGATATTTTTGGGTCCCAGAAGCAATCTGTACATGCCTACTTCTTGCTAGAATGTTTTCAAGATACAGACCCAAAACATGCTCAAAATCGATATTTTAGGTGCAAAAAGTCGAAATGTGCATGCATCTTCTGTACCCGTTTATATCTCAAATTCATGCTCAAAACACTCGAAAATTCGATATTTTTGCGTCCCCGAAGCGATCTGTACATGCCTACTCCGTGTTAGAGTATTTTTAAAATACAGGCCCAAAACATGCTCAAAATCGCTATTTTGGGAGCCCGAAGTCGATACGTGCATGCATCTTCTGTATCCGTCTATATCCCAAATTCAGGTTCAAAACACCCGAAAATTCGATAATTTTGGGTCCCAGAAGCGATCTGTACATGCCTACTCCTTGCTAGAATTTTTTCAAAATACAAACCCAAAACATGCTAAAAATCGATATTTTAGGTGTAAAAAGTGGATATGTGCATGCATCTTCTGTACCCGTTTATATCTCAAATTCAGGCTCAAAACTCCGAAAATTCGATATTTTTGGGTCCCATAAGCGATCTGCACATGCCTACTCAGTGGTAGAATGTTTTTAAAATACAGGCTTAAAACATGCTATAAATCGATATTTTAGGTGTAAAAAGTCGATATGTGCATGCATCTTCTGTACCCGTTTATATCTCAAATTTAGGCTCAAAACACCCAAAAAATCGATATTTCTGTGTCCCAGAAGCGATATGTACATGCATACTCCGTGTTAGAGTATTTTCAAAATACAGGCCCAAAACATACTCAAAATCGATATTTTAGGTGCCCAAAGTCGATATGTGCATGCATCTTATGTACCCGTTTATATCTCAAATTCAGGCTCAAAACACCCGAAAAGTCGATATTTTTGGGTCCCGGAAGCAAACTGTACATGCCTACTCCGTGTTAATATATTTTCAAAATACAGGCCCAAAAAATGCTGAAAATCTATATTTTAGATGCCCAAAGTCAATATGTGTATGTATCTTCTGTACCCGTCTATATCCCAAATTCTGGTTCAAAACACCAGAAAATTCGGTATTTTTGGGTCCCAGAAGCGACCTGTACATGCCTACTCCTTCCTAGAATGTTTTCAAGATACAGACCCAAAACATGCTTAAAATCGATATTTTAGGTGCAAAAAGTCGATATGTGCATGCATCTTCTGTACCCGTTTATATCTCAAATTCAGGCTCAAAACACCCAAAAAATCGATATTTTTTGGTCCCCGAAGCGATCTGTACATGCATACTCCGTGTTAGAGTATTTTCAAAATACAGGCCCAAAACATGCTCAAAATCGATATTTTAGGTGCAAAAAGTCGATATGTGCATGCATCTTCGGTATCCGTCTATATCCCAAATTCAGGCTCAAAACACCTAAAAAATCGATATTTTTGTGTCCCAGAAGCGATCTGTACATGTCTACACCGTGTTTGAGTATTTTCAAAATACAGGCCCAAAACATGCTCAAAATCGATATTTTAGGTGCCCGAAGTCGATATGTGCATGCATCTTCTGTACCTGTTCATATCTCAAATTCAGGCTCAGAACAACCGAAAATTCGATTTATTTGGGTCCCAGAAGCGATCTGTACGTGTCTACTCCGTGTTAGAGTATTTTAAAAATACAGGCTCAAAACATGCTCAAAATTGATATTTTGGGTGCCAAAGTCGATATGTGCATGCATCTTCTGTACCCGTTTATATCTCAAATTCAGACTCAAAACTCCCGAATATTCGATATTTTTGGGTCCCAGAAGCGATCTGTACATGCCTACTCCGTGTGAATGTATTTTTAAAATACAGGCCCAAAACATGCTGAAAATCTATATTTTAGGTGCCCAAAGTCAATATGTGTATGCATCTTCTGTACTAGTCTATATCCCAAATTCAGGTTCAAAACACCCGAAAATTCGATATTTTTGGGTCCCAGAAGCGATCTGTACATGCCTACTCCTTGCTAGAATTTTTTAAGATACAAACCCAAGACATGCTCAAAATCGATATTTTAGGTGCAAAAAGTCGATATGTTCATGCATCTTTTGTACCCGTTTATATCTCAAATTCAGGCTCAAAACACCCGAAAATTCGATATTTTTGGGTCCCTTAAGCGATCTGTACATGCATACTCAGTGCTAGAATGTTTTCAAAATATAGGCTCAAGACATGCTAAAAATCGATATTTTAGGTGTCCAAAGTCGATATGTGCATGCATCTTCTGTACCCGTTTATATCTAAAATTCAGGCTCAAAACACCCGAAAATTCGATATTTTTGGGTCCCAAAAGCAATCTGCACATGCCTACTCAGTGCTAAAATGTTTTTAAAATACAGGCTTAAAACATGCTATAAATCGATATTTTAGGTGTCCAAAGTCGATATGTGCATGCATCTTATGTACCCGTTTATATCTCAAATTCATGCTCAAAACACCCGAAAATTCGATATTTTTGTGTCCCAGAAGCGATCTGTACATGTCTACTCCGTGTTAGAGTATTTTCAAAATACAGGCCCAAAACATGCTCAAAATCGATATTTTATGTGCCCAAAGTCGATATGTGCATGAATCTTCTGTATCCGTTTATATCTCAAATTCAGGCTCAAAACACCTGAAAATTCGATATTTTTGGGTCCCAGAAGTGATCTGTACATGCCTACTCCGTGTTAATGTATTTTCAAAATACAGGCCCAAAACATGCTGAAAATCTATATTTTAGGTGCCTAAAGTCAATATGTGTATGCATCTTCTGTACCCATCTATATCCCAAATTCAGTTTCAAAACACCAGAAAATTCGGTATTATTGGGTCCCAGAAACGATCTGAACATGCCTACTCCATGCTAGAATTTTTTCAAGATACAGACCCAAAACATGCTCAAAATCGATATTTTAGGTGCAAAAAGTCGATATGTGCATGCATCCTCTGTACCCGGTTATATCCCAAATTCTGGCTCAAAACCCCCGAAAATTCGATGTTTTTGCGTCCAAGAAGCGATCTGTACATGCCTACTCAGTGCTAGAATATTTTCAAATTATACGCCGAAAACATACTAAAAATCGATATTTTGGGTGCCAAAGTCGATATGTGAATGCATCTTCTGTACCCGTTTATATCTCAAATTCAGGCTCAAAATACCCAAAAACTCGATATTTTTGTGTCCCAGAAGCGATCTGTACATGTCTACACCGTGCTATAGTATTTTCAAAATACAGGCTCAAAACATGCTCAAAATCGATATTTTAGGTGCCCAAAGTCAATATGTGCATGCATCTTCTGTACCAGTTTATATCTCAAATTCAGGCTCAGAACACCCTAAAATTCGATTTATTTGGGTTCCAGAAGCGATTTGTACGTGTCTACTCAGTGTTAGAGTATTTTAAAAATACAGGCCCAAAACATGCTCAAAATCGATATTTTGGGTGCCCAAAGTCGATATGTGCATGCATTTTCTGTACCCGATTATATCTCAAATTCAGACTCAAAACACCCGAATATTCGATATTTTTGGGTTTCAAAAGCAATGTGTACATGCATACTCCGTGTTAGAGTATTTTCAAAATACAGGTCTAAAACATGCTGAAAATCGATATTTTAGCTGCCCAAAGTCAATATGTGTATGCATCTTCTGTACCCGTCTATATCCCAAATTCAGGTTCAAAACACTCGAAAATTCGATATTTTTGGGTCCCAGAAGCAATCTGTACATGCCTACTTATTGCTAGAATGTTTTCAAGATACAGACCCAAAACATGCTCAAAATCGATATTTTAGGTGCAAAAAGTCGAAATGTGCATGCACCTTCTGTACCCGTTTATATCTCAAATTCAGGCTCAAAACTCCGAAAATTCGATATTTTTTGGTCTCTTAAGCAATCTGCACATGTTTACTCAGTGCTAGAATGTTTTTAAAATACAGGCTTAAAACATGCTATAAATCAATATTTTAGGTGTCCAAAGTCGATATGTGCATGCATCTTCTGAACCCGTTTATATCTCAAATTCAGGCTCAAAACACCCAAAAAATAGATATTTTTGGGTTCCTAAAGCAATCTGTACATGCCTACTTCTTGCTAGAATGTTTTCAAGATACAGACCCAAAACATGCTCAAAATCGATATTTTAGGTGCAAAAAGTCGAAATGTGCATGCATCTTCTGTACCCGTTTATATCTCAAATTCAGGCTCAAAACACCCGAAAATTCGATATTTTTGGGTCCCCGAAGCGATCTGTACATGCCTACACCGTGTTAGAGTATTTTCAAAATACGGGCCCAAAACTTGCTCAAAATCGATATTTTAGGTGCAAAAAGTCGATAAGTGCATGCATCTTCTGTATCCGTCTATATCCCAAATTCTGGTTCAAAACACCCGAAAATTCGATAATTTTGGGTCCCAGAAGCGATCTGTTAATGCCTACTCCTTGCTAGAATTTTTTCAAGATACAGGCCCAAAACATGCTCAAAATCGATATTTTAGGTGCAAAAAGTCGATATGTGCATGAATACTATGTACCCGGTTATATCCCAATTTCTGGCTCAGAACACCCGAAAATTCGATATTTTTGGGTCCCAGAAGCGATTTGTACATGCCTACTCAGTGCTAGAATATTTTCAAATTATACGCCCAAAACATACTAAAAATCGATATTTTGGGTGCCCAAAGTCGATATGTGCATGCATCTTCTGTATCCGTTTATATCTCAAATTTAGGCTCAAAACACCCAAAAAATTGATATTTTTGTGTCCCAGAAGCGATCTGTACATGTCTACACCGTGTTTGAGTATTTTCAAAATACAGGCCCAAAAAATGCTCAAAATCGATATTTTAGGTGCCCGAAGTCGATATGTGCATGCATCTTCTGTACCTGTTCATATCTCAAATTCAGGCTCAGAACAACCGAAAATTCGATTTATTAGGGTCCCAGAAGCGATCTGTACGTGTCTACTCCGTGTTAGAGTATTTTAAAAATACAGGCTCAAAACATGCTCAAAATCGATATTTTGGGTGCCCAAAGTCGATATGTGCATGCATCTTCTGTACCCGTTTATATCTCAAATTCAGACTCAAAACACCCGAATATTCGATATTTTTGGGTCCCAAAAGCGATCTGTACATGCAAACTCCGTGTTAGAGTATTTTTAAAATACAGGACTAAAACATGCTGTAAATCGATATTTTAGCTGCCAAAAGTCAATATGTGTATGAATCTTCTGTACCCGTCTATATCCCAAATTCAGGTTCAAAACACTCGAAAATTCGATATTTTTGGGTCCCAGAAGCAATCTGTACATGCCTACTTCTTTCTAGTAAGTTTTCATGATACAGACCCAAAACATGCTCAAAATCGATATTTTAGGTGCAAAAAGTCGATATGTGCATGCATCTTCTGTACCCGTTTATATCTCAAATTCAGGCTCAAAACACCCAAAAAATCGATATTTTTGTGTCCCAGAAGCGATCTGTACATGTCTACACTGTGTTATAGTATTTTCAAAATACAGGCCCAAAACATGCTGAAAATCGATATTTTAGGTGCCCAAAGTCAATATGTGTATGCATCTTCTGTACCCGTCTATATCCCAAATTCATGTTCAAAACACCAGAAAATTCGGTATTTTTGGGTCCCAGAAGCGACCTGTACATGCCTACTCCGTGCTAGAATGTTTTCAAGATACAGACCCAAAACATGCTTAAAATCGATATTTTAGGTGCAAAAAGTCGATATGTGCATGAATCCTCTGTACCCTGTTATATCCCAAATTCTGGCTCAAAACCCCCGAAAATTCGATATTTTTGGGTCCCAGTAGCGATCTGTACATGCCTACTCCTTGCTAGAATATTTTCAAATTATACGCCCAAAACATACTAAAAATCGATATTTTGGGTGCCAAAGTCGATATGTGCATGCATCTTCTGTACCCGTTTATATCTCAAATTCAGGCTGAAAACACCCAAAAAATTGATATTTTTGTGTCCCAGAAGCGATCTGTACATGTCTACACCGTGCTATAGTATTTTCAAAATACAGGACCAAAACATGCTCAAAATCGATATTTTAGGTGCCCAAAGTCGATATGTGCATGAATCTTCTGTATCCGTCTATATCCCAAATTCAGGTTCAAAACACCCGAAAATTCGATAATTTTGGGTCCCAGAAGCGATCTGTACATGCCTACTCCTTGCTAGAATATGTTCAAGATACAGACCCAAAACATGCTGAAAATCGATATTTTAAGTGCAAAAAGTCGATATGTGCATGCATCTTCTGTACCCGTTTATATCTCAAATTCAGGCTCAAAACTCCGAAAATTCGATATTTTTGGGTCCCTTAAGCAATCTGCACATGCCTACTCAGTGCTAGAATGTTTTTAAAATACAGGCTTAACACATGCTATAAATCGATATTTTAGGTGTCCAAACTCGCAATGTGCATGCATCTTCTGAACCCGTTTATATCTCAAATTCGGGATCAAAACACCCAAAAAATCGATATTTTTGTGTCCCAGAAGCGATCTGTACATGCCTACACAGTGTTAGAGTATGTTCAAAATACAGGTCCAAAACATGCTCAAAATCGATATTTTAGGTGCCCAAAGTCGATATGTGCATGCATCTTCTGTACCCGTTTATATCTCAAATTCAGACTCAGAACACCCGAATATTCGATATTTTTGGGTCCCAAAAGCAATGTGTACATGCATACTCCGTGTTAGAGTATTTTCAAAATACAGGCCTAAAACATGCTGAAAATCGATATTTTAGCTGCCCAAAGTCAATATGTGTATGCATCTTCTGTACCCGTCTATATCCCAAATTCAGGTTCAAAACACTCGAAAATTCGATATTTTTGGGTCCCAGAAGCGATCTGTACATGCCTACTCCGTGTTAGAGTATTTTCAAAATACAGGCCCAAAACATGCTCAAAATCGATATTTTAGGTGCCCAAAGTCGATATGTGCATGCATCTTCTGTACCCGTTTATATCTCAAATTCAGGCTCAAAACACCAAAAAAAATCGAAATTTTTGTGTCCCAGAAGCGATCTGTACATGTCTACACCGTGCTATAGTATTTTCAAAATACAGGCCCAAAACATGCTCAAAATCGATATTTTAGGTGCCCAAAGTCGATATGTGCATGAATCTCCTGTATCCGTTCATATCTCAAATTCAGGCTCAGAACACCCTAAAATTCGATTTATTTGGGTTCCAGAAGCGATCTGTACGTGTCTACTCAGTGTTAGAGTATTTTAAAAATACAGGCCCAAAACATGCTCAAAATCGATAATTTGGATGCCAAAAGTCGATATGTGCATGCATCTTCTGTACCCGTTTATATCTCAAATTCAGACTCAAAACACCCGAATATTCGATATTTTTGGGTCCCAAAAGCAATGTGTACATGCATTCTTCTTGCTAGAATGTTTTCAAGATACAGACCAAAAAACACGCTCAAAATCGATATTTTAGGTGCAAAAAGTCGAAATGTGCATGCATCTTCTGTACCCGCTTATATATCTTAAATTCAGGCTCAAAACACCCGAAAATTTGATATTTTTGGGTCCCCGAAGCGATCTGTACATGCCTACTCCGTGTTAGAGTATTTTTAAAATACAGGCCCAAAACATGCTCAAAATCGATATTTTAGGTGCCCAAATTCGATACGTGCATGCATCTTCTGTACCCGTGTATATCCCAAATTCAGGTTCAAAACACCCGAAAATTCGCTAATTTTGTGTCCCAGAAGCGATCTGTACATGCCTACTCCTTGCTAGAATTTTTTCAAAATACAGACCCAAAACATGCTAAAAATCGATATTTTAGGTGCAAAAAGTCGATATGTGCATGCATCTTCTGTACCCGTTTATATCTCAAATTCAGGCTCAAAACTCCGAAAATTCGATATTTTTGGGTCCCCGAAGCGATCTGTACATGCCTACTCCGTGTTAGAGTATTTTCAAAATACAGGCCCAAAACATACTCAAAATTGATATTTTAGGTGCCCAAAGTCGATATGTGTATGCATCTTCTGTACCCGTCTATATCCCAAATTCTGGTTCAAAACACCAGAAAATTCGGAATTTCTGGGTCCTAGAAGCGAAGAAGCGACCTGTACATGCCTAGTCCTTCCTAGAATGTTTTCAAGATACAGACCCAAAACATGCTTAAAATCGATATTTTAGGTGCAAAAAGTCGATATGTGCATGCATCTCCTGTACCCGTTTATATCTCAAATTCGGGATCAAAACACCCAAAAAATCGATATTTTTGTGTCCCAGAAGCGATCTGTACATGCCTACACAGTGTTAGAGTATGTTCAAAATACAGGTCCAAAACATGCTCAAAATCGATATTTTAGGTGCCCAAAGTCGATATGTGCATGCATCTTCTGTATCCGTTCATATCCCAAATTCAGGTTCAAAACACTCGAAAATTTGATATTTTTGGGTCCCAGAAGCAATCTGTACATGCCTACTTCTTGCTAGAATGTTTTCAAGATACAGACCCAAAACACGCTCAAAATCGATATTTTAGGTGCAAAAAGTCGAAATGTGCATGCATCTTCTGTACCCGTTTATATTTCAAATTAAGGCTCAAAACACCCGAAAATTCGATATTTTTGCGTCCCCGAAGCGATCTTTACATGCCTACTCCGTGGTACAGTATTTTCAAAATACAGGCCCAAAACATGCTCAAAATCGATATTTTAGGTGCCCAAAGTCGATACGTGCATGCATCTTCTGTATCCGTCTATATCCCAAATTCAGGTTCAAAACACCCGAAAATTCGATAATTTTGGGTCCCAGAAGCGATCTGTACATGCCTACTCCTTGCTAGAAATTTTTCAAAATACAGACCCAAAACATGCTCAAAATCGATATTTTAGGTGCAAAAAGTCGAAATGTGCATGCATCTTCTGTACCCGTTTATATCTCAAATTCAGGCTCAAAACACCCGAAAATTCGATATTTTTGGGTCCCCGAAGCGATCTGTACATGCCTACACCGTGTTAGAGTATTTTCAAAATACGGGCCCAAAACTTGCTCAAAATCGATATTTTAGGTGCAAAAAGTCGATAAGTGCATGCATATTCTGTATCCGTCTATATCCCAAATTCTGGTTCAAAACACCCGAAAATTCGATAATTTTGGGTCCCAGAAGCGATCTGTTAATGCCTACTCCTTGCTAGAATTTTTTCAAGATACAGACCCAAAACATGCTCAAAATCGATATTTTAGGTGCAAAAAGTCGATATGTGCATGAATACTATGTACCCGGTTATATCCCAATTTCTGGCTCAGAACACCCGAAAATTCGATATTTTTGGGTCCCAGAAGCGATTTGTACATGCCTACTCAGTGCTAGAATATTTTCAAATTATACGCACAAAACATACTAAAAATCGATATTTTGGGTGCCCAAAGTCGATATGTGCATGCATCTTCTGTATCCGTTTATATCTCAAATTTAGGCTCAAAACAACCAAAAAATTGATATTTTTGTGTCCCAGAAGCGATCTGTACATGTCTACACCGTGTTTGAGTATTTTCAAAATACAGGCCCAAAAAATGCTCAAAATCGATATTTTAGGTGCCCGAAGTCGATATGTGCATGCATCTTCTGTACCTGTTCATATCTCAAATTCAGGCTCAGAACAACCGAAAATTCGATTTATTAGGGTCCCAGAAGCGATCTGTACGTGTCTACTCCGTGTTAGAGTATTTTAAAAATACAGGCTCAAAACATGCTCAAAATCGATATTTTGGGTGCCCAAAGTCGATATGTGCATCCATCTTCTGTACCCGTTTATATCTCAAATTCAGACTCAAAACACCCGAATATTCGATATTTTTGGGTCCCAAAAGCGATCTGTACATGCAAACTCCGTGTTAGAGTATTTTTAAAATACAGGACTAAAACATGCTGTAAATCGATATTTTAGCTGCCAAAAGTCAATATGTGTATGAATCTTCTGTACCCGTCTATATCCCAAATTCAGGTTCAAAACACTCGAAAATTCGATATTTTTGGGTCCCAGAAGCAATCTGTACATGCCTACTTCTTTCTAGTAAGTTTTCATGATACAGACCCAAAACATGCTCAAAATCGATATTTTAGGTGCAAAAAGTCGATATGTGCATGCATCTTCTGTACCCGTTTATATCTCAAATTCAGGCTCAAAACACCCAAAAAATCGATATTTTTGTGTCCCAGAAGCGATCTGTACATGTCTACACTGTGTTATAGTATTTTCAAAATACAGGCCCAAAACATGCTGAAAATCGATATTTTAGGTGCCCAAAGTCAATATGTGTATGCATCTTCTGTACCCGTCTATATCCCAAATTCATGTTCAAAACACCAGAAAATTCGGTATTTTTGGGTCCCAGAAGCGACCTGTACATGCCTACTCCGTGCTAGAATGTTTTCAAGATACAGACCCAAAACATGCTTAAAATCGATATTTTAGGTGCAAAAAGTCGATATGTGCATGAATCCTCTGTACCCTGTTATATCCCAAATTCTGGCTCAAAACCCCCGAAAATTCGATATTTTTGGGTCCCAGTAGCGATCTGTACATGCCTACTCCTTGCTAGAATATTTTCAAATTATACGCCCAAAACATACTAAAAATCGATATTTTGGGTGCCAAAGTCGATATGTGCATGCATCTTCTGTACCCGTTTATATCTCAAATTCAGGCTGAAAACACCCAAAAAATTGATATTTTTGTGTCCCAGAAGCGATCTGTACATGTCTACACCGTGCTATAGTATTTTCAAAATACAGGACCAAAACATGCTCAAAATCGATATTTTAGGTGCCCAAAGTCGATATGTGCATGAATCTTCTGTATCCGTCTATATCCCAAATTCAGGTTCAAAACACCCGAAAATTCGATAATTTTGGGTCCCAGAAGCGATCTGTACATGCCTACTCCTTGCTAGAATATGTTCAAGATACAGACCCAAAACATGCTGAAAATCGATATTTTAAGTGCAAAAAGTCGATATGTGCATGCATCTTCTGTACCCGTTTATATCTCAAATTCAGGCTCAAAACTCCGAAAATTCGATATTTTTGGGTCCCTTAAGCAATCTGCACATGCCTACTCAGTGCTAGAATGTTTTTAAAATACAGGCTTAACACATGCTATAAATCGATATTTTAGGTGTCCAAACTCGCAATGTGCATGCATCTTCTGAACCCGTTTATATCTCAAATTCGGGATCAAAACACCCAAAAAATCGATATTTTTGTGTCACAGAAGCGATCTGTACATGCCTACACAGTGTTAGAGTATGTTCAAAATACAGGTCCAAAACATGCTCAAAATCGATATTTTAGGTGCCCAAAGTCGATATGTGCATGCATCTTCTGTACCCGTTTATATCTCAAATTCAGACTCAGAACACCCGAATATTCGATATTTTTGGGTCCCAAAAGCAATGTGTACATGCATACTCCGTGTTAGAGTATTTTCAAAATACAGGCCTAAAACATGCTGAAAATCGATATTTTAGCTGCCCAAAGTCAATATGTGTATGCATCTTCTGTACCCGTCTATATCCCAAATTCAGGTTCAAAACACTCGAAAATTCGATATTTTTGGGTCCCAGAAGCGATCTGTACATGCCTACTCCGTGTTAGAGTATTTTCAAAATACAGGCCCAAAACATGCTCAAAATCGATATTTTAGGTGCCCAAAGTCGATATGTGCATGCATCTTCTGTACCCGTTTATATCTCAAATTCAGGCTCAAAACACCAAAAAAATCGAAATTTTTGTGTCCCAGAAGCGATCTGTACATGTCTACACCGTGCTATAGTATTTTCAAAATACAGGCCCAAAACATGCTCAAAATCGATATTTTAGGTGCCCAAAGTCGATATGTGCATGCATCTCCTGTATCCGTTCATATCTCAAATTCAGGCTCAGAACACCCTAAAATTCGATTTATTTGGGTTCCAGAAGCGATCTGTACGTGTCTACTCAGTGTTAGAGTATTTTAAAAATACAGGCCCAAAACATGCTCAAAATCGATAATTTGGATGCCAAAAGTCGATATGTGCATGCATCTTCTGTACCCGTTTATATCTCAAATTCAGACTCAAAACACCCGAATATTCGATATTTTTGGGTCCCAAAAGCAATGTGTACATGCATTCTTCTTGCTAGAATGTTTTCAAGATACAGACCAAAAAACACGCTCAAAATCGATATTTTAGGTGCAAAAAGTCGAAATGTGCATGCATCTTCTGTACCCGTTTATATCTCAAATTCAGGCTCAAAACACCCGAAAATTTGATATTTTTGGGTCCCCGAAGCGATCTGTACATGCCTACTCCGTGTTAGAGTATTTTCAAAATACAGGCCCAAAACATGCTCAAAATCGATATTTTAGGTGCCCAAATTCGATACGTGCATGCATCTTCTGTACCCGTGTATATCCCAAATTCAGGTTCAAAACACCCGAAAATTCGCTAATTTTGTGTCCCAGAAGCGATCTGTACATGCCTACTCCTTGCTAGAATTTTTTCAAAATACAGACCCAAAACATGCTAAAAATCGATATTTTAGGTGCAAAAAGTCGATATGTGCATGCATCTTCTGTACCCGTTTATATCTCAAATTCAGGCTCAAAACTCCGAAAATTCGATATTTTTGGGTCCCCGAAGCGATCTGTACATGCCTACTCCGTGTTAGAGTATTTTCAAAATACAGGCCCAAAACATACTCAAAATTGATATTTTAGGTGCCCAAAGTCGATATGTGTATGCATCTTCTGTACCCGTCTATATCCCAAATTCTGGTTCAAAACACCAGAAAATTCGGAATTTCTGGGTCCTAGAAGCGAAGAAGCGACCTGTACATGCCTAGTCCTTCCTAGAATGTTTTCAAGATACAGACCCAAAACATGCTTAAAATCGATATTTTAGGTGCAAAAAGTCGATATGTGCATGCATCTCCTGTACCCGTTTATATCTCAAATTCGGGATCAAAACACCCAAAAAATCGATATTTTTGTGTCCCAGAAGCGATCTGTACATGCCTACACAGTGTTAGAGTATGTTCAAAATACAGGTCCAAAACATGCTCAAAATCGATATTTTAGGTGCCCAAAGTCGATATGTGCATGCATCTTCTGTATCCGTTCATATCCCAAATTCAGGTTCAAAACACTCGAAAATTTGATATTTTTGGGTCCCAGAAGCAATCTGTACATGCCTACTTCTTGCTAGAATGTTTTCAAGATACAGACCCAAAACACGCTCAAAATCGATATTTTAGGTGCAAAAAGTCGAAATGTGCATGCATCTTCTGTACCCGTTTATATTTCAAATTAAGGCTCAAAACACCCGAAAATTCGATATTTTTGCGTCCCCGAAGCGATCTTTACATGCCTACTCCGTGGTACAGTATTTTCAAAATACAGGCCCAAAACATGCTCAAAATCGATATTTTAGGTGCCCAAAGTCGATACGTGCATGCATCTTCTGTATCCGTCTATATCCCAAATTCAGGTTCAAAACACCCGAAAATTCGATAATTTTGGGTCCCAGAAGCGATCTGTACATGCCTACTCCTTGCTAGAAATTTTTCAAAATACAGACCCAAAACATGCTAAAAATCGATATTTTAGGTGCAAAAAGTCGATATGTGCATGCATCTTCTGTACCCGTTTATATCTCAAATTCAGGCTCAAAACACCCAAAAAATCGATATTTTTGTGTCCCAGAAGCGATATGTACATGCATACTCCGTGTTAGAGTATTTTCAAAATACAGGCCCAAAACATACTCAAAATCGATATTTTAGGTGCCCAAAGTCGATATGTGCATGCATCTTATGTACCCGTTTATATCTCAAATTCAGGCTCATAACACCCGAAAAGTCGATATTTTTGTGTCCCTGAAGCGATCTGTACATGTCTACACCGTGCTAGAGTATTTTCAAAATACAGGCCCAAAACATGCTCAAAATCGATATTTTAGGTGCCCAAAGTCGATATGTGCGTGCATCTTCTGTCCCCGTTCATATCTCAAATTCAGTCTCAGAACACCCTAAAATTCGATTTATTTGGGTTCCAGAAGCGATCTGTACGTGTCTACTCAGTGTTAGAGTATTTTAAAAATACAGGCCCAAAACATGCTCAAAATCGCTATTTTGGGAGCCCGAAGTCGATATGTGCATTCATCTTCTGTACCCGTTTATATCTCAAATTCAGACTCAAAACACCAGAATATTCTATATTTTTGGGTCCCAAATGCAATGTGTACATGCATACTCCGTGTTAGAGTATTTTCAAAATACAGGCCCAAAACATGCTCAAAATCGATATTTTAGGTGCCCAAAGTTGATATGTGCATGCATCTTCTGTATCCGTCTATATCCCAAATTCAGGTTCAAAACACCCGAAAATTCGATAATTTTGGGTCCCAGAAGCGATCTGTACATGCCTATTCCTTGCTAGAATTTTTTCAAAATACAGACCCAAAACATGCTGAAAATCGATATTTAAGGTGCAAAAAGTCGATATGTGCATGCATTTTCTGTACCCGTTTATATCTCAAATTCAGACTCAAAACTCCGAAAATTCGATATTTTTGGGTCCCTTGAGCGATCTGCACATGCCTACTCAGTACTAGAATGTTTTTATAATACAGGCTTAAAACATGCTATAAATCGATATTTTAGGTGTGAAAAGTGGATATGTTCATGCATCTTCTGTACCCGTTTAAATCTCAAATTCAGGCTCAAAACACCCAAAAAATTGATATTTTTGTGTCCCTGAAGCCATCTGTACATGCATACTCCGTGTTAGAGTATTTTCAAAATATATGCCCTAAACATACTCAAAATCGATATTTTAGGTGCCCAAAGTCGATATGTGCATGCATCTTCTGTACCCATTTATATCTCAAATTCAGGCTCAAAAAACCCTAAAAGTTGATATTTTTGGGTCCCAGAAGCGATCTGTACATGCCTACTCCGTGTTAATGTATTTTCAAAATACAGGCCCAAAACATGCTGAAAATCTATATTTTAGGTGCCCAAAGTCAATATGTGTATGCATCTTCTGTACCCGTCTATATCCCAAATTCAGGTTCAAAACACCAGAAAATTCGGTATTTTTGGGTCCCAGAAGCGACCTGTACATGCCTACTCCTTCCTAGAATGTTTTCAAGATACAGACCCAAAACATGCTTGAAATCGATATTTTAGGTGCAAAAAGTCGATATGTGCATGCATCCTCTGTACCCGGTTATATCCCAAATTCTGGGTCAAAACCCCCGAAAATTCGATATTTTTGGGTCCCAGAAGCGATCTGTACATGTCTACTCCGTGTTAGAGTATTTTCAAAATAGAGGCCCAAAACATGCTCAAAATCGATATTTTAGGTGCCCAAAGTCGATATGTGCATGCATCTTCTGTATCCGTCTATATCCCAAATTCAGGTTCAAAACACCCGAAAATTCGATAATTTTGGGTCCCAGAAGCGATCTGTACATGCCTACTCCTTGCTAGAATTTTTTCAAAATACAGACCCAAAACATGCTGAAAATCGATATTTAAGGTGCAAAAAGTCGATATGTGCATGCATCTTCTGTACCCGTTTATATCTCAAATTCAGACTCAAAACTCCGAAAATTCGATATTTTTGGGTCCCTTAAGCGATCTGCACATGCCTACTCAGTGCTAGAATGTTTTTATAATACAGGCTTAAAACATGCTATAAATCGATATTTTAGGTGTGAAAAGTGGATATGTGCATGCATCTTCTGTACCCGTTTAAATCTCAAATTCAGGCTCAAAACACCCAAAAAATTGATATTTTTGTGTCCCAGAAGCGATCTGTACATGCATACTCCGTGTTAGAGTATTTTCAAAATACAGGCCCAAAACATACTCAAAATCGATATTTTAGGTGCCCAAAGTCGATATTTGCATGCATCTTCTGTACCCGTTTATATCTCAAATTCAGACTCAAAACACCCGAATATTCGATATTTTTGGGTCCCAAAAGCAATGTGTACATGCATACTCCGTGTTAGAGTATTTTCAAAATACAGGCCTAAAACATGCAGAAAATCGATATTTTAGCTGCCCAAAGTCAATATGTGTATGCATCTTCTGTACCCGTCTATATCCCAAATTCAGGTTCAAAACACTCGAAAATTTGATATTTTTGGGTCCCAGAAGCAATCTGTACATGCCTACTTCTTGCTAGAATGTTTTCAAGATACAGACCCAAAACATGCTCAAAATCGATATTTTAGGTGCAAAAAGTCGAAATGTGCATGCATCTTCTGTACCCGCTTATATCTCAAATTCAGGCTCAAAACACTCGAAAATTCGATATTTTTGCGTCCCCGAAGCGATCTGTACATGCCTACTCCGTGTTAGAGTATTTTTAATATACAGGCCCAAAACATGCTCAAAATTGATATTTTAGGTGCCCAAAGTCGATACGTGCATGCATTTTCGGTATCCGTCTATATCCCAAATTCTGGTTCAAAACACCAGAAAATTCGGTATTTTTGGGTCCCAGAAGCGACCTGTACATGCCTACTCCTTCCTAGAATGTTCTCAAGATACAGACCTAAAACATGCTTAAAATCGATATTATAGGTGCAAAAAATTCGATATGTGCATGCATCTTCTGTACCCGTTTATATCTCAAATTCAGGCTCAAAATACCCAAAAAATCGATATTTTTGTGTCCCAGAAGCGATCTGTACATGTCTACACCGTGTTTGAGTATTTTCAAAATACAGGCCCAAAACATGCTCAAAATCGATATTTTAGGTGCCCGAAGTCGATATGTTCATGCATCTTCTGTACCTGTTCATATCTCAAATTCAGGCTCAGAACAACCGAAAATTCGATTTATTTTGGTCCCAGAAGCAATCTGTACGTGTCTACTCCGTGTTAGAGTATTTTAAAAATACAGGCTCAAAACATGCTCAAAATTGATATTTTGGGTGCCAAAGTCGATATGTGCATGCATCTTCTGTACCCGTTTATATCTCAAATTCAGACTCAAAACTCCCGAATATTCGATATTTTTGGGTCCCAAAAGCCATCTGTACATGCATACTCCGTGTTAGAGTATTTTTAAAATACAAGCCTAAAACATGCTGTAAATCGATATTTTAGCTGCCCAAAGTCAATATGTGTATGCATCTTCTATACCCTTCTATATCCCAAATTCAGGTTCAAAACACCCGAAAATTCGATATTTTTGGGTCCCAGAAGCGATCTGTACATGCCTACTCAGTGCTAGAATGTTTTTAAAATACAGGCTTAAAACATGCTATAAATCGATATTTTAGGTGTGAAAAGTCGATAAGTGCATGCATCTTCTGCACCCGTTTATATCTCAAATTCAGGCTCAAAACACCCAAAAAATCGATATTTTTGTGTCCCAGAAACGATCTGTACATGCATACTCCGTGTTAGAGTATTTTCAAAATACAGGTCCAAAACATACTCAAAATCGATATTCTACGTGACCAAATTCGATATGTGCATGCATTTTCTGTACCCGTTTATATCTCAAATTCAGGCTCAAAACACCCGAAAAGTCGATATTTTTGGGTCCCAGAAGCGATCTGTACATGCCTACTCCGTGTTAATGTATTTTCAAAATACAGGCCCAAAACATGCTGAAAATCTATATTTTAGGTGCCCAAAGTCAATATATGTATGCATCTTCTGTACCCGTCTATATCCCAAATTCAGGTTCAAAACACCCGAAAATTCGATATTTTTGGGTCCCAGAAGAGATCTGTACATGCCTACTCCTTGCTAGAATTTTTTAAGATACAAACCCAAGACATGCTCAAAATCGATATTTTAGGTGCAAAAAGTCGATATGTGCATTCATCTTTTGTACCCGTTTATATCTCAAATTCAGGCTCAAAACACCCGAAAATTCGATATTTTTGGGTCCCTTAAGCGATCTGTACATGCCTACTCCGAGTTAGAGTATTTTTTAAATACAGGTCCAAAACATGCTAAAAATCGTAATTTTAGGTGCCCAAAGTCGATATGTGCATGCATCTTCTGTACCCGTTTATATCTCAAATTCAGGCTCAAAACACCCGAAAATTCAATATTTTTGGGTCCCAGAAACGATCTGTACGTGCATACTCCGTGTTAGAGTGTTTTTAAAATACAGGCCTAAAACATGCTGAAAATCGATATTTTATGTGCCCAAAGTCAATATGTGTATGCATCTTCTGTACACGTGTATATCCTTAATTCAAGTTCAAAACACCAGAAAATTCGATATTTTTGGGTCCCAAATGCGATCTGTACATGCCTACTCCTTGCTAGAATGTTTTCAAGATACAGACCCAAAACATGCTCAAAATCGATATTTTAAGTGCAAAAAGTCGATATGTGCATGCATCTTCTGTACCTGTTCATATCTCAAATTCAGGCTCAGAACAACCGAAAATTCGATTTATTTTGGTCCTAGAAGCGATCTGTACGTGTCTACTCCGTGTTAGAGTATTTTAAAAATACAGGCAAAAAACATGCTCAAAATTGATATTTTGGGTGCCAAAGTCGATATGTGCATGCATCTTCTGTACCCGTTTATATCTCAAATTCAGACTCAAAACTCCCGAATATTCGATATTTTTGGGTCCCAAAAGCCATCTGTACATGCATACTCCGTGTTAGAGTATTTTTAAAATACAAGCCTAAAACATGCTGTAAATCGATATTTCAGCTGCCCAAAGTCAATATGTGTATGCATCTTCTATACCCGTCTATATCTCAAATTCAGGTTCAAAACACCCGAAAATTCGATATTTTTGGGTCCCAGAAGCGATCTGTACATGCCTACTCAGTGCTAGAATGTTTTTAAAATACAGGCTTAAAACATGCTATAAATCGATATTTTAGGTGTGAAAAGTCGATAAGTGCATGCATCTTCTGCACCCGTTTATATCTCAAATTCAGGCTCAAAACACCCAAAAAATCGATATTTTTGTGTCCCAGAAGCGATCTGTACATGCATACTCCGTGTTAGAGTATTTTCAAAATACAGGTCCAAAACATACTCAAAATCGATATTCTAGGTGACCAAATTCGATATGTGCATGCATTTTCTGTACCCGTTTATATCTCAATTTCAGGCTCAAAACACCCAAAAAGTCGATATTTTTGGGTCCCAGAAGCGATCTGTACATGCCTACTCCGTGTTAATGTATTTTCAAAATACAGGCCCAAAACATGCTGAAAATCTATATTTTAGGTGTCCAAAGTCGATATGTGCATGCATCTTCTGTACCCGTTTATATCTAAAATTCAGGCTCAAAACACCCGAAAATTCGATATTTTTGGGTCCCAAAAGCGATCTGTACATGTCTACTCCGAGTTAGAGTATTTTCAAAATACAGGCCCAAAACATGCTAAAAATCGTCATTTTAGGTGCCCAAAGTCGATATGTGCATGCATCTTCTGTACCCGTTTATATCTCAAATTCAGGCTCAAAACACCCGAAAATTCAATATTTTTGGGTCCCAGAAACTATCTGTACGTGCATACTCCGTGTTAGAGTGTTTTTAAAATACAGGCCTAAAACATGCTGAAAATCGATATTTTATGTGCCCAAAGTCAATATGTGTATGCATCTTCTGTACACGTGTATATCCCTAATTCAAGTTCAAAACACCAGAAAATTCGATATTTTTGGGTCCCAAATGCGATCTGTACATGTCTACTCCTTGCTAGAATGTTTTCAAGATACAGACCCAAAACATGCTTAAAATCGATATTTTAAGTGCAAAAAGTCGATATGTGCATATATCTTCTGTACCCGTTTATATCTCAAATTCAGGCTCAAAACTCCGAAAATTTGATATTTTTGGGTCCCAGAAGCAATCTGCACATGCCTACTCAGTGCTAAAATGTTTTTAAAATACAGGCATAAAACATGCTATAAATCGATATTTTAGGTGTCCAAAGTCGATATGTGCATGCATCTTCTGTACCCGTTTATATCTCAAATTCAGGCTCAAAACACCCGAAAATTCGATATTTTTGGGTCCCAAAAGCGATCTGTACATGTCTACTCCGTGTTAGAGTATTTTCAAAATACGTGCCCAAAACATGCTCAAAATCGATATTTTAGGTGCCCAAAGTCGATACGTGCATGAATCTTCTGTATCCGTTTATATCTCAAATTCAGGCTCAAAACACCTGAAAATTCGATATTTTTGGGTCCCAGAAGTGATCTGTACATGCCTACTCCGTGTTAATGTATTTTCAAAATACAGGCCCAAAACATGCTGAAAATCTATATTTTAGGTGCCCAAAGTCAATATGTGTATGCATCTTCTGTACCCGTCTATATCCCAAATTCAGTTTCAAAACACCAGAAAATTCGGTATTTTTGGGTCCCAGAAACGATCTGTACATGCCTACTCCATGCTAGAATTTTTTCAAGATACAGACCCAAAACATGCTCAAAATCGATATTTTAGGTGCAAAAAGTCGATATGTGCATGCATCCTCTGTACCCGGTTATATCCCAAATTCTGGCTCAAAACACCCGAAAATTCGATGTTTTTGGGTCCAAGAAGCGATCTGTACATGCCTACTCAGTGCTAGAATATTATCAAATTATACTCCCAAAACATACTAAAAATTGATATTTTGGGTGCCAAAGTCGATATGTGAATGCATCTTCTGTACCCGTTTATATCTCAAATTCAGGCTCAAAATACCCAAAAACTCGATATTTTTGTGTCCCAGAAGCGATCTGTACATGTCTACACCGTGCTATAGTATTTTCAAAATACAGGCCCAAAACATGCTCAAAATCTATATTTTAGGTGCCCAAAGTCGATATGTGCATGCATCTTCTGTACCCGTTTATATCTCAAATTCAGGCTCAGAACTCCCTAAAATTCGATTTATTTGGGTTCCAGAAGCGATTTGTACGTGTCTACTCAGTGTTAGAGTATTTTAAAAATACAGGCCCAAAACATGCTCAAAATCGATATTTTGGGTGCCCAAAGTCGATATGTGCATGCATTTTCTGTACCCGTTTATATCTCAAATTCAGGCTCAAAACACACGAAAAGTCGATATTTTTGGGTCCCAGAAGCGATCTGTACATGCCTACTCCTTGCTAGAATTTTTTAAGATACAAACCCAAGACATGCTCAAAATCGATATTTTAGGTGCAAAAAGTCGATATGTTCATGCATCTTTTGTACCCGTTTATATCTCAAATTCAGGCTCAAAACACCCGAAAATTCGATATTTTTGGGTCCCTTAAGCGATCTGTACATGCATACTCAGTGCTAGAATGTTTTCAAAATATAGGCTCAAGACATGCTAAAAATCGATTTTTTAGGTGTCCAAAGTCGATATGTGCATGCATCTTCTGTACCCGTTTATATCTAAAATTCAGGCTCAAAACACCCGAAAATTCGATATTTTTGGGTCCCAAAAGCGATCTGTACATGTCTACTCCGAGTTAAAGTATTTTTTAAATACAGGCCCAAAACATGCTAAAAATCGTCATTTTAGGTGCCCAAAGTCGATATGTGCATGCATCTTCTGTACCCGTTTATATCTCAAATTCAGGCTCAAAACACCCGAAAATTCAATATTTTTGGGTCCCAGAAACGATCTGTACGTGCATACTCCGTGTTAGAGTGTTTTTAAAATACAGGCCAAAAACATGCTGAAAATCGATATTTTATGTGCCCAAAGTCAATATGTGTATGCATCTTCTGTACACGTGTATATCCCTAATTCAAGTTCAAAACACCAGAAAATTCGATATTTTTGGGTCCCAAATGCGATCTGTACATGCCTACTCCTTGCTAGAATGTTTTCAAGATACAGACCCAAAACATGCTCAAAATCGATATTTTAAGTGCAAAAAGTCGATATGTGCATGCATCTTCTGTACCCGTTTATATCTCAAATTCAGGCTCAAAACTCCGAAAATTTGATATTTTTGGGTCCCATAAGCAATCTGCACATGCCTACTCAGTGCTAAAATGTTTTTAAAATACAGGCTTAAAACATGCTATAAATCGATATTTTAGGTGTCCAAAGTCGATATGTGCATGCATCTTATGTACCCGTTTATATCTCAAATTCAGGCTCAAAACTCCCGAAAATTCGATATTTTTGGGTCCCAAAAGCGATCTGTACATGTCTACTCCGTGTTAGAGCATTTTCAAAATACAGGCCCAAAACATGCTCAAAATCGACATTTTAGGTGCCCAAAGTCGATATGTGCATGTATCTTCTGTATCCGTTTATATCTCAAATTCAGGCTCAAAACACCTGAAAATTCGATATTTTTGGGTCCCAGAAGTGATCTGTACATGCCTACTCCGTGTTAATGTATTTTAAAAATACAGGCCCAAAACATGCTGAAAATCGATATTTTAGGTGCCCAAAGTCAATATGTGTATGCATCTTCTGTACCCGTCTATATCCCAAATTCAGTTTCAAAACACCAGAAAATTCGGTATTTTTGGGTCCCAGAAACGATCTGTACATGCCTACTCCATGCTAGAATTTTTTCAAGATACAGACCCAAAACATGCTCAAAATCGATATTTTAGGTGCAAAAAGTCGATATGTGCATGCATCCTCTGTATCCGGTTATATCCCAAATTCTGGCTCAAAACACCCGAATATTCGATATTTTTGGGTTTCAAAAGCAATGTATACATGCATACTCCGTGTTAGAGTATTTTCAAAATACAGGTCTAAAACATGCTGAAAATCGATATTTTAGCTGCCCAAAGTCAATATGTGTATGCATCTTCTGTACCCGTCTATATCCCAAATTCAGGTTCAAAACACTCGAAAATTCGATATTTTTGGGTCCCAGAAGCAATCTGTACATGCCTACTTCTTGCTAGAATGTTTTCAAGATACAGACCGAAAACATGCTCAAAATCGATATTTTATGTGCAAAAAGTCGAAATGTGCATGCATCTTCTGTACCCGTTTATATCTCAAATTCAGGCTCAAAACTCCGAAAATTCGATATTTTTTGGTCCCTTAAGCAATCTGCACATGTTTACTCAGTGCTAGAATGTTTTTAAAATACAGGCTAAAAACATGCTATAAATCAATATTTTAGGTGTCCAAAGTCGATATGTGCATGCATCTTCTGTATCCGTCTATATCCCAAATTCTGGTTCAAAACACCCGAAAATTCGATAATTTTGGGTCCCAGAAGCGATCTGTACATGCCTACTACTTGCTAGAATTTTTTCAAGATACAGACCCAAAACATGCTCAAAATCGATATTTTAGGTGCAAAAAATCGATATATGCATGAATCCTATGTACCCGGTTATATCCCAATTTCTGGCTCAGAACACCCGAAAATTCGATATTTTTGGGTGCCAGAAGCGATTTGTACATGCCTACTCAGTGCTAGAATATTTTCAAATTATACGCCCAAAACATACTAAAAATCGATATTTTGGGTGCCCAAAGTCGATATGTGCATGCATCTTCTGTATCCGTTTATATCTCAAATTTAGGCTCAAAACACCCAAAAAATTGATATTTTTGTGTCCCAGAAGCGATCTGTACATGTCTACACCGTGTTTGAGTATTTTCAAAATACAGGCCCAAAACATGCTCAAAATCGATATTTTAGGTGCCCGAAGTCGATATGTGCATGCATCTTCTGTACCTGTTCATATCTCAAATTCAGGCTCAGAACAACCGAAAATTCGATTTATTAGGGTCCCAGAAGCGATCTGTACGTGTCTACTCCGTGTTAGAGTATTTTAAAAATACAGGCTTAAAACATGCTCAAAATCGATATTTTGGGTGCCCAAAGTCGATATGTGCATGCATCTTCTGTACCCGTTTATATCTCAAATTCAGACTCAAAACACCCGAATATTCGATATTTTTGGGTCCCAAAAGCAATGTGTACATGCATACTCCGTGTTAGAATATTTTCAAAATACCGGCCCAAAACATGCTGAAAATCGATATTTTTGCTGCCCAAAGTCAATATGTGTATGCATCTTCTGTACCCGTCTATATCCCAAATTCAGGTTCAAAACACTCAAAAATTCGATATTTTTGGGTCCTAGAAGCAATCTGTACATGCCTACTTCTTGCTAGAATGTTTTCAAGATACAGACCCAAAACATGCTCAAAATCGATATTTTAGGTGCAAAAAGTCGAAATGTGCATGCATCTTCTGTACCCGTTTATATCTCAAATTCAGGCTCAAAACACCCGAAAATTCGATGTTTTTGGGTCCCCTAAGCGATCTGTACATGCTTACTCCGTGTTAGAGTATTTTCAAAATACAGGCCCAAAACATGCTCAAAATCGATATTTTAGGTGCAAAAAGTCGATATGTGCATGCATCTTCGGTATCCGTCTATATCCCAAATTCAGGTTCAAAACACCCTAAAATTCGATAATTTTGTGTCCCAGATGCGATCTGTACATGTATACTCCTTGCTAGAATTTTTTTAAGATACAGACCCAAAACATGCTCAAAATCGATATTTTAGGTGCAAAAAGTCGATATGTGCATGCATCGTCTGTACCCGGTTATATCCCAATTTCTGGCTCAAAACACCCGAAAATTCGATATTTTTGGGTCCCAGAAGCAATTCTGTACATGCCTACTCAGTGCTAGAATATTTTCAAATTATACGCCCAAAACATACTAAAAATCGATATTTTGGGTGCCAAAGTCGATATGTGCATGCATCTTCTGTACCCGTTTATATCTCAAATTCAGGCTCAAAACACTCAAAAAATCGATATTTTTGTGTCCCAGAAGCGATCTGTACATGTCTACACCGTGTTAGAGTATTTTCAAAATACAGGCCCAAAACATGCTCAAAATCGATATTTTAGGTCCACAAAGTCGATATGTGCGTGCATCTTCTGTACCCGTTCATATCTCAAATTCAGGCTCAGAAAACCCTAAAATTCGATTTATTTGGGTTCCAGAAACGATCTGTACGTGTCTACTCAGTGTTAGAGTATTTTAAAAATATAGGCCCAAAACATGCTCAAAATCGATATTTTGGGTGCCCAAAGTCGATATGTGCATTCATCTTCTGTACCCGTTTATATCTCAAATTCAGACTCAAAACACCCGAATATTCGATATTTTTGGGTCCCAAATGCAATGTGTACATGCATACTCCGTGTTAGAGTATTTTCAAAATACAGGCCTAAAACATGCTGAAAATCGATATTTTAGCTGCCCAAAGTCAATATGTGTATGCATCTTCTGTACCCGTCTATATCCCAAATTCAGGTTCAAAACACTCGAAAATTCGATTTTTTTGGGTCCCAGAAGCAATCTGTACATGCCTACTTCTTGCTAGAATGTTTTCAAGATACAGACCCAAAACATGCTCAAAATCGATATTTTAGGTGCAAAAAGTCGAAATGTGCATGCATCTTCTGTACCCGTTTATATCTCAAATTCAGGCTCAAAACACCCAAAAAATCGATATTTTTGTGTCCCAGAAGCGATCTGTACATGTCTACACTGTGTTATAGTATTTTCAAAATACAAGCCCAAAACATGCTGAAAATCGATATTTTAGCTGCCCAAAGTCAATATGTGTATGCATCTTCTGTACCCGTCTATATCTCAAATTCAGGCTCAAAACACCCGAAAAAACGATATTTTTGGGTCCCAGAAGCGATCTGTACATGCCTACTCCGTGTTAATGTATTTTCAAAATACAGGCCCAAAACATGCTCAAAATCGATATTTTGGGTGCCCAAAGTCGATATGTGCATGCATCTTCTGTACCCGTTTATATCTCAAATTCAGACTCAAAACACCCGAATATTCGATATTTTTGGGTCCCAAAAGCAATGTGTACATGCATACTCCGTGTTAGAATATTTTCAAAATACAGACCCAAAACATGCATAAAATCGATATTTTTGCTGCCCAAAGTCAATATGTGTATGCATCTTCTGTACCCGTCTATATCCCAAATTCAGGTTCAAAACACTCGAAAATTCGATATTTTTGGGTCCTAGAAGCAATCTGTACATGCCTACTCCGTGTTAGAGTATTTTCAAAATACAGGCCCAAAACATGCTCAAAATCGATATTTTAGGTGCAAAAAGTCGATATGTGCATGCATCTTCGGTATCCGTCTATATCCCAAATTCTGGTTCAAAACACCCTAAATTTCGATAATTTTGGGTCCCAGATGCGATCTGTACATGCCTACTCCTTGCTAGAATTTTTTCAAGATACAGACCCAAAACATGCTCAAAATCGATATTTTAGGTGCAAAAAGTCGATATGTGCATGCATCGTCTGTACCCGGTTATATCCCAATTTCTGGCTCAAAACACCCGAAAAGTCGATATTTTTGGGTCCCAGAAGCAATTCTGTACATGCCTACTCAGTGCTAGAATATTTTCAAATTATACGCCCAAAACATACTAAAAATCGATATTTTGGGTGCCAAAGTCGATATGTGCATGCATCTTCTGTACCCGTTTATATCTCAAATTCAGGCTCAAAACACTCAAAAAATCGATATTTTTGTGTCCCAGAAGCGATCTGTACATGTCTACACCGTGTTAGAGTATTTTCAAAATACAGGCCCAAAACATGCTCAAAATCGATATTTTAGGTCCACAAAGTCGATATGTGCGTGCATCTTCTGTACCCGTTCATATATCAAATTCAGGCTCAGAACACCCTAAAATTCGATTTATTTGGGTTCCAGAAGCGATCTGTACGTGTCTACTCAGTGTTAGAGTACTTTAAAAATATAGGCCCAAAACATGCTCAAAATCGATATTTTGGGTGCCCAAAGTGGATATGTGCATTCATCTTCTGTACCCGTTTATATCTCAAATTCAGACTCAAAACACCCGAATATTCGATATTTTTGGGTCCCAAATGCAATGTGTACATGCATACTCCGTGTTAGAGTATTTTCAAAATACAGGCCTAAAACATGCTGAAAATCGATATTTTAGCTGCCCAAAGTCAATATGTGTATGCATCTTCTGTACCCGTCTATATCCCAAATTCAGGTTCAAAACACCCGAAAATTCGATATTTTTGGGTCCAAGAAGCGATTTGTACATGCCTACTTCTTGCTAGAATGTTTTCATTATACAGACCCAAAACATGCTCAAAATCGATATTTTAGGTGCAAAAAGTCAAAATGTGCATGCATCTTCTGTACCCGTTTATATCTCAAATTCAAGCTCAAAACATCCGAAAATTCAATATTTTTGGGTCACCGAAGCCATCTGTAAATGCCTACTCCGTGTTAGAGTATTTTCAAAATACAGGCCCAAAACATGCTCAAAATCGATATTTTAGGTGCCCAAAGTCGATATGTGCATGCATCTTCTGTATCCGTCTATATCCCAAATTCAGGTTCAAAACACCCGAAAATTCGATATTTTTGGGTCCCAGAAGCGATTTGTACATGCCTACTCCTTGCTAGAATTTTTTAAGATACAAACCCAAGACATGCTCAAAATCGATATTTTAGGTGCAAAAAGTCGATATGTGCATGCATCTTCTGTACCCGTTTATAACTCAAATTCAGGCTCAAAACACCCGAAAGTTCGATATTTTTGGGTCCCAAAAGCGATCTGTACATGTCTACTCCGTGTTAGAGTATTTTTAAAATACAGGCCCAAAACATGCTCAAAAAACGATATTTTAAGTGTCCAAAGTCGATATGTGCATGCATTTTCAGTACCCGTTTATATCTCAAATTCAGGCTCAAAACACCCGAAAAAACGATGTTTTTGGGTCCCAGAAGCGATCTGTACATGCCTACTCCGTGTTAATGTATTTTCAAAATACAGGCCCAAAACATGCTCAAAATCGATATTTTGGGTGCCCAAAGTCGATATGTGCATGCATCTTCTGTACCCGTTTATATCTCAAATTCAGACTCAAAACACCCGAATATTCGATATTTTTGGGTCCCAAAAGCAATGTGTACATGCATACTCCGTGTTAGAATATTTTCAAAATACAGACCCAAAACATGCTGAAAATCGATATTTTTGCTGCCCAAAGTCAATATGTGTATGCATCTTCTGTACCCGTCTATATCCCAAATTCAGGTTCAAAACACTCGAAAATTCGATATTTTTGGGTCCTAGAAGCAATCTGTACATGCCTATTTCTTGCTAGAATGTTTTCAAGATACAGACCCAAAACATGCTCAAAATCGATATTTTAGGTGCAAAAAGTCGAAATGTGCATGCATCTTCTGTACCCGTTTATATCTCAAATTCAGGCTCAAAACACCCGAAAATTCGATATTTTTGGGTCCCCTAAGCGATCTGTACATGCCTACTCCGTGTTAGAGTATTTTCAAAATACAGGCCCAAAACATGCTCAAAATCGATATTTTAGGTGCCCAAAGTCGATATGTGCATGCATCTTCGGTATCCGTCTATATCCCAAATTCAGGTTCAAAACACCCTAAAATTTGATAATTTTCGGTCCCAGATGCGATCTGTACATGCCTACTCCTTGCTAGAATTTTTTCAAGATACAGACCCAAAACATGCTCAAAATCGATATTTTAGGTGCCCAAAGTCGATATGTGCATGCATCGTCTGTACCCGGTTATATCCCAATTTCTGGCTCAAAACACCAGAAAATTCGATATTTTTGGGTCCCAGAAGCAATTCTGTACATGCCTACTCAGTGCTAGAATATTTTCAAATTATACGCCCAAAACATACTAAAAATCGATATTTTGGGTGCCAAAGTCGATATGTGCATGCATCTTCTGTACCCGTTTATATCTCAAATTCAGGCTCAAAACACTAAAAAAATCGATATTTTTGTGTCCCAGAAGCGATCTGTACATGTCCACACCGTGTTAGAGTATTTTCAAAATACAGGCCCAAAACATGCTCAAAATCGATATTTTAGGTCCACAAAGTCGATATGTGCGTGCATCTTCTGTACCCGTTCATATCTCAAATTCAGGCTCAGAACACCCTAAAATTCGATTTATTTGGGTTCCAGAAGCGATCTGTACGTGTCTACTCAGTGTTAGAGTATTTTAAAAATATAGGCCCAAAACATGCTCAAAATCGATATTTTGGGTGCCCAAAGTGGATATGTGCATTCATCTTCTGTACCCGTCTATATCCCAAATTCAGGTTCAAAACACCCGAAAATTCGATATTTTTGGGTCCCAGAAGCGATTTGTACATGCCTACTCCTGGCTAGAATTTTTTAAGATACAAACCCAACACATGCTCAAAATCGATATTTTAGGTGCAAAAAGTCGATATGTGCATGCATCTTCTGTACCCGTTTATATCTCAAATTCAGGCTCAAAACTCCCGAAAATTCCATATTTTTGGGTCCCTTAAGCGATCTGTACATGCATACTCAGTGCTAGAATTTTTTCAAAATATAGGCTCAAAACATGCTAAAAATCGATATTTTAGGTGTCCAAAGTCGATATGTGCATGCATCTTCTGTACCCGTTTATATCTCAAATTCAGGCTCAAAACACCCGAAAATTCGATATTTTTGGGTCCCAGAAGCGATCTGTACATGCCTACTCCGTGTTAATGTATTTTCAAAATACAGGCCCAAAACATGCTGAAAATCTATATATTAGGTGCCCAAAGTCAATATGTGTATGCATCTTCTGTACCCGTCTATATCCCAAATTCAGGTTCAAAACACCAGAAAATTCGGTATTTTTTGGTCCCAGAAGTGATCTGTACATGCCTACTCCTTGCTAGAATTTTTTCAAGATACAGACCCAAAACATGCTCAAAATCGATATTTTAGGTGCAAAAAGTCGATATGTGCATGCATCCTCTGTACCCGGTTATATCCCAAATTCTGGGTCAACACCCACGAAAATTTGATATTTTTGGGTCCCAGAAGCGATCTGTACGTGTCTACTCCGTGTTAGAGTATTTTAAAAATACAGGCCCAAAACATGCTCAAAATCGATATTTTGGCTGCCCAAAGTCGAAATGTGCATGCATCTTCTGTACCCGTTTATATCTCAAATTCAGGCTCAAAACACCCGAAAAGTCGATATTTTTGGGTCCCCGAAGCGATCTGTACATGCCTACTCCGTGTTAGAGTATTTTCAAAATACAGGCCCAAAACATGCTCAAAATCGATATTTTAGGTGCAAAAAGTCGATATGTGCATGCATCTTCGGTATCCGTCTATATCCCAAATTCAGGTTCAAAACACCCGAAAATTCGATAATTTTGGGTCCCAGATGCGATCTGTACATGCCTACTCCTTGCTAGAATTTTTTCAAGATACAGACCCAAAACATGCTCAAAATCGATATTTTAGGTGCAAAAAGTCGATATGTGTATGCATCTTCTGTACCCGTCTATATCCCAAATTCAGGTTCAAAACACTCGAAAAGTCGATATTTTTGGGTCCTAGAAGCAATCTGTACATGCCTACTTCTTGCTAGAATGTTTTCAAAATACAGACCCAAAACATGCTCAAAATCGATATTTTAGTTGCAAAAAGTCGAAATGTGCATGCATCTTCTGTACCCGTTTATATCTCAAATTCTGGCTCAAAACACCCGAAAATTCGATATTTTTGGGTCCCCGAAGTGATCTGTACATACCTACTCCGTGTTAGAGTATTTTCAAAATACAGGCCCAAAACATGCTCAAAATCGATATTTTAGGTGCAAAAAGTCGATATGTGCATGCATCTTCGGTATCCGTCTATATCCCAAATTCAGGTTCAAAACAGCCGAAAATTCGATAATTTTGGGTCCCAGATGCGATCTGTACATGCCTACTCCTTGCTAGAATTTTTTAAAGATACAGACCCAAAACATGCTCAAAATCGATATTTTAGGTGCAAAAAGTCGATATGTGCATGCATCGTCTGTACTCGGTTATATCCCAATTTCTGGCTCAAAACACCCGAAAACTCGATATTTTTGGGTCCCAGAAGCGATCTGTACATGCCTACTCAGTGCTAGAATATTTTCAAATTATACGCCCAAAACATACTAAAAATCGATATTTTGGGTGCCAAAGTCGATATGTGCATGCATCTTCTGTACCCGTTTATATCTCAAATTCAGTCTCAGAACACCCTAAAATTCGATTTATTTGGGTTCCAGAAGCGATCTGTACGTGTCTACTCAGTGTTAGAGTATTTTAAAAATACAGGCCCAAAACATGCTCAAAATCGATATTTTGGGTGCCCAAAGTCGATATGTGCATTCATCTTCTGTACCCGTTTATATCTCAAATTCAGACTCAAAACACCCGAATATTCTATATTTTTGGGTCCCAAATGCAATGTGTACATGCATACTCCATGTTAGAGTATTTTCAAAATACAGGCCTAAAACATGCTGAAAATCGATATTTTAGCTGCCCAAAGTCAATATGTGTATGCATCTTCTGTACCCGTCTATATCCCAAATTCAGGTTGAAAACACTCGAAAATTCGATTTTTTTGGGTCCCAGAAGCAATCTGTACATGCCTACTTCTTGCTAGAATGTTTTCAAGATACAGACCCAAAACATGCTCAAAATCGATATTTTAGGTGCAAAAAGTTGAAATGTGCATGCATCTTCTGTACCCGTTTATATCTCAAATTCAAGCTCAAAACATCCGAAAATTCAATATTTTTGGGTTCCCGAAGCCATCTGTACATGCCTACTTCTTGCTAGAATGTTTTCAAGATACAGACCCAAAACATGCTCAAAATCGATATTTTAGGTGCAAAAAGTCGAAAAGTGCATGCATCTTCTGTACCCGTTTATATCTCAAATTCAGGCTCAAAACACCCGAAAATTCGATATTTTTGGGTCCCCGAAGCGATCTGTACATGCCTACTCCGTGTTAGAGTATTTTCAAAATACAGGCCCAAAACATGCTCAAAATCGATATTTTAGGTGCAAAAAGTCGATATGTGCATGCATCTTCGGTATCCGTCTAAATCCCAAATTCAGGTTCAAAACACCCGAAAATTCGATAATTTTGGGTCCCAGATGCGATCTGTACATGCCTACTCCTTGCTAGAATTTTTTCAAGATACAGACCCAAAACATGCTCAAAATCGATATTTTAGGTGCAAAAAGTCGATATGTGTATGCATCTTCTGTACCCGTCTATATCCCAAATTTTAGGTTCAAAACACTCGAAAAGTCGATATTTTTGGGTCCTAGAAGCAATCTGTACATGCCTACTTCTTGCTAGAATGTTTTCAAAATACAGACCCAAAACATGCTCAAAATCGATATTTTAGGTGCAAAAATTCGAAATGTGCATGCATCTTCTGTACCCGTTTATATCTCAAATTCAGGCTCAAAACACCCTAAAATTCGATATTTTTGGGTCCCCGAAGCGATCTGTACATGCCTACTCCGTGTTAGAGTATTTTCAAAATACAGGCCCAAAACATGCTCAAAATCGATATTTTAGGTGCAAAAAGTCGATATGTGCATGCATCTTCGGTATCCGTCTATATCCCAAATTCAGGTTCAAAACACCCGAAAATACGATAATTTTTGGGTCCCAGATGCGATCTGTACATGCCTACTCCTTGCTAGAATTTTTTAAAGATACAGACCCAAAACATGCTCAAAATCGATATTTTAGGTGCAAAAAGTCGATATGTGCATGCATCGTCTGTACACGGTTATATCCCAATTTCTGGCTCAAAACACCCGAAAATTCGATATTTTTGGGTCCCAGAAGCGATCTGTACATGCCTACTCAGTGCTAGAATATTTTCAAAGCGATCAGTACGTGTCTACTCAGTGTTAGAGTATTTTAAAAATACAGGCCCAAAACATGCTCAAAATCGATATTTTGGGTGCCCAAAGTCGATATGTGCATTCATCTTCTGTACCCGTTTATATCTCAAATTCAGACTCAAAACACCCGAATATTCGATATTTTTGGGTCCCAAATGCAATGTGTACATGCATACTCCGTGTTAGAGTATTTTCAAAATACAGGCCTAAAACATGCTGAAAATCGATATTTTAGCTGCCCAAAGTCAATATGTGTATGCATCTTCTGTACCCGTCTATATCCCAAATTCAGGTTGAAAACACTCGAAAATTCGATTTTTTTGGGTCCCAGAAGCAATCTGTACATGCCTACTTCTTGATAGAATGTTTTCAAGATACAGACCCAAAACATGCTCAAAATCGATATTTTAGGTGCAAAAAGTTGAAATGTGCATGCATCTTCTGTACCCGTTTATATCTCAAATTCAAGCTCAAAACATCCGAAAATTCAATATTTTTGGGTTCCCGAAGCCATCTGTAAATGCCTACTCCGTGTTAGAGTATTTTCAAAATACAGGCCCAAAACATGCTCAAAATCGATATTTTAAGTGCCCAAAGTCGATATGTGCATGCATCTTCTGTATCCGTCTATATCCCAAATTCAGGTTCAAAACACCCGAAAATTCGATATTTTTGGGTCCCAGAAGCGATTTGTACATGCCTACTCCTTGCTAGAATTTTTTAAGATACAAACCCAAGACATGCTCAAAATCGATATTTTAGGTGCAAAAAGTCGATATGTGCATGCATCTTCTGTACTCGTTTATATCTCAAATTCAGGCTCAAAACTCCCGAAAATTCCATATTTTTGGGTCCCTTAAGCGATCTGTACATGCATACTCAGTGCTAGAATGTTTTCAAAATATAGGCTCAAAACATGCTAAAAATCGATATTTTAGGTGTCCAAAGTCGATATGTGCATGCATCTTCTGTACCCGTTTATATCTCAAATTCAGGTTCAAACCACCCGAAAAATCGATATTTTTGGGTCCCAGAAGCGATCTGTACATGCCTACTCCGTGTTAATGTATTTTCAAAATACAGGCCCAAAACATGCTGAAAATCTATATATTAGGTGCCCAAAGTCAATATGTGTATGCATCTTCTGTATCCGTCTATATCCCAAATTCAGGTTCAAAACACCAGAAAACTCGGTATTTTTGGGTCCCAGAAGCGATCTGTACATGCCTACTCCTTGCTAGAATTTTTTCAAGATACAGACCCAAAACGTGCTCAAAATAGATATTTTAGGTGCAAAAAGTCGATATGTGCATGCATCCTCTGTACCCGGTTATATCCCAAATTCTGGTTCAAAACCCACTAAAATTCGATATTTTTGGGTCCCAGAAGCGATCTGTACATGCCTACTCAGTGCTAGAATATTTTCAAATTATACGCCCAAAACATACTAAAAATCGATATATTGGGTGCCAAAGTCGATATGTGCATGCATCTTCTGTACCCGTTTATATCTCAAATTCAGGCTCAAAACACCCAAAAAATCGATATTTTTGTGTCCCAGAAGCGATCTGTACATGTCTACACCGTGCTAGAGTATTTTCAAAATACCGGCCCAAAACATGCTCAAAATCGATATTTTAGGTCCACAAAGTCGATATGTGCGTGCATCTTCTGTATCCGTTCATATCTCAAATTCAGTCTCAGAACACCCTAAAATTCGATTTATTTGGGTTCCAGAAGCGATCTGTACGTGTCTACTCAGTGTTAGAGTATTTTAAAAATACAGGCCCAAAACATGCTCAAAATCGATATTTTGGGTGCCCAAAGTCGATATGTGCATTCATCTTCTGTACCCGTTTATATCTCAAATTCAGACTCAAAACACCCGAATATTCGATATTTTTGGGTCCCAGAAGCGATTTGTACATGCCTACTCCTTGCTAGAATTTTTTAAGATACAAAACCAAGACATGCTCAAAATCGATATTTTAGGTGCAAAAAGTCGATATGTGCATGAATCTTCTGTATCCGTTCATATCTCAAATTCAGGCTCAGAACACCCTAAAATTTGATTTATTTGGGTTCCAGAAGCGATCTGTACGTGTCTACTCAGTGTTAGAGTATTTTAAAAATACAGGCCCAAAGCATGCTCAAAATCGATATTTTGGGTGCCCAAAGTCGATATGTGCATGCATCTTCTGTACCCGTTTATATCTCAAATTCAGACTCAAAACACCCGAATATTCGATATTTTTGGGTCCCAAAAGCAATGTGTACATGCATACTCCGTGTTAGAGTATTTTCAAAATACAGGCCTAAAACATGCAGAAAATCGATATTTTAGCAGCCCAAAGTCAATATGTGTATGCATCTTCTGTACCCGTCTATATCCCAAATTCAGGTTCAAAACACTCGAATATTTGATATTTTTGGGTCCCAGAAGCAATCTGTACATGCCTACTTCTTGCTAGAATGTTTTCAAGATACAGACACAAAACATGCTCAAAATCGATATTTTAGGTGCAAAAAGTCGAAATGTGCATGCATCTTCTGTTCCCGTTTATATCTCAAATTCAGGCTCAAAACACCCGAAAATTCGATATTTTTGCGTCCCCGAAGCGATCTGTACATGCCTACTCCGTGTTAGAGTATTTTCAAATTACAGGCCCAAAACATGCTCAAAATCGATATTTTAGGTGCCCAAAGTCTATACGTGCATGCATCTTCTGTATCCGTCTATATCCCAAATTCAGGTTCAAAACACCCGAAAATTCGATAATTTTGGGTCCCAGAAGCGAGATGTACATGCATACTCCTTGCTAGAATTTTTTCAAAATACAGACCCAAAACATGCTAATAATCGATATTTTAGGTGCAAAAAGTCGATATGTGCATGCATCTTCTGTACCCGTTTATATCTCAAATTCAGGCTCAAAACACCCGAAAAGTCGATATTTTTGGGTCCCGGAAGCAAACTGTACATGCCTACTCCGTGTTAATGTATTTTCAAAATACAGGCCCAAAAAATGCTGAAAATCTATATTTTAGGTGCCCAAAGTCAATATGTGTATGCATCTTCTGTACCCGTCTATATCCCAAATTCTGGTTCAAAACACCAGAAAATTCGGAATTTCTGGGTCCCAGAAGCGACCTGTACATGCCTACTCCTTCCTAGAATGTTTTCAAGATACAGACCCAAAACATGCTTAAAATCGATATTTTAGGTGCAAAAAGTCGATATGTGCATGCATCTTCTGTACCCGTTTATATCTCAAATTCAGGCTCAAAACACCCAAAAAATCGATATTTTTGTGTCCCAGAAGCGATCTGTACATGTCTACACCGTGCTATAGTATTTTCAAAATACAGGCCCAAAACATGCTGAAAATCGATATTTTAGGTGCCCAAAGTCGATATGTGCATGCATCTTCTGTATCCGTTCATATCTCAAATTCAGGCTCAGAACACCCTAAAATTCGATTTATTTGGGTTCCAGAAGCGATCTGTACGTGTCTACTCCGTGTTAGAGTATTTTAAAAATACAGGCCCAAAACATGCTAAAAATCGATATTTTGGGTGCCCAAAGTCGATACGTGCATGCATCTTCTGTACCCGTTTATATCCCAGATTCAGGTTCAAAACACCCGAATATTCGATATTTTTGGGTTTCAAAAGCAATGTGTACATGCATACTCCGTGTTAAAGTATTTTCAAAATACAGGCCTAAAACATGCTGAAAATCGATATTTTAGCTGCCCAAAGTCAATATGTGTATGCATCTTTTGTACTCGTTTATATCTCAAATTCAGGCTCAAAACACCCGAAAATTCGATATTTTTGGGTCCCCGAAGCCATCTGTATATGCCTACTCCGTGTTAGAGTATTTTCAAAATACAGGCCCAAAACATGCTCAAAATCGATATTTTAGGTGCAAAAAGTCGATATGTGCATGCATCTTATGTATCCGTCTATATCTCAAATTCAGGCTCAAAACACCCGAAAATTCGATATTTTTGGGTCCCCAAAGCGATCTGTACATGCCTACTCCTTCCTAGAATGTTTTCAAAATACAGGCTCAAAACATGCTAAAAATCGATATTTTAGGTGTGAAAAGTCGATATGTGCATGCATCTTCTGTACCCGTTTATATCTCAAATTCACGCTCAAAACACCCAAAATTCGATATTTTTGGGTCCCAAAAGAGATCTGTACGTACACACTCCGTGTTAGAGTGTTTTTAAAATTCAGTCCCAAAACATGCTGAAAATCGATATTTTATGTGCCCAAAGTCAAAATGTGTATGCATCTTCTGTATACGTGTATATCCCTAATTCAGGTTCAAAATACCAGAAAATTCGATTTTTTTGGGTCCCAGAAGCGATCTGTACATGCCTACTCCTTGCTAGAATATTTTCAAGATACAGACCCAAAACATGCTCAAAATCGATATTTTAAGTGCAAAAAGTCGATATGTGCATGCATCTTTTGTACCCGTTTATATCTCAAATTCTGGCTCAAAACTCCGAAAATTCGATATTTTTGGGTCCCTTAAGCAATCTGCACATGCTTACTCAGTGCTAGAATGTTTTAAAAATACAGGCTTAAAACATGCTAAAAATCAATTATTTAGGTGTCCAAAGTCGATATGTACATGCATCTTCTGAACCCGTTTATATCTCAAATTCAGGCTCAAAACACCCAAAAAATCGATATTTTTGTGTCCCAGAAGCTATTTGTACATGCCTACTCAGTGTTAGAGTATTTTCAAAATACAGGCCCAAAACATGCTCAAAATCGATATTTTAGGTGCCCAAAGTCGATATGTGTATGCATCTTCTGTACCCGTTTATATCTCAAATTAAGACTCAAAACACCCGAATATTCGATATTTTTGGGTCCCAAAAGCAATGTGTACATGCATACTCCGTGTTAGAGTATTTTCAAAATACAGGCCTAAAACATGCTGAAAATCGATATTTTAGCTGCCCAAAGTCAATATGTGTATGCATCTTCTGTACCCGTCTATATCCCAAATTCAGGTTCAAAACACTCGAAAATTCGATATTTTTGGGTCCCAGAAGCAATCTGTACATGCCTACTCCGTGTTAGAGTATTTTCAAAATACAGGCCCAAAACATGCTCAAAATCGATATTTTAGGTGCATAAAGTCGATATGTGCATGCATCTTCTGTATCCGTCTATATCCAAAATTCTGGTTCAAAACACCCGAAAATTCGATATTTTTGGGTCCCAGAAGCGATCTGTACATGCCTACTCCTTGCTAGAATTTTTTCAAAATACAGACCCAAAACATTTTAAAAATCGATATTTAAGGTGCAAAAAGCCGATATGTGCATGCATCTTCTGTACCCGTTTATATCTCAAATTCAGACTCAAAACTCCGAAAATTCGATATTTTTGGGTCCCTTAAGCGATCTGCACATGCCTACTCAGTGCTAGAATGTTTTTAAAATACAGGCTTAAAACATGCTATAAATCGATATTTTAGGTGTGAAAAGTCGATATGTGCATGCATCTTCTGTACCCGTTTAAATCTCAAATTCATGCTCAAAACACCCAAAAAATCGATATTTTTGTGTCCCAAAAGCAATCTGTACATGTCTACACTGTGTTATAGTATTTTTAAAATACAGGCCCAAAACATGCTCAAAATCGATATTTTAGGTGTCCAAAGTCGATATGTGCATGCATCTTCTGTACCCGTTTATATCTCAAATTCAGGCTCAAAACACCCGAAAAGTCGATATTTTTGGGTCCCAGAAGCGATCTGTACATGCCTACTCCGTGTTAATGTATTTTCAAAATACAGGCCCAAAACATGCTGAAAATCTATATTTTAGGTGCCCAAAGTCAATATGTGTATGCATCTTCTGTACCCGTCTATATCCCAAATTCAGGTTCAAAACACCAGAAAATTCGGTATTTTTGGGTCCCAGAAGTGACCTGTACATGCCTACTCCTTGCTAGAATGTTTTCAAGATACAGACCCAAAACATGCTCAAAATCGATATTTTAGGTGCAAAAAGTCGATATGTGCATGCATCCTCTGTACCCTGTTATATCCCTAATTCTGGCTCAAAACCCCCGAAAATTCGATATTTTTGGGTCCCAGAAGCGATCTGTACATGCCTACTCAGTACTAGAATATTTTCAAATTATACGCCCAAAACATACTAAAAATCGATATTTTGGGTGCCAAAGTCGATATGTGCATGCATCTTCTGTACCCGTTTATATCTCAAATTCAGGCTCAAAACACCCAAAAAATCGATATTTTTGTGTCCCAGAAGCGATCTGTACATGTCTACACCGTTCTATAGTATTTTCAAAATACAGGCCGAAAACATGCTCAAAATCGATATTTTAGGTGCCCAAAGTCGATATGTGCATGCATCTTCTGTATCCGTCTATATCCCAAATTCAGGTTCAAAACACCCGAAAATTCGATAATTTTGGGTCCCAGATGCGATCTGTACATGCCTACTCCTTGCTAGAATATTTTCAAGATACAGACCCAAAACATGCTCAAAATCGATATTTTAAGTGCAAAAAGTCGATATGTGCATGCATCTTCTGTACCCGGTTATATCTCAAATTCAGGCTCAAAACTCCGAAAATTCGATATTTTTGTGTCCCAGAAGCAATCTGTACATGCCTACACAGTGTTAGAGTATTTTCAAAATACAGGCCCAAAACATGCTCAAAATCGATATTTTAGGTGCAAAAGTCGATATGTGCATGCATCTTCTGTACCCGTTTATATCTCAAATTCAGACTCAAAACACCCGAATATTTGATATTTTTGGGTCCCAAAAGCAATGTGTACATGCATACTCCGTGTTAGAGTATTTTCAAAATACTGGCCTAAAACATGCTGAAAATCGATATTTTAGCTGCCCAAAGTCAATATGTGTATGCATCTTCTGTACCCGTCTATATCCCAAATTCAGGTTCAAAACACTCGAAAATTCGATATTTTTTGGTCCCAGAAGCAATCTGTACATGCCTACTTCTTGCTGGAATGTTTTCAAGATACAGACCCAAAACATGCTCAAAATCGATATTTTAGGTGCAAAAAGTCGATATGTGCATGCATCCTATGTACCCGGTTATATCCCAATTTCTGGCTCAGAACACTCAAAAATTCGATATTTTTGGGTCCCAGAAGCGATTTGTACATGCCTACTCAGTGCTAGAATATTTTCAAATTATACGCCCAAAACATACTAAAAATCGATATTTTAGGTGCCCAAAGTCGATATGTGTATGCATCTTCTGTATCCGTTTATATCTCAAATTTAGGCTCAAAACACCCAAAAAATTGATATTTTTGGGTCCCAGAAGCGATCTGTACATGTCTACACCGTGTTTGAGTATTTTCAAAATACAGGCCCAAAACATGCTCAAAATCGATATTTTAGGTGCCCGAAGTCGATATGTGCATGCATCTTCTGTACCTGTTCATATCTCAAATTCAGGCTCAGAACAACCGAAAATTCGATTTATTAGGGTCCCAGAAGCAATCTGTACATGCCTACTTCTTTCTAGAAAGTTTTCATGATACAGACCCAAAACATGCTCAAAATCGATATTTTAGGTGCAAAAAGTCGATATGTGAATGCATCTTCTGTACCCGTTTATATCTCAAATTCAGGCTCAAAACACCCAAAAAATCGATATTTTTGTGTCCCAGAAGCGATCTGTACATGTCTACACTGCGTTATAGTATTTTCAAAATACAGGCCCAAAACATGCTGAAAATCGATATTTTAGGTGCCCAAAGTCAATATGTGCATGCATCTTCTGTACCCGTCTATATCCCAAATTCAGGTTCAAAACACCAGAAAATTCGGTATTTTTGTTTCCCAGAAGCGACCTGTACATGCCTACTCCTTGCTAGAATGTTTTCAAGATAAAGACCCAAAACATGACTAAAATCGATATTTTAGGTGCAAAAAGTCGATATGTGCATGCATCCTCTGTACCCTGTTATATCACAAATTCTGGCTCAAAACCCCCGAAAATACGATATTTTTGGGTCCCAGAAGCGATCTGTACATGCCTACTCAATGCTAGAATATTTTCAAACTATACGCCCAAAACATACTAAAAATCGCTATTTTGGGTGCCCAAAGTCGATATGTGAATGCATCTTCTGTACCCGTTTATATCTCAAATTCAGGCTCAAAACACCCAAAAAATCGATATTTTTGTGTCCCAGAAGCGATCTGTACATGTCTACACCGTGCTATAGTATTTTCAAAATACAGGCCCAAAACATGCTCAAAATCGATATTTTAAGTGCCCAAAGTCGATATGTGCATGAATCTTCTGTATCCGTCTATATCCCAAATTCAGGTTCAAAACACCCGAAAATTCGATAATTTTGGGTCCCAGAAGCGATCTGTACATGCCTACTCCTTGCTAGAATATGTTCAAGATACAGACCAAAAACATGCTCAAAATCGATATTTTAAGTGCAAAAAGTCGATATGTGCATGCATCTTCTGTACCCGATTATATCTCAAATTCAGGCTCAAAACTCCGAATATTCGATATTTTTGGGTCCCAAAAGCAATGTGTACATGCATACTCCGTGTTAGAGTATTTTCAAAATACAGGCCCAAAACATGCTGAAAATCGATAATTTAGCTGCCCAAAGTTAATATGTGTATGCATCTTTTGTACCCGTCTATATCCCAAATTCAGGTTCAAAACACTCGAAAATTCGATATTTTTGGGTCCCAGAAGCAATCTGTACATGCCTACTTCTTGCTAGAATGTTTTCAAGATACAGACCCAAAACATGCTCAAAATCGATATTTTAGGTGCAAAAAGTCGATATGTGCATGCATCCTCTGTACCCTGTTATATCCCAAATTCAGGTTCAAAACACCCGAAAATTCGATAATTTTGGGTCCCAAAAGCGATCTGTACATGCCTACTCCTTGCTAGAATATGTTCAAGATACAGACCCAAAACATGCTCAAAATCGATATTTTAAGTGCAAAAAGTCGATATGTGCATGCATCTTCTGTACCCGTTTATATCTCAAATTCAGGCTAAAAACTCCGAAAATTCGATATTTTTGAGTCCCTTGAGCAATCTGCACATGCCTACTCAGTGCTAGAATGTTTTTAAAATACAGGCTTAACACATGCTATAAAACGATATTTTAGGTGTCCAAAGTCGATATGTGCATGCATCTTCTGAACCCGTTTATATCTCAAATTCGGGCTCAAAACACCCAAAAAATCGATATTTTTGTGTCCCAGAATAGATCTGTACATGACTACACAGTGTTAGAGTATTTTCAAAATACAGGCCCAAAACATGCTCAAAATCGATATTTTAGGTGCCCAAAGTCGATATGTTCATGCATCTTCTGTACCCGTTTATATCTCAAATTCAGACTCAAAACACCCGAATATTCGATATTTTTGGGTCCCAAAAGCAATGTGTACATGCATACTCCGTGTTAGAGTATTTTCAAAATACAGGCCTAAAACATGCTGAAAATCGATATTTTAGCTGCCCAATGTCAATATGTGTATGCATCTTCTGTACCCGTCTATATCCCAAATTCAGGTTCAAAACACTCGAAAATTCGATATTTTTGGGTCCCAGAAGCAATCTGTACATGCCTACTTCTTGCTAAAATGTTTTCAAGATACAGACCCAAAACATGCTCAAAATCGATATTTTAAAGGCAAAAAGTCGATATGTGTATGCATCTTCTGTACCCGATTATATCTCAAATTCAGGCTCAAAATTCCGAAAATTCGATATTTTTGGGTTCCTTAAGCAATCTGCACATGCCTACTCAGTGCTAGAATGTTTTTAAAATACAGGCTTAACACATGCTATAAATCGATATTTTAGGTGTCCAAAGTCGATATGTGTATGCATCTTCTGAACCCGTTTATATCTCAAATTCAGGCTCAAAACACCCAAAAAATCGATATTTTTGTGTCCCAGAAGCGATCTGTACATGCCTACACAGTGTTAGAGTATTTTCAAAATACAGGCCCAAAACATGCTCAAAATCGATATTTTAGGTGCCCAAATTCGATATGTGCATGCATCTTCAGTACCCGTTTATATCTCAAATTCAGACTCAAAACACCCGAATATTCGATATTTTTGGGTCCCAAAAGCAATGTGTACATGCATACTCCGTGTTAGAGTATTTTCAAAATACAGGCATAAAACATGCTGAAAATCGATAATTTAGCTGCCCAAAGTCAATATGTGTATGCATCTTCTGTACCCGTTTATATCTCAAATTCAGGCTCAAAACACCCGAAAATTCGATATTTTTGGGTCCCAAATGCAATGTGTACATGCCTACTCCGTGTTAGAGTATTTTCAAAATACAGGCCCAAAACATGCTCAAAATCGATATTTTAGGTGCCCAAAGTCGATATGTGCATGCATCTTCTGTATCCGTCTATATCCCAAATTCAGGTTCAAAACACCCGAAAATTCGATATTTTTGGGTCCCAGAAGCGATCTGTACATGCCTACTCCTTGCAAGAATTTTTTCAAAATACAGACCCAAAACATTCTAAAAATCGATATTTAAGGTGCAAAAAGCCGATATGTGCATGCATCTTCTGTACCCGTTTATATCTCAAATTCAGACTCAAAACTCCGAAAATTCGATATTTTTGGGTCCCTTAAGCGATCTGCACATGCCTACTCAGTGCTAGAATGTTTTTAAAATACAGGCTTAAAACATGCTATAAATCTATATTTTAGGTGTGAAAAGTCGATATGTGCATGCATCTTCTGTACCCGTTTAAATCTCAAATTCAGGCTCAAAACACCAGAAAAATCGATATTTTTGTGTCCCAAAAGCTATCTGTACATGTCTACACTGTGTTATAGTATTTTTAAAATACAGGCCCAAAACATGCTCAAAATCGATATTTTAGGTTTCCAAAGTCGATATGTGCATGCATCTTCTGTACCCGTTTATATCTCAAATTCAGGCTGAAAACATTCGAAAAGTCGATATTTTTGGGTCCGAGAAGCGATCTGTACAAGCCTAATCCGTGTTAATGTATTTTCAAAATACAGGCCCAAAACATGCTGAAAATCTATATTTTAGGTGCCCAAAGTCAATATGTGTATGCATCTTCTGTACCCGTCTATATCCCAAATTCAGGTTCAAAACACCCGAAAATCCGGTTTTTTTGGGTCCCAGAAGCGACCTGTACATGCCTACTCTTTGCTAGAATGTTTTCAAGATACAGACCCAAAACATGCTTAAAATCGATATTTTAGGTGCAAAAAGTCGATATGTGCATGCATCCTCTGTACCCTGTTATATCCCAAATTCTGGCTCAAAACCCCCGAAAATTCGATATTTTTGGGTCCCCGAAGCGATCTGTACATGCCTACTCAGTGCTAGAATATTTTCAAATTATACGCCCAAAACATACTAAAAACCGATATTTTTGGTGCCAAAGTCGATATGTGCATGCATCTTCTGTACCCGTCTATATCCCAAATTCAGGTTCAAAACACCCGAAAATTCGATAATTTTGGGTCCCAGAAGCAATCTGTACATGCCTACACCGTGCTATAGAATTTTCATAATACAGGCCCAAAACATGCTCAAAATCGATATTTTAGGTGCCCAAAGTCGATATGTGCATGCATCTTCTGTATCCGTCTATATCCCAAATTCAGGTTCAAAACACCCGAAAATTCGATAATTTTGGGTCCCAGAAGCGATCTGTACATGCCTACTCCTTGCTAGAATATTTTCAAGATACAGACCCAAAACATGCTCAAAATCGATATTTTAAGTGCAAAAAGTCGATATGTGCATGCATCTTCTGTACCCGTTTATATCTCAAATTCATGCTCAAAACACCCAAAAAATCGATATTTTTGTGTCCCTGAAGCGATCTGTACATGCCTGCTCCGTGTTAGAGTATTTTCAAAATTCAGGCCCAAAACATGCTGAAAATCGATATTTTAGCTCACATAGTCGATATGTGCATGCATCTTCTGTACCCGTTTATATCTCAAATTCAGGCTCAAAACACCAGAAAATTCAATTTTTTTGGGTTCCAGAAGCGATTTGTACATGCCTACTCAGTGCTAGAATTTTTCCAAAATACAGGCTTAAAACATGCTAAAAATCGATATTTTTGGTGTCCCAAGTCAATAAGTATGTTCTGTACCCGTTTATATCCCAAATTCATGCTCAAAACACCCGTAAATTCGATATTTTTGGGTCCCAGAAGCAATCTGTACAAGCCTACTCCGTGTTAGAGTATTTTCAAATTATAGGCTCAAAACATGCTCAAAATCGATATTTTGGGTGCCAAAAGTCGATATGTACATGTAATTTCTGTACCCGATTATATCTCAAATTCAGGCTCAAAACACCTGAAAATTCGGTATTTTTGAGTCAAAGAAGCGATCTGTACATGCCTACTCAGTGCTAGAATATTTTCAAAAAAAAAAAAACAATACATGCTAACAATCGATCTTTTAGGTGCCCAATGTCAATATGTGTATGCATCTTCTGTACCCGTTTATATCTCAAATTCAGGCTCAAAACACCCGAAAATTTGATATTTTTGGGTCCAAGAAGAGATCTGTACATGCCTACTCAGTGCTAGAATGTTTGCAAAATATAGGCTCAAAACATGCTAAAAATCGATATTTTGTGTTTCCCAAGTCGATATGTGCATGGATATTCTGTACCAGTTTATATCTCAAATTTAGGCTCAAAACACCCGAAAATTCGATATTCTTGGGTCCTAGATTCAATCTGTATATGCCTACTCCGTGTTTAAGTATTTTCAAAATACATGCCCAAAACATGCTGAAAATCGATATTTTAGCTGCCCATAGTCAATATGTGCATGCATCTTCTGTACCCGTTTATATCTTAAATTCAGGCTCTAAACATCCGAAAATTCGGTATTTTTGGGTCCTAGAAGCGATCTCGTATACATGCCTACTCAGTGTTAGAGTACTTTAAAAGTACAGGAAATAAAACATGCTGAAAATCGATATTTTAGGTGCCCAAAGTCGATATGTGCATCCATCTTCTGCACCCGTTTATATCTCAAATTCAGGCTCAAAACACCCAAAAATTCGATATTTTTGGGTCCCAGAAGCGATCTGTACATGCCTACTCCGTGTTAGAATATTTTCAAAATAGAGGCCCAAAATATGCTGAAAATCGATATTTTAGGTGCCCATAGTCGATATGTACATGCATCTTCTGTACCCGTTTATATCTCAAATTCAGGCTCAAAACACCCGAAAATTCAATATTTTTGGGTCCCAGAAGCGATCTGTACATGTCTACACCGTGCTATAGTATTTTCAAAATACAGGCCCAAAACATGCTCAAAATCGATATTTTAGGTGCCCAAAGTCGATATGTGCATGCATCTTCTGTATCCGTCTATATCCCAAATTCAGGTTCAAAACACCCGAAAATTCGATAATTTTGGGTCCCAGAAGCAATCTGTACATGCCTACACCGTGCTATAGTATTTTCATAATACAGGCCCAAAACATGCTCAAAATCGATATTTTAGGTGCCCAAAGTCGATATGTGCATGCATCTTCTGTATCCGTCTATATCCCAAATTCAGGTTCAAAACACCAGAAAATTCGATAATTTTGGGTCCCAGAAGCGATCTGTACATGCCTACTCCTTGCTAGAATATTTTCAAGATACAGACCCAAAACATGCTCAAAATCGATATTTTAAGTGCAAAAAGTCGATATGTGCATGCATCTTCTGTACCCGTTTATATCTCAAATTCAGGCTCAAAACACCCAAAAAATCGATATTTTTGTGTCCCAGAAGCGACCTGTACATGCCTACTCCGTGTTAGAGTATTTTCAAAATTCAGGCCCAAAACATGCAGAAAATCGATATTTTAGCTCAAATAGTCGATATGTGCATGCATCTTCTGTACCCGTTTATATCTCAAATTCAAGCTCAAAACACCAGAAAATTCAATTTTTTTGGGTTCCAGAAGCGATCCAAACATGCCTACTTAGTGCTAGAATTTTTCCAAAATACAGGCTTAAAACATGCTAAAAATCGATATTTTTGGTGTCCCAAGTCAATAAGTATGTTCTGTACCCGTTTATATCCCAAATTCATGCTCAAAACACCCGTAAATTCGATATTTTTGGGTCCCAGAAGCAATCTGTACAAGCCTACTCCGTGTTAGAGTATTTTCAAATTATAGGCTCAAAACATGCTCAAAATCGATATTTTGGGTGCCAAAAGTCGATATGTACATGTAATTTCTGTACCCGATTATATCTCAAATTCAGGCTCAAAACACCCGAAAATTCAATATTTTTGAGTCAAAGAAGCGATCTGTACATGCCTACTCAGTGCTAGAATATTTTCAAAAAAAAAAAACCAATACATGCTAACAATCGATCTTTTAGGTGCCCAATGTCAATATGTGTATGCATCTTCTGTACCCGTTTATATCTCAAATTCAGGCTCAAAACACCCGAAAATTTGATATTTTTGGGTCCAAGAAGAGATCTGTACATGCCTACTCAGTGCTAGAATGTTTGCAAAATATAGGCTCAAAACATGCTAAAAATCGATATTTTGTGTTTCCCAAGTCGATATGTGCATGGATATTCTGTACCAGTTTATATCTCAAATTTAGGCTCAAAACACCCGAAAATTCGATATTCTTGGGTCCTAGATTCAATCTGTATATGCCTACTTCGTGTTTAAGTATTTTCAAAATACATGCCCAAAACATGCTGAAAATCGATATTTTAGCTGCCCATAGTCAATATGTGCATGCATCTTCTGTACCCGTTTATATCTTAAATTCAGGCTCTAAACATCCGAAAATTCGGTATTTTTGGGTCCCAGAAGCAATCTGGTATACATACCTACTCAGTGTTAGAGTACTTTAAAAGTACAGGCCATAAAACATGCTGAAAATCGATATTTTAGGTGCCCAAAGTCGATATGTGCATCCATCTTCTGCACCCGTTTATATCTCAAATTCAGGCTCAAAACACCCAAAAATTCGATATTTTTGGGTCCCAGAAGCGATCTGTACATGCCTACTCCGTGTTAGAATATTTTCAAAATAGAGGCCCAAAATATGCTCAATATCGATATTTTAGGTGCCCATAGTCGATATGTACATGCATCTTCTGTACCCGTTTATATCTCAAATTCAGGCTCAAAACACCCGAAAATTCAATATTTTTGGGTCGCAGAAGCGATCTGTACATGCCTATTTCGTGTTAGAGTATTTTCAAAATACAGGCCAAAAACATGCTGAAAATCGATATTTGAGGTGCCCAAAGTCAATATGTGTATGCATGTTCTGTACCCTTTTATATCCAAAATTCAGGCTCAAAATACCCGAAAATTCGATATTTTTGGGTCCCAGAAGCGATTTGTACATGCCTACTCAGTGATAGAATATTTTCAAAATATTGGCCCAAAACATACTACAAATCGATATTTTGGGTGCCCAAAGTCTATAAGTGCATGCATCTTCTGTACCCGTTTATATCTCAAATTCAGGCTGAAAATACCTGAAAATTAGATATTTCTGTGTCCCAGAAGCAATATGTACATGCCTACTCCTTCTTAGAATGTTTTAAAGATACAGACCCAAAATATGCTCAAAATCGATATATTTGGTGCAAAAAGTCGATATGTGCATGCATCTTCAGTATTCATTTATATCTCAAATTCAGGCTCAAAACACCCGAAAATTCGGTATTTTTGGGTCCCAGAAGCGATCTGTACATGTCTACTCAGTGCTAGATTGTTTTGAAAATATAGGCTTAAAACATGCTAAAAATCGATATTTAATGTGTCCCAAGTCGATATGTGCATGCATGTTCTGTACCCGTTTATATCTCAAATTTAGGCTCAAAACACCCGAAAATTCTATATTTTTGGGTCCCAGAAGCGATCTGTATATGCCTACTCCGTTTTTGAGTATTTTCAAAATACATGCCCAAAACATGCTAAAAATCGATATTTTAGCTGCCCATAGTCGATATGTGCACGCATTTTCTGTACCCGTTTATATCTCAAATTCAGGCTCAAAACACCCGAACATTTAATATTTTTGGGTCCCAGAAGCGATCTGTACATGCCTACTCCGTGTTAGAGTACTTTCACATTACAGGCCATAAAAAATGCAAAAAATCGATATTTAAGGTGCCCAAAGTGTATATGAGCATGCATTTTCTGTACCCGATTATATCTCAAATTCAGGCTCAAAATATCCGAAAATTCGATATTTTTGGGTCACTAAAGCGATCTGTACATGCCTACTCCTTGTTAGAGTATTTTCAAAATATAGGCTTAAAACATGCTAAAAATCGTTATTTTACGTGTCCAAAGTCGATATGTGCATACATCTTTTGTACCCGTTTATATCTCAAATTCAGACTCAAAACGACGGAAAATTCAATATTTTTGGGTCCCAGAAGCGATCTGTACATGCCTACTCAGTGCTAGAATGTTTTCAAAATATAGGCTCATAACATGCTAAAAATCGATATTTTAGGTGCCCAAAGTCGATATGTGCATGCATCTTCTGTACCCGTTTATATCTCAAATTCAGGCTCAAAACACCCGAAAATTCGAGATTTTTGGGTGCCAGAAGCAATCTGTACATGCCTACTCCGTGTTAGAGTATTTTCAAAATACATGCTTAAAACATGCTGAAAATTGATATTTTACCTCCACATAGTCGATATGTGCATGCATCTTCTGTACCCGATCATATCTCAAAATCAGGCTCAAAATTCCCGAAAATTCGATGTTTTTGTGCCCCAGAATCAATCTGTAAATGCCTATTCCGTGTTAGAGTATTTTCAAAATACAGGCCCAAAACATGCTGAAAATCGATATTTGAGGTGCCAAAAGTCAATATGTGTATGCATCTTCTGTAACCGTTTATATCCCAAATTCAGGCTCAAAACACCCGATAATTCGATATTTTTGGGTCCCAGAAGCGACCTGTACATGCCTACTCCTTGCTAGAATGTTTTCAAGATACAGACCCAAAACATGCTTAAAATCGATATTTTAGGTGCAAAAAGTCGATATGTGCATGCATCCTCTGTACCCTGTTATATCCCAAATTCAGGTTCAAAACACCCGAAAATTCGATAATTTTGGGTCCCAGAAGCGATCTGTACATGCCTACTCCTTGCTAGAATATGTTCAAGATACAGACCCAAAACATGCTCAAAATCGATATTTTAAGTGCAAAAAGTCGATATGTGCATGCATCTTCTGTACCCGTTTATATCTAAAATTCAGGCTAAAAACTCCGAAAATCCGATATTTTTGGGTACCTTGAGGAATCTGCACATGCCTACTCAGTGCTAGAATGTTTTTAAAATACAGGCTTAACACATGCTATAAAACGATATTTTAGGTGTCCAAAGTCGATATGTGCATGCATCTTCTGAACCCGTTTATATCTCAAATTCGGGCTCAAAACACCCAAAAAATCGATATTTTTGTGTCCCAGAATCGATCTGTACATGCCTACACAGTGTTAGAGTATTATCAAAATACAGGCCCAAAACATGCTCAAAATCGATATTTTAGGTGCCCAAAGTCGATATGTGCATGCATCTTCTGTACCCGTTTATATCTCAAATTCAAACTCAAAACACCCGAATATTCGATATTTTTGGGTCCCAAAAGCAATGTGTACATGCATACTCCGTGTTAGAGTATTTTAAAAGTACATTCCTAAAACATGCTGAAAATCGATATTTTAGGTGCCCAAAGTCAATATGTGTATGCATCTTCTGTACCTGTCTATATCCCAAATTCAGGTTTAAAACACTCGAAAATTCGATATTTTTGGGTCCCAGAAGCAATCTGTACATGCCTACTTCTTGCTAGAATGTTTTCAAGATACAGACCCAAAACATGCTCAAAATCGATATTTTAAGTGCAAAAAGTCGATATGTGAATGCATCTTCTGTACCCGATTATATCTCAAATTCAGGCTCAAAAACTCCGAAAATTCGATATTTTTTGGTTCCTTAAGCAATCTGCACATGCCTACTCAGTGCTAGAATGTTTTTAAAATACAGGCTTAACACATGCTATAAATCGATATTTTAGGTGTCCAAAGTCGATATGTGTATGCATCTTCTGAACCCGTTTATATCTCAAATTCAGGCTCAAAACACCCAAAAAATCGATATTTTTGTGTCCCAGAAGCGATCTGTACATGCCTACACAGTGTTAGAGTATTTCAAAATACAGGCCCAAAACATGCTCAAAATCGATATTTTAGGTGCCCAAAGTCGATATGTGCATGCATCTTCTGTACCCGTTTATATCTCAAATTCAAACTCAAAACACCCGAATATTCGATATTTTTGGGTCCCAAAAGCAATGTGTACATGCATACTCCGTGTTAGAGTATTTTCAAAATACAGGCATAAAACATGCTGAAAATCGATAATTTAGCTGCCCAAAGTCAATACGTGTATGCATCTTCTGTACCCGTCTATATCCCAAATTCAGGTTCAAAACACCAGAAAATTCGGTATTTTTTGGTCCCAGAAGCAATCTGTACATGCCTACTTCTTGCTAGAATGTTTTCAAGATACAGACGCAAAACATGCTCAAAATCGATATTTTAGGTGCAAAAAGTCGAAATGTGCATGCATCTTCTGTACCCGTTTATATCTCAAATTCAGGCTCAAAACACCCGAAAATTCTATATTTTTGGGTCCCCGAAGCGGTCTGTACATGCCTACTCCGTGTTAGAGTATTTTCAAAATACAGGCCCAAAACATGCTCGAAATCGATATTTTAGGTGCCCAAAGTCGATATGTGCATACATCTTCTGTATCCGTCTATATCCCAAATTCAGGTTCAAAACACCCGAAAATTCGATATTTTTGGGTCCCAGAAGCGATCTGTACATGCCTACTCCTTATAAGAATTTTTTTCATAATACAGACCCAAAACATTCTAAAAATCGATATTTAAGGTGTAAAAAGCCGATATGTGCATGCATCTTCTGTACCCGTTTATATCTCAAATTCAGACTCAAAACTCCGAAAATTCGATATTTTTGTGTCCCTTAAGCGATCGTCACATGCCTACTCAGTCCTAGAATGTTTTTAAAATACAGGCTTAAAACATGCTATAAATCGATATTTTAGGTGTGAAAAGTCGATATGTGCATGCATCTTCTGTACCCGTTTAAATCTCAAATTCAGGCTCAAAACACCCAAAAAATCGATATTTTTGTGTATAAAAAGCCATCTGTACATGTCTACACTGTGTTATAGTATTTTTAAAATACAGGCCCAAAACATGCTCAAAATCGATATTTTAGGTGTCCAAAGTCGATATGTGCATGCATCTTCTGTACCCGTTTATATCTCAAATTCAGGCTGAAAACATTCGAAAAGTCGATATTTTTGGGTCCCAGAAGCGATCTGTACATGCCTACTCCGTGTTAATGTATTTTCAAAATACAGGCCCAAAACATGCTGAAAATCTATATTTTAGGTGCCCAAAGTCAATATGTGTATGCATCTTCTGTACCCGTCTATATCCCAAATTCAGGTTCAAAACACCAGAAAATTCGGTATTTTTGGGTCCCAGAAGCGACCTGTACATGCTTACTCTTTGCTAGAATGTTTTCAAGATACAGACCCAAAACATGCTTAAAATCGATATTTTAGCTGCCCAAAGTCAATATGTGCATGCATCCCTGTACACTGTTATATCCCAAATTCTGGCTCAAAACCCCCGAAAATTCGATATTTTTAGGTCCCCGAAGCGATCTGTACATGCCTACTCAGTGCTAGAATATTTTCAAATTATACGCCCAAAACATACTAAAAATCGATATTTTTGGTGCCAAAGTCGATATGTGCATACATCTTCTGTACCCGTTTATATATCAAATTCAGGCTCAAAACACCCAAAAAATCGATATTTTTGTGTCCCAGAAGCGATCTGTACATGTCTACACCGTGCTATAGTATTTTCAAAATACAGGCCCAAAACATGCTCAAAATCGATATTTTAGGTGCCCAAAGTCGATATGTGCATGCATCTTCTGTATCCGTCTATATCCCAAATTCAGGTTCAAAACACCCGAAAATTCGATAATTTTGGGTCCCAGAAGCAATCTGTACATGCCTACACCGTGCTATAGTATTTTCATTATACAGGCCCAAAACATGCTCAAAATCGATATTTTAGGTGCCCAAAGTCGATATGTGCATGCATCTTCTGTATCCGTCTATATCCCAAATTCAGGTTCAAAACACCCGAAAATTCGATAATTTTGGGTCCCAGAAGCGATCTGTACATGCCTACTCCTTGCTAGAATATTTTCAAGATACAGACCCAAAACATGCTCAAAATCGATATTTTAAGTGCAAAAAGTCAATATGTGCATGCATCTTCTGTACCCGTTTATATCTCAAATTCAGGCTCAAAACACCCAAAAAATCGATATTTTTGTGTCCCAGAAGCGATTTGTACATGTCTAAACTGCGTTATAGTATTTTCAAAATACAGGCCCAAAACATGCTCAAAATCGATATTTTAGGTGCCCAAAGTCGATATGTGCATGCATATTCTGTACCCGTTTATATCTCAAATTCAGACTCAAAACACCCGAATATTCGATATTTTTGGGTCCCAAAAGCAATGTGTACATGCCTACTCCGTGTTAGAGTATTTTCAAAATACAGGCCCAAAACATGCTCAAAATCGATATTTTAGGTGCCTAAAGTCGATATGTGCATGCATCTTCTGTATCCGTCTATATCCCAAATTCAGGTTCAAAACACCCGAAAATTCGATAATTTTGGGTCCCAGAAGTGATCTGTACATGCCTACTCCTTGCTAGAATTTTTTCAAAATACAGACCCAAAACATTTTAAAAATCGATATTTAAGGTGCAAAAAGCCGATATGTGCATGCATCTTCTGTACCCGTTTATATCTCACATTCAGACTCAAAACTCCGAAAATTCGATATTTTTGGGTCCCTTAAGCGATCTGCACATGCCTACTCAGTGCTAGAATGTTTTTAAAATACAGGCTTAAAACATGCTATAAATCGATATTTTAGGTGTGAAAAGTCGATATGTGCATGCATCTTCTGTACCCGTTTAAATCTCAAATTCGGGCTCAGAACACCCAAAAAATCGATATTTTTGTGTCCCAAAAGCCATCTGTACATGTCTACACTGTGTTATAGTATTTTTAAAATACAGGCCCAAAACATGCTCAAAATCGATATTTTAGGTGTCCAAAGTCAATATGTGCATGCATCTTCTGTACCCGTTTATATCTCAAATTCAGGCTCAAAACACCCGAAAATTCGATATTTTTGGGTCCCAGAAGCGATCTGTACATGCCTACTCCGTGTTAATGTATTTTCAAAATACAGGCTCAAAACATGCTGAAAATCTATATTTTAGGTGGCCAAAGTCAATATGTGTATGCATCTTCTGTACCCGTCTATATCCCAAATTCAGGTTCAAAACACCAGAAAATTCGGTATTTTTGGGTCCCAAAAGCAATGTGTACATGCATACTCCGTGTTAGAGTATTTTCAAAATACAGGCCTAAAACATGCAGAAAATCGATATTTTAGCTGCCCAAAGTCAATATGTGTATGCATCTTCTGTACCCGTCTATATCCCAAATTCAGGTTCAAAACACTCGAAAATTTGATATTTTTGGGTCCCAGAAGCAATCTGTACATGCCTACTTCTTGCTAGAATGTTTTCAAGATACAGACCCAAAACATGCTCAAAATCGATATTTTAGGTGCAAAAAGTCGAATTGTGCATGCATCTTCTGCACCCGTTTATATCTCAAATTCAGGCTCAAAACACCCGAAAATTCGATATTTTTACGTCCCCGAAGCGATCTGTACATGCCTACTCCGTGTTAGAGTATTTTCAAAATACAGGCCAAAAACATGCTCAAAATCGATATTTTAGGTGCCCAAAGTCGATACGTGCATGCATCTTCTATACCCGTTTATATCTCAAATTCAGACTCAAAACACCCAAAAATTCGATAATTTTGGGTCCCAAAAGCAATGTGTACATGCATACTCCGTGTTAGAGTATTTTCAAAATACAGGCCTAAAACATGCTGAAAATCGATATTTTAGCTGCCCAAAGTCAATATGTGTATGCATCTTCTGGACCCGTCTATATCCCAAATTCAGGTTCAAAACACTCGAAAATTCGATATTTTTGGGTCCCAGAAGCAATCTGTACATGCCTACTTCTTGCTAGAATGTTTTCAAGATACAGACCCAAAACATGCTCAAAATCGATATTTTAGGTGCAAAAAGTCGAAATGTGCATGCATCTTCTGTACCCGTTTATATCTCAAATTCAGGCTCAAAACACCCGAAAATTCTTTATTTTTGGGTCCCCGAAGCGATCTGTACATGCCTACTCCGTGTTAGAGTATTTTCAAAATACAGGCCTAAAACATGCTGAAAATCGATATTTTAGGTGCCCAAAGTCAATATGTGTATGCATCTTCTGTACCCGTCTATATCCCAAATTCAGGTTCAAAACACTCGAAAATTTGATATTTTTGGGTCCCAGAAGCAATCTGTACATGCCTACTTCTTGCTAGAATGTTTTCAAGATACAGACCCAAAACATGCTCAAAATCGATATTTTAAGTGCAAAAAGTCGATATGTGCATGCATCTTCTGTACCCGATTATATCTCAAATTCTGGCTCAAAAACTCCGAAAATTCGATATTTTTGGGTTCCTTAAGCAATCTGCACATGCCTACTCAGTGCTAGAATGTTTTAAAAATACAGGCTTAACACATGCTATAATTCGATATTTTAGGTGTCCAAAGTCGATATGTGTATGCATCTTCTGAACCCGTTTATATCTCAAATTCAGGCTCAAAACACCCAAAAAATCGATATTTTTGTGTCCCAAAAGCGATCTGTACATGCCTACACAGTGTTAGAGTATTTTAAAAATACAGGCCCAAAACATGCTCAAAATCGATATTTTAGGTGCCCAAAGTCGATATGTGCATGCATCTTCTGTATCCTTCTATATCCCAAATTCAGGTTCAAAACACCCGAAAATTCGATAATTTTGGGTCCCATAAGCGATCTGTACATGCCTACTCCTTGCTAGATTTTTTTCAAAATACAGACCCAAAACATTCTAAAAATCGATATTTAAGGTGCAAAAAGCCGATATGTGCATGCATCTTCTGTACCCGTTTATATCTCAAATTCAGACTCAAAACTCCGAAAATTCGATATTTTTGGGTCCCTTAAGCGATCTGCACATGCCTACTCAGTGCTAGAATGTTTTTAAAATACAGGCTTAAAACATGCTATAAATCGATATTTTAGGTGTGAAAAGTCGATATGTGCATGCATCTTCTGTACCCGTTTAAATCTCAAATTCAGGCTCAAAACACCCGAAAAGTCGATATTTTTGGGTCCGATAAGCGATCTGTACATGCCTACTCCGTGTTAATGTATTTTCAAAATACAGGCCCAAAACATGTTGAAAATCTATATTTTAGGTGCCCAAAGTCAATATGTGTATGCATTTTCTGTACCCGTCTATATCCCAAATTCAGGATCAAAACACCAGAAAATTCGGTATTTTTGGGTCCCAGAAGCGACCTGTACATGCCTACTCCTTGCTAGAATGTTTTCAAGATACAGACCCAAAACATGCTTTAAATCGATATTTTAGGTGCAAAAAGTCGATATGTGCATGCATCCTCTGTACCCTGTTATATCCCAAATTCTGGCTCAAAACCCCCTAAAATTCGATATTTTTGGGTCCCAGAAGCGATCTGTACATGCATACTCCGTGTTAGAGTATTTTCAAAATACAGGCCCAAAACATGCTGAAAATCGATATTTTAGGTGCCCAAAGTCGTTATGTGCATGCATCTTCTGTATCCGTTCATATCTCAAATTCAGGCTCAGAATACCCTAAAATTCGATTTATTTGGGTTCCAGAAGCGATCTGTACGTGTCTACTCCGTGTTAGAGTATTTTTAAAATACAGGCCCAAAACATGCTCAAAATCGATATTTTAGGTGTCCAAAGTCAATATGTGCATGCATCTTCTGTACCCGTTTATATCTCAAATTCAGGCTCAAAACACCCGAAAAGTCGATATTTTTGGGTCCCAGAAGCGATCTGTACATGCCTACTCCGTGTTAATGTATTTTCAAAATACAGGCTCAAAACATGCTGAAAATCTATATTTTAGGTGGCCAAAGTCAATATGTGTATGCATCTTCTATACCCGTTTATATCTCAAATTCAGACTCAAAACACCAGAAAATTCGATAATTTTGGGTCCTAAAAGCAATGTGTACATGCATACTCCGTGTTAGAGTATTTTCAAAATACAGGCCTAAAACATGCTGAAAATCGATATTTTAGCTGCCCAAAGTCAATATGTGTATGCATCTTCTGTACCCGTCTATATCCCAAATTCAGGTTCAAAACACTCGAAAATTCGATATTTTTGGGTCCCAGAAGCAATCTGTACATGCCTACTTCTTGATAGAATGTTTTCAAGATACAGACCCAAAACATGCTCAAAATCGATATTTTAGGTGCAAAAAGTCGAAATGTGCATGCATCTTCTGTACCCGTTTATATCTCAAATTCAGGCTCAAAACACCCGAAAATTCTTTATTTTTGGGTCCACTAAGCGATCTGTACATGCCTACTCCGTGTTAGAGTATTTTCAAAATACAGGCCTAAAACATGCTCAAAATCGATATTTTGGGTGCCCAAAGTCGATATGTGCATGCATCTTCTGTACCCGTTTATATCTCAAATTCAGACTCAAAACACCCGAATATTCGATATTTTTGGGTCCCAAAAGCAATGTGTACATGCATACTCCGTGTTAGAATATTTTCAAAATACAGGCCTAAAACATGCAGAAAATCGATATTTTAGCTGCCCAAAGTCAATATGTGTATGCATCTTCTGTACCCGTCTATATCCCAAATTCAGGTTCAAAACACTCGAAAATTCGATATTTTTGGGTCGTAGAAGCGATCTGTACATGCCTACTCCGTGTTAATGTATTTTCAAAATACAGACCCAAAACATGATAAAAAAATCGATATTTTAGGTGCAAAAAGTCGATATGTGCATGCATCTTCTGAACCCGTTTATATCTCAAATTCAGGCTCAAAACTCCGAAAATTCGATATTTTTGGGTCCCTTAAGCGATCTGCACATGCCTACTCAGTGCTAGATTGTTTTTAAAATACAGGCTTAAAACATGCTATAAATCGATATTTTAGGTGTGAAAAGTCGATATGTGCATGCATCTTCTGTACCCGTTTATATCTCAAATTCAGGCTCAAAACACCCAAAAAATCGATATTTTTGTGTCCGAGAAGCGATCTGTACATGCATACTCCGTGTTAGAGTATTTTCAAAATACAGGCCCAAAACATGCTCAAAATCGATATTTTAGGTGCCCAAAGTCGATACGTGCATGCATCTTCTGTATCCGTCTATATCCCAAATTCAGGTTCAAAACACCTGAAAATTCGATAATTTTGGGTCCCAGAAGCGACCTGTACATGCCTACTCCTTCCGAGAATGTTTTCAAGATACAGACCCAAAACATGCTTAAAATCGATATTTTAGGTGCAAAAAGTCGATATGTGCATGCATCTTCTGTACCCGTTTATATCTCAAAATCAGGCTCAAAAACACCCAAAAAATCGATATTTTTGTGTCCCAGAAGCGATCTGTACATGTCTACACCGTGCTATAGTATTTTCCAAATACAGGCCCAAAACATGCTGAAAATCGATATTTTAGGTGCCCAAAGTCGATATGTGCATGCATCTTCTGTATCCGTTCATATCTCAAATTCAGGCTCAGAACACCCTAAAATTTGATTTATTTGGGTTCCAGAAGCGATCTGTACGTGTCTACTCCGTGTTAGAGTATTTTAAAAATACAGGCCCAAAACATGCTCAAAATCGATATTTTGGGTGCCCAAAGTCGATATGTGCATGCATCTTCTGTATCCGTTCATATCTCAAATTCAGGCTCAGAACACCCTAAAATTCGATTTATTTGGGTTCCAAAAGCGATCTGTACGTGTCTACTCAGTGTTAGAGTATTTTAAAAATACAGGCCCAAAACATGCTCAAAATCGATATTTTGGGTGCCCAAAGTCGATATGTGCATGCATCTTCTGTACTCGTTTATATCTCAAATTCAGACTCAAAACACCCGAATATTCGATATTTTTGGGTCCCAAAAGCAATGTGTACATGCATACTCCGTGTTAGAGTATTTTCAAAATACAGGCCTAAAACATGCAGAAAATCGATATTTTAGCTGCCCAAAGTCAATATGTGTATGCATCTTCTGTACCCGTCTATATCCCAAATTCAGGTTCAAAACACTCGAAAATTCGATATTTTTGGGTCCCAGAAGCAATCTGTACATGCCTACTTCTTGCTAGAATGTTTTCAAGATACAGACCCAAAACATGCTCAAAATCAATATTTTAGGTGCAAAAAGTCGAAATGTGCATGCATCTTCTGTACCCGTTTATATCTCAAATTCTGTCTCAAAACAACCAAAAATTCGATATTTTTGGGTCCCCAAAGCGATCTGTACATGCCTACTCCTTCCTAGAATGTTTTCAAGATACAGACCCAAAACATGCTTAAAATCGATATTTTAGGTGCAAAAAGTCGATATGTGCATGCATCTTCGGTATCCGTCTATATCCCAAATTCAGGTTCAAAACACCCTAAAATTCGATAATTTTGGGTCCCAGAAGCGATCTGTACATGCCTACTCCTTGCTAGAATTTTTTCAAGATACAGACCTAAAACATGCTCAAAATCGATATTTTAGGTGCAAAAAGTCGATATGTGCATGCATCCTCTGTACCCGGTTATATCCCAATTTCTGGCTCAAAACTCCCGAAAATTCGATATTTTTGGGTCCCAGAAGCGATCTGTACATGCCTACTCAGTGCTAGAATATTTTCAAATTATACGCCCAAAACATACAAAAAATCGATATTTTGGGTGCCAAAGTCGATATGTGCATGTATCTTCTGTACCCGTTTATATCTCAAATTCAGGCTCAAAACACCCAAAAAATCGATATTTTTGTGTCCCAGAAGCGATCTGTACATGTCTACACCGTGTTTGAGTATTTTCAAATTACAGGCCCAAGACATGCTCAAAATCGATTTTTTAGGTGCCCGAAGTCGATATGTGCATGCATCTTCTGTACCTGTTCATATCTCAAATTCAGGCTCAGAACAACCGAAAATTCGATTTATTTGGGTCCCAGAAGCGATCTGTACGTGTCTACTCCGTGTTAGAGTATTTTAAAAATACAGGCTCAAAACATGCTCAAAATCGATATTTTGGGTGCCCAAAGTCGATATGTGCATGCATCTTCTGTACCCGTTTATATCTCAAATTCAGACTCAAAACTCCCGAATATTCGATATTTTTGGGTCCCAAAAGCCATCTGTACATGCATACTCCGTGTTAGCGTATTTTTAAAATACAAGCCTAAAACATGCTTTAAATCGATATTTTAGCTGCCCAAAGTCAATATGTGTATGCATCTTCTGTACCCGTCTATATCCCAAATACAGGTTCAAAACACCCGAAAATTCGATATTTTTGTTTCTCAGAAGCGATCTGTACATGCATACTTCGTGTTAGAGTATTTTCAAAATACAGGCCCAAAACATACTCAAAATCGATATTTTAGGTGCCCAAAGTCGATATGTGCATGCATTTTCTGTACCCGTTTATATCTCAAATTCAGGCTCAAAACACCCGAAAAGTAGATATTTTTGGGTCCCAGAAGCGATCTGTACATGCCTACTCCGTATTAATGTATTTTCAAAAATACAGACCCAAAACATGCTGAAAATCTATATTTTAGGTGCCGAAAGTCAATATGTGTATGCATCTTCTGTACCCGTCTATATCCCAAATTCAGGTTCAAAACACCAGAAAATTCGGTATTTTTGGGTCCTAGAAGCGACCTGTACATGCCTACTCCTTCCTAAAATGTTTTCAAGATACAGACCCAAAACATGCTTAAAATCGATATTTTAGGTGCAAAAAGTCGATATGTGCATGCATCTTCTGTACCCGTTTATATCACAAATTCAGGCTCAAAACACCGAAAAAATCGATATTTTTGTGTCCCAGAAGCGATCTGTACATGCATACTCCGTGTTAGAGTATTTTCAAAATACAGGCCCAAAACATACTCAAAATCGATATTTTAGGTACCCAAAGTCGATATTTGCATGCATCCTCTGTACCCGGTTATATCCCAAATTCTGGCTCAAAACCCCCGAAAATTCGATATTTTTGGGTCCCAGAAGCGATCTGTACATGCCTACTCAGTGCTAGAATATTTTCAAATTATACGCCCAAAACATACTAAAATTCGATATTTTGGGTGCCAAAGTCGATATGTGCATGCATCTTCTGTACCCGTTTATATCTCAAATTCAGGCTCAAAACACCCAAAAAAAATCTATATTTTTGTGTCCCAGAAGCGATCTGTACATGTCTACACCGTGCTATCGTATTTTCAAAATACAGGCCCAAAACATGCTCAAAATCGATATTTTAGGTGCCCAAAGTCGATATGTGCATGCATCTTCTGTATCCGTTCATATCTCAAATTTAGGTTCAGAACACCCTAAAATTCGATTTATTTGGGTTCCAAAAGCGATCTGTACGTGACACGTCTACTCAGTGTTAGAGTATTTTAAAAATACAGGCCCAAAACATGCTCAAAATCGATATTTTGGGTGCCCAAAGTCGATATGTGCATGCATCTTCTGTACCCGTTTATATCTCAAATTCAGGCTCAAAACACCCGAAAATTCGATATTTTTGGGTCCCCAAAGCGATCTGTACATGCCTACTCCGTGTTAGAGTATTTTCAAAATACAGGCCCAAAACATGCTCAAAATCAATATTTTAAGTGCAAAAAGTCGTTATGTGCATGGATCTTCGGTATCCGTCTATATCCCAAATTCAGGTTCAAAACACCCTAAAATTCGATGATTTTGGGTCCCAGAAGCGATCTGTACATGTCTACACCGTGTTTGAGTATTTTCAAAATACAGGCCCAAAACATGCTCAAAATCGATATTTCGGGTGCCCAAAGTCGATATGTGCATGCATCTTCTGTACCCGTTTATATCTCAATTTCAGACTCAAAACACCCGAATATTCGATATTTTTGGGTCCCAAAAGCCATCAGTACATGCATACTCCGTGTTAGAGTATTTTTAAAATACAGGCCTAAAAGATGCTGTAAATCGATATTTTAGCTGCCCTAAGTCAATATGTGTATGCATCTTCTGTACCCGTCTATATCCCAAATTAAGGTTCAAAACACCAGAAAATTCGATATTTTTGGGTCCCAGAAGCAATCTATACATGCCTATTCCTTGCTAGAATGTTTTCAAGATACAGACCCAAAACATGCTCACAATCTATATTTTAAGTGCAAAAAGTAGATATGTGCATGCATCTCCTGTACCCGTTTATATCTCAAATTAGGGCTCAAAACTCCGAAAATTCGATATTTTTTGGTCCCTTAAGCGATCTGCACATGCCTACTCAGTACTAGAATGTTTTTAAAATACAGGCTTAAAACATGCTATAAATCGATATTTTAGGTGTGAAAAGTCGATATGTGCATGCATCTTCTGTACCCGTTTATATCCCAAATTCAGGATCAAAACACCAGAAAATTCGGTATTTTTGGGTCCCAGAAGCGACCTGTACATGCCTACTCCTTGCTAGAATGTTTTCAAGATACAGACCCAAAACATGCTTAAAATCGATATTTTAGGTGCAAAAAGTCGATATGTGCATGCATCCTCTGTACCCTGTTATATCCCAAATTCTGGCTCAAAACCCCCGAAAATTCGATATTTTTGGGTCCCAGAAGCGATCTGTACATGCATACTCCGTGTTAGAGTATTTTCAAAATACAGGCCCAAAACATGCTGAAAATCGATATTTTAGGTGCCCAAAGTCGATATGTGCATGCATCTTCTGTATCCGTTCATATCTCAAATTCAGGCTCAGAATACCCTAAAATTCGATTTATTTGGGTTCCAGAAGCGATCTGTACGTGTCTACTCCGTGTTAGAGTATTTTAAAAATACAGGCCTAAAACATGCTCAAAATCGATATTTTGGGTGCCCAAAGTCGATATGTGCATGCATCTTCTGTACCCTTTTATATCTCAAATTCAGACTCAAAACACCCGAATATTCGATATTTTTGGGTCCCAAAAGCAATGTGTACATGCATACTCCGTGTTAGAATATTTTCAAAATACAGGCCTAAAACATGCAGAAAATCGATATTTTAGCTGCCCAAAGTCAATATGTGTATGCATCTTCTGTACCCGTCTATATCCCAAATTCAGGTTCAAAACACTCGAAAATTCGATATTTTTGGGTCGTAGAAGCGATCTGTACATGCCTACTCCGTGTTAATGTATTTTCAAAATACAGGCCCAAAACATGCTCAAAATCTATATTTTAGGTGCCCAAAGTCAATATGTGTATGCATCTTCTGTACCCGTCTATATCCCAAATTCAGGTTCAAAACACCCGAAAATTCGATAATTTTGGGTCCCAGAAGCGATCTGTACATGCCTACTCCTTGCTAGAATTTTTTCAAAATACAGACCCAAAACATGCTAAAAATCGATATTTTAGGTGCAAAAAGTCGATATGTGCATGCATCTTCTGAACCCGTTTATATCTCAAATTTAGGCTCAAAACTCCGAAAATTCGATATTTTTGGGTCCCTTAAGCGATCTGCACATGCCTATTCAGTGCTAGATTGTTTTTAAAATACAGGCTTAAAACATGCTATAAATCGATATTTTAGGTGTGAAAAGTCGATATGTGCATGCATCTTCTGTACCCGTTTATATCTCAAATTCAGGCTCAAAACACCCAAAAAATCGATATTTTTGTGTCCGAGAAGCGATCTGTACATGCATACTCCGTGTTAGAGTATTTTCAAAATACAGGCCCAAAACATGCTCAAAATCGATATTTTAGGTGCCCAAAGTCGATACGTGCATGCATCTTCTGTATCCGTCTATATCCCAAATTCAGGTTCAAAACACCAGAAAATTCGATAATTTTGGGTCCCAGAAGCGACCTGTACATGCCTACTCCTTCCGAGAATGTTTTCAAGATACAGACCCAAAACATGCTTAAAATCGATATTTTAGGTGCAAAAAGTCGATATGTGCATGCATCTTCTGTACCCGTTTATATCTCAAAATCAGGCTCAAAAACACCCAAAAAATCGATATTTTTGTGTCCCAGAAGCGATCTGTACATGTCTACACCGTGCTATAGTATTTTCCAAATACAGGCCCAAAACATGCTGAAAATCGATATTTTAGGTGCCCAAAGTCGATATGTGCATGCATCTTCTGTATCCGTTCATATCTCAAATTCAGGCTCAGAACACCCTAAAATTTGATTTATTTGGGTTCCAGAAGCGATCTGTACGTGTCTACTCCGTGTTAGAGTATTTTAAAAATACAGGCCCAAAACATGCTCAAAATCGATATTTTGGGTGCCCAAAGTCGATATGTGCATGCATCTTCTGTATCCGTTCATATCTCAAATTCAGGCTCAGAACACCCTAAAATTCGATTTATTTGGGTTCCAAAAGCGATCTGTACGTGTCTACTCAGTGTTAGAGTATTTTAAAAATACAGGCCCAAAACATGCTCAAAATCGATATTTTGGGTGCCCAAAGTCGATATGTGCATTCATCTTCTGTACTCGTTTATATCTCAAATTCAGACTCAAAACACCCGAATATTCGATATTTTTGGGTCCCAAAAGCAATGTGTACATGCATACTCCGTGTTAGAGTATTTTCAAAATACAGGCCTAAAACATGCAGAAAATCGATATTTTAGCTGCCCAAAGTCAATATGTGTATGCATCTTCTGTACCCGTCTATATCCCAAATTCAGGTTCAAAACACTCGAAAATTCGATATTTTTGGGTCCCAGAAGCAATCTGTACATGCCTACTTCTTGCTAGAATGTTTTCAAGATACAGACCCAAAACATGCTCAAAATCAATATTTTAGGTGCAAAAAGTCGAAATGTGCATGCATCTTCTGTACCCGTTTATATCTCAAATTCAGGCTCAAAACAACCAAAAATTCGATATTTTTGGGTCCCCAAAGCGATCTGTACATGCCTACTCCTTCCTAGAATGTTTTCAAGATACAGTCCCAAAACATGCTTAAAATCGATATTTTAGGTGCAAAAAGTCGATATGTGCATGCATCTTCGGTATCCGTGTATATCCCAAATTCAGGTTCAAAACACCCTAAAATTCGATAATTTTGGGTCCCAGAAGCGATCTGTACATGCCTACTCCTTGCTAGAATTTTTTCAAGATACAGACCTAAAACATGCTCAAAATCGATATTTTAGGTGCAAAAAGTCGATATGTGCATGCATCCTCTGTACCCGGTTATATCCCAATTTCTGGCTCAAAACTCCCCAAAATTCGATATTTTTGGGTCCCAGAAGCGATCTGTACATGCCTACTCAGTGCTAGAATATTTTCAAATTATACGCCCAAAACATACAAAAAATCGATATTTTGGGTGCCAAAGTCGATATGTGCATGTATCTTCTGTACCCGTTTATATCTCAAATTCAGGCTCAAAACACCCAAAAAATCGATATTTTTGTGTCCCAGAAGCGATCTGTACATGTCTACACCGTGTTTGAGTATTTTCAAATTACAGGCCCAAGACATGCTCAAAATCGATTTTTTAGGTGCCCGAAGTCGATATGTGCATGCATCTTCTGTACCTGTTCATATCTCAAATTCAGGCTCAGAACAACCGAAAATTCGATTTATTTGGGTCCCAGAAGCGATCTGTACGTGTCTACTCCGTGTTAGAGTATTTTAAAAATACAGGCTCAAAACATGCTCAAAATCGATATTTTGGGTGCCCAAAGTCGATATGTGCATGCATCTTCTGTACCCGTTTATATCTCAAATTCAGACTCAAAACTCCCGAATATTCGATATTTTTGGGTCCCAAAAGCCATCTGTACATGCATACTCCGTGTTAGCGTATTTTTAAAATACAAGCCTAAAACATGCTTTAAATCGATATTTTAGCTGCCCAAAGTCAATATGTGTATGCATCTTCTGTACCCGTCTATATCCCAAATACAGGTTCAAAACACCCGAAAATTCGATATTTTTGTTTCCCAGAAGCGATCTGTACATGCATACTCCGTGTTAGAGTATTTTCAAAATACAGGCCCAAAACATACTCAAAATCGATATTTTAGGTGCCCAAAGTCGATATGTGCATGCATTTTCTGTACCCGTTTATATCTCAAATTCAGGCTCAAAACACCCGAAAAGTAGATATTTTTGGGTCCCAGAAGCGATCTGTACATGCCTACTCCGTATTAATGTATTTTCAAAAATACAGACCCAAAACATGCTGAAAATCTATATTTTAGGTGCCGAAAGTCAATATGTGTATGCATCTTCTGTACCCGTCTATATCCCAAATTCAGGTTCAAAACACCAGAAAATTCGGTATTTTTGGGTCCTAGAAGCGACCTGTACATGCCTACTCCTTCCTAGAATGTTTTCAAGATACAGACCCAAAACATGCTTAAAATCGATATTTTAGGTGCAAAAAGTCGATATGTGCATGCATCTTCTGTACCCGTTTATATCACAAATTCAGGCTCAAAACACCGAAAAAATCGATATTTTTGTGTCCCAGAAGCGATCTGTACATGCATACTCCGTGTTAGAGTATTTTCAAAATACAGGCCCAAAACATACTCAAAATCGATATTTTAGGTACCCAAAGTCGATATTTGCATGCATCCTCTGTACCCGGTTATATCCCAAATTCTGGCTCAAAACCCCCGAAAATTCGATATTTTTGGGTCCCAGAAGCGATCTGTACATGCCTACTCAGTGCTAGAATATTTTCAAATTATACGCCCAAAACATACTAAAATTCGATATTTTGGGTGCCAAAGTCGATATGTGCATGCATCTTCTGTACCCGTTTATATCTCAAATTCAGGCTCAAAACACCCAAAAAAAATCTATATTTTTGTGTCCCAGAAGCGATCTGTACATGTCTACACCGTGCTATCGTATTTTCAAAATACAGGCCCAAAACATGCTCAAAATCGATATTTTAGGTGCCCAAAGTCGATATGTGCATGCATCTTCTGTATACGTTCATATCTCAAATTTAGGCTCAGAACACCCTAAAATTCGATTTATTTGGGTTCCAAAAGCGATCTGTACGTGACACGTCTACTCAGTGTTAGAGTATTTTAAAAATACAGGCCCAAAATATGCTCAAAATCGATATTTTGGGTGCCCAAAGTCGATATGTGCATGCATCTTCTGTACCCGTTTATATATCAAATTCAGGCTCAAAACACCCGAAAATTCGATATTTTTGGGTCCCCAAAGCGATCTGTACATGCCTACTCCGTGTTAGAGTATTTTCAAAATACAGGCCCAAAACATGCTCAAAATCAATATTTTAGGTGCAAAAAGTCGTTATGTGCATGGATCTTCGGTATCCGTCTATATCCCAAATTCAGGTTCAAAACACCCTAAAATTCGATGATTTTGGGTCCCAGAAGCGATCTGTACATGTCTACACCGTGTTTGAGTATTTTCAAAATACAGGCCCAAAACATGCTCAAAATCGATATTTCGGGTGCCCAAAGTCGATATGTGCATGCATCTTCTGTACCCGTTTATATCTCAATTTCAGACTCAAAACACCCGAATATTCGATATTTTTGGGTCCCAAAAGCCATCAGTACATGCATACTCCGTGTTAGAGTATTTTTAAAATACAGGCCTAAAAGATGCTGTAAATCGATATTTTAGCTGCCCTAAGTCAATATGTGTATGCATCTTCTGTACCCGTCTATATCCCAAATTAAGGTTCAAAACACCAGAAAATTCGATATTTTTGGGTCCCAGAAGCAATCTGTACATGCCTATTCCTTGCTAGAATGTTTTCAAGATACAGACCCAAAACATGCTCACAATCTATATTTTAAGTGCAAAAAGTCGATATGTGCATGCATCTCCTGTACCCGTTTATATCTCAAATTAGGGCTCAAAACTCCGAAAATTCGATATTTTTTGGTCCCTTAAGCGATCTGCACATGCCTACTCAGTACTAGAATGTTTTTAAAATACAGGCTTAAAACATGCTATAAATCGATATTTTAGGTGTGAAAAGTCGATATGTGCATGCATCTTCTGTACCCGTTTATATCCCTATTTCTGGCTCAAAACACCCGAAAATTCGATATTTTTGGGTCCCAGAAGCGATCTGTACATGCCTACTCAGTGCTAGAATATTTTCAAATTATACGCCCAAAACATACTAAAAATCGATATTTTGGGTGCCAAAGTCGATATGTGCACGCATCTTCTGTACCCGTTTATATCTCAAATTCAGGCTCAAAACACCCAAAAAATCGATATTTTTGTGTCGCAGAAGCGATCTGTACATGTCTACACCGTGTTTGAGTATTTTCAAAATACAGGCCCAAAACATGCTCAAAATCGATATTTTAGGTGCCCGAAGTCGATATGTGCATGCATCTTCTGTACCTTTTCATATCTCAAATTCAGGCTCAGAACAACCGAAAATTCGATTTATTTGGGTCCCAGAAGCGATATGTACGTGTCTACTCCGTGTTAGAGTATTTTAAAAATACAGGCTCAAAACATGCTCAAAATCGATATTTTGGGTGCCCAAAGTCGATATGTGCATGCATCTTCTGTACCCGTTTATATCTCAATTTCAGACTCAAAACACCCGAATATTCGATATTTTTGGGTCTCAAAAGCCATCAGTACATGCATACTCCGTGTTAGAGTATTTTTAAAATACAGGCCTAAACAATGCTGTAAATCGATATTTTAGCTGCCCAAAGTCAATATGTGTATGCAACTTCTGTACCCGTCTATATCCCAAATTCAGGTTCAAAACACCAGAAAATTCGATATTTTTGGGTCCCAGAAGCAATCTGTACATGCTTATTCCTTGCTAGAATGTTTTCAAGATACAGACCCAAAACATGCTCACAATCTATATTTTAAGTGCAAAAAGTCGATATGTGCATGCATCTTCTGTACCCGTTTATATCTCAAATTAGGGCTCAAAACTCCGAAAATTCGATATTTTTGGGTCCCTTAATCGATCTGCACATGCCTACTCAGTACTAGAATGTTTTTAAAATACTGGCTTAAAACATGCTATAAATCGATATTTTAGGTGCCAAAGTCGATATGTGCATGCATCTTCTGTACCCGTTTATATCTCAAATTCTCGCTCAAAACACCCAAAAAATCGATATTTTTGTGTCTCAGAATCGATCTGTACATGTCTGCACCGTGTTTGAGTATTTTCAAAATACAGGCCCAAAACATGCTCAAAATTGATATTTTAGGTGCCCAATGTCGATATGTGCATGCATTTTCTGTATCCGTTCATATCTCAAATTCAGTCTCAGAACACCCTAAAATTCGATTTATTTGGGTTCCAGAAGCGATCTGTACGTGTCTACTCAGTGTTGGAGTATTTTGAAAATACATGCCTAAAACATGCTTAAAATCGATATTTTAGGTGCAAAAAGTCGATATGTGCATGCATCTTCTGTATCCGTCTATATCCCAAATTCTGGTTCAAAACACCCGAAAATTCGATAATTTTTGGTCCCAGAAGCGATCTGTACATACCTACTCCTTGCTAGAATTTTTTCAAGATACAGACACAAAACATGCTCAAAATCGATATTTTAGGTGCAAAATGTCGATATGTGCATGCATCCTCTGTACCCGGTTATATCCCAATTTCTGGCTCAAAACACCCTAAAATTCGATATTTTAGGGTCCCAGAAGCGATCTGTACATGCCTACTCAGTGCTAGAATATTTTTAAATTATACGCCCAAAACATACTAAAAATCGATATTTTGGGTGCCAAAGTCGATATGTGCATGCATCTTCTGTACCCTTTTATATCTCAAATTCAGGCTCAAAACACCCAAAAAATCGATATTTTTGTGTCCCAGAAGCGATCTGTATATGTCTACTCCGTGTTAGAGTATTTTAAAAATACAGTCTCAAAACATGCTCAAAATCGATATTTTGGGTGCCCAAAGTCGATATGTGCATGCATCTTCTCTACCCGTTTATATCTCAAATTCAGACTCAAAACACCCGAATATTCGATATTTTTGGGTCCCAAAAGCCATCTGTACATGCATACTCCGTGTTAGAGTATTTTTAAAATACAGGCCTAAAACATGCTATAAATCGATATTTTAGCTGCCCAAAGTCAATATGAGTATGCATCTTCTGTACCCGTCTATATCCCAAATTCAGGTTAAAAACACTCGAAAATTCGATATTTTTGAGTCCCAAAAGCAATCTGTACATGCCTACTTCTTGCTAGAAAGTTTTCATGATATAGACCCAAAACATGCTTAAAATCGATATTTTAGGTGCAAAAAGTCGATATGTGCATGCATCTTCTGTACCCGTTTATATCTCAAATTCAGGCGCAGAACACCCAAAAAATCGATATTTTTGTGTCCCAGAAGCGATATGTACATGTTTACACCGTGTTATAGTATTTTTAAAATACAGGCCCAAAACATGCTCAAAATCGATGTTTTAGGTGCCCAAAGTCAATATGTGCAAGCATCTTCTGTACCCGTTCATATCACAAATTCAGGCTCAGATCACCCGAAAATTCAATTCATTTGGGTCCCAGAAGCGATCTGTACGTGTCTACTCAATGTTAGAGTATTTTAAAAATTCAGGCCCAAAACATGCTCAAAATCGATATTTTGTGTGCCCAAAGTCGATATGTGTATGCATCTTCTGTACCCGTGTATATCCCTAATTCTGGTTCAAAACACCAGAAAATTCGATATTTTTGGGTCCCAGAAGCGATCTGTACATGCCTACTCCTTGCTAGAATGTTTTCAAGATACAGATCCAAAACATTCTCAAAATCGATATTTTAAGTGCAAAAAGTCGATATGTGTATGCATCTTCTGTACCCGTTTATATCTCAAATTCAGTCTCAAAACACCCGAAAATTCGATATTTTTGGGTCCCAGAAGCGATCTGTACATGCCTACTCCGTGTTAATGTATTTTCAAAATACAGGTCCAAAACATGCTGAAAATCGATATTTTAGGTGCCCAAAGTCAATATGTGTATGCATCTTCTTTACCCGTCTATATCCCAAATTCAGGTTCAAAACACCAGAAAATTCGATATTTTTGGGTCCCAGAAGCGACTTGTACATGCCTACTCCTTGCTAGAAAGTTTTCAAGATACAGACCCAAAACATCCTTAAAATCGATATTTTAGGTGCAAAAAGTCGATATGTGCATGCATCCTCTGTACCCGGTTATAACCCAAAATCTGGCTCAAAACCCCCGAAAAATCGATATTTTTGTGTCCCAGAAGCGATCTGTACATGTCTGCACCGTGTTTGAGTATTTTCAAAATACAGGCCCAAAACATGCTCAAAATCGATATTTTAGGTGCCCAATGTCGATATGTGCATGCATTTTCTGTATCCGTTTATATCTCAAATTCAGTCTCAGAACACCCTAAAATTCGATTTATTTGGGTTCCAGAAGCGATTTGTACGTGTCTACTCAGTGTTGGAGTATTTTGAAAATACATGCCTAAAACATGCTTAAAATCGATATTTTAGGTGCAAAAAGTCGATATGTGCATGCATCTTCTGTATCCGTCTATATCCCAAATTCTGGTTCAAAAATTCCGAAAATTCGATAATTTTTGGTCCCAGAAGCGATCTGTACATACCTACTCCTTGCTAGAATTTTTTCAAGATACAGACACAAAACATGCTCAAAATCGATATTTTAGGTGCAAAAAGTCGATATGTGCATGCATCCTCTGTACCCGGTTATATCCCAATTTCTGGCTCAAAACACCCGAAAATTCGATATTTTTGGGTCCCAGAAGCGATCTGTACATGCCTACTCAGTGCTAGAATATTTTTAAATTATACGCCCAAAACATACTAAAAATCGATGTTTTGGGTGCCAAAGTCGATATGTGCATGCATCTTCTGTACCCTTTTATATCTCAAATTCAGGCTCAAAACACCCAAAAAATCGATATTTTTGTGTCCCAGAAGCGATCTGTATATGTCTACTCCGTGTTAGAGTATTTTAAAAATACAGGCTCAAAACATGCTCAAAATCGATATTTTGGGTGCCCATAGTCGATATGTGCATGCATCTTCTCTACCCGTTTATATCTCAAATTCAGGCTCAAAACACCCAAAAAATCGATATTTTTGGGTCCCAAAAGCCATCTGTACATGCATACTCCGTGTTAGAGTATTTTCAAAATACAGGCCTAAAACATGATGTAAATCGATATTTTAGCTGCCCAAAGTCAATATGTGTATGCATCTTCTGTACCCTTCTATATCCCAAATTCAGGTTCAAAACACTCGAAAATTCGATATTTTTGGGTCCCAGAAGCAATCTGTACATGCCTACTTCTTGCTAGAAAGTTTTCAAGTTACAGACCCAAAACATGCTCAAAATCGATAATTTAGGTGCAAAAAGTCGATATGTGCATGCATCTTCTGTACTCGTTTATATCTCAAATTCAGGCTCAAAACTCCGAAAATTCGATATTTTTGTGTCCCAGAAGCGATCTGTACATGCATACTCCGTGTTAGAGTGTTTTTAAAATGCAGGCCCAAAACATGCTGAAAATTGATATTTTAGGTGCACAAAGTCAATATGTGTATGCATTCTCTGTACCCGGTTATATCTCAAATTCAGGCTCAAAACACCCGAAAATTCAATATTTTTGGGTCCCTGAAGCGATCTGTACATGCCTACTCAGTGCTAGAATGTTTTCAAAATAGAGGCTCAGAACATGCTAAAAATCGATATTTTGGGTGCCCAATGTCGATATGTGCATGAATCTTCTGTACCCGTTTATATCTCAAATTCAGGCTCAAAATACCCAAAAATTCGATATTTTTGTGTCCCAGAAGCGATCTGTACGTGTCTACTCCGTGTTAGAGTATTTTCAAAATACAGGCCCAAAATATGCTCAAAATCGATATTTTGGGTGCCCAAAGTCGATATGTGCATGCTTCTTCTGTACCCGTTTATGTCTCAAATTCAGACTCAAAACACCCGAATATTCGATATTTTTGGGTCTCAAAAGCCATCTGTACATGCATACTCTGTGTTAGAGTATTTTTAAAATACAGGCCTAAAACATGCTGAAAATCGATATTTTAGCTGCCCAAAGTCAATATGTGTATGCATCTTCTGTACCCGTTTATATCTTAAATTCAGGCTCAAAACACCCGAAAATTCGATATTTTTGGGTCCCAGAAGCGATCTGTACATGTCTACTCCGTGTTAGAGTATTTTTAAAATACAGGCCCAAAACATACTAAAAATCGATATTTTATGTGCCCAAAGTCGATATGTGCATGCATCTTCTGTACCCGTTTATATCTCAAATTCAGGCTCAAAACACCCAAAAATTCAATATTTTTGGGTCCCAGAAGCGATCTGTAAGTGCATACTCCGTGTTAGAGTGTTTTTAAAATACAGGCCCAAAACATGCTGAAAATCGATATTTTATGTGCCCAAAGTCAATATGTGTATGCATCTTCTGTACCCGTGTATATCCCTAATTCAGGTTCAAAACACCAGAAAATTAAATATTTTGGGGTCCCAGAAGCGATCTGTACATGCCTACTCCTTGCTAGAATGTTTTCAAGATTCAGACCCAAAACATGCTCAAAATCGATATTTTAAGTGCAAAAAGTCGATATGTGCATGCATCTTCTGTACCCGTTTATATCTCAATTTCAGACTCAAAACTCCGAAAATTAGATTTTTTGGGTCCCTTAAGCAATCTGCACATGCCTACTCAGTGCTAGAATGTTTTTAAAATACAGGCCCAAAACATGCTATAAATCGATATTTTAGGTGTCTAAAGTCGATATGTGCATGCATCTTCTGTACCCGTTTATATCTCAAATTCAGGCTCAAAACACCCAAAAAATCAATATTTATGGGTCCCAGAAGCGATCTGTACATGCCTACTCCGTGTTAGAGTTTTTTCAAAATACAGACTCAAAACATGCTCAAAATCGATATTTTATGTGCCCAAAGTCGATATGTGCATGTATCTTCTGTACCCGTTTATATCTCAAATTCAGGCTCAAAACACCTGAAAATTCGATATTATTTGGTCCCAGAAGCGATCTGTACATGCATACTCTGTGTTGAAGTATTTTCAAAATACAGACCCAAAACATGCTCAAAATCGATATTTTAGGTGCCCAAAGTCGATATGTGCATGCATCTTCTGTACCCGTTTATATATCAAATTCAGGCTCAAAACACCCGAATATTCGATATTTTTGGGTCTCAAAAGCCATCAGTACATGCATACTCCGTGTTAGAGTATTTTTAAAATACTGGCCTAAAACATGCTGTAAATCGATATTTTAGCTGCCCAAAGTCAATATGTGTATGCAACTTCTGTACCCGTCTATATCCCAAATTCAGGTTCAAAACACCAGAAAATTCGATATTTTTGGGTCCCAGAAGCAATCTGTACATGCCTATTCCTTGCTAGAATGTTTTCAAGATACAGACCCAAAACATGCTCACAATCTATATTTTAAGTGCAAAAAGTCGATATGTGCATGCATCTTCTGTACCCGTTTATATCTCAAATTAGGGCTCAAAACTCCGAAAATTCGATATTTTTGGGTCCCTTAATCGATCTGCACATGCCTACTCAGTACTAGAATGTTTTTAAAATACAGGCTTAAAACATGCTATAAATCGATATTTTAGGTGCCCAATGTCGATATGTGCATGCATTTTCTGTATCCGTTCATATCTCAAATTCAGTCTCAGAACACCCTAAAATTCGATTTATTTGGGTTCCAGAAGCGATCTGTACGTGTCTACTCAGTGTTGGAGTATTTTGAAAATACAGGCCTAAAACATGCTTAAAATCGATATTTTAGGTGCAAAAAGTCGATATGTGCATGCATCTTCTGTATCCGTCTATATCCCAAATTCTGGTTCAAAACACCCGAAAATTCGATAATTTTTGGTCCCAGAAGCGATCTGTACATACCTACTCCTTGCTAGAATTTTTTCAAGATACAGACCCAAAACATGCTCAAAATCGATATTTTAGGTGCAAAAAGTCGATATGTGCATGCATCCTCTGTACCCGGTTATATCCCAATTTCTGGCTCAAAACACCTGAAAATTCGATATTTTTGGGTCCCAGAAGCGATCTGTACATGCCTACTCAGTGCTAGAATATTTTTTAATTATACGCCCAAAACATACTAAAAATCGATATTTTGGGTGCCAAAGTCGATATGTGCATGCATCTTCTGTACCCTTTTATATCTCAAATTCAGGCTCACAACACCCAAAAAATCGATATTTTTGTGTCCCAGAAGCGATCTGTATATGTCTACTCCGTGTTAGAGTATTTTAAAAATACAGGCTCAAAACATGCTCAAAATCGATATTTTGGGTGCCCAATGTCGATATGTGCATGAATCTTCTGTACCCGTTTATATCTCAAATTCAGGCTCAAAACACCCAAAAATTCGATATTTTTGTGTCCCAGAAGCGATCTGTACGTGTCTACTCCGTGTTAGAGTATTTTCAAAATACAGGTCCAAAATATGCTCAAAATCGATATTTTGGGTGCCCAAAGTCGATATGTGCATGCTTCTTCTGTACCCGTTTATGTCTCAAATTCAGACTCAAAACACCCGAATATTCGATATTTTTTTGTATCAAAAGCCATCTGTACATGCATACTCTGTGTTAGAGTATTTTTAAAATACAGGCCTAAAACATGCTGAAAATCGATATTTTAGCTGCCCAAAGTCAATATGTGTATGCATCTTCTGTACCCGTTTATATCTTAAATTCAGGCTCAAAACACCAGAAAATTCGATATTTTTGGGTCCCAGAAGCGATCTGTACATGTCTACTCCGTGTTAGAGTATTTTTAAAATACAGGCCCAAAACATACTAAAAATCGATATTTTATGTGCCCAAAGTCGATATGTGCATGCATCTTCTGTACCCGTTTATATCTCAAATTCAGGCTCAAAACACCCAAAAATTCAATATTTTTGGGTCCCAGAAGCGATCTGTACGTGCATACTCCGTGTTAGAGTGTTTTTAAAATACAGGCCCAAAACATGCTGAAAATCGATATTTTATGTGCCCAAAGTCAATATGTGTATGCATCTTCTGTACCCGTGTATATCCCTAATTCAGGTTCAAAACACCAGAAAATTCAATATTTTGGGGTCCCAGAAGCGATCTGTACATGCCTACTCCTTGCTAGAATGTTTTCAAGATACAGACCCAAAACATGCTCAAAATCGATATTTTAAGTGCAAAAAGTCGATATGTGCATGCATCTTCTGTACCCGTTTATATCTCAATTTCAGACTCAAAACTCCGAAAATTCGATATTTTTGTGTCCCAGAAGCGATCTGTACGTGTCTAATCCGTGTTAGAGTATTTTCAAAATACAGGTCCAAAATATGCTCAAAATCGATATTTTGGGTGCCCAAAGTCGATATGTGCATGCTTCTTCTGTACCCGTTTATGTCTCAAATTCAGACTCAAAACACCCGAATATTCGATATTTTTGGGTCTCAAAAGCCATCTGTACATGCATACTCTGTGTTAGAGTATTTTTAAAATACAGGCCTAAAACATGCTATAAATCGATATTTTAGGTGTCTAAAGTCGATATGTGCATGCATCTTCTGTACCCGTTTATATCTCAAATTCAGGCTCAAAACACCCAAAAAATCAATATTTATGGGTCCCAGAAGCGATCTGTACATGCCTACTCCGTGTTAGAGTTTTTTCAAAATACAGACTCAAAACATGCTCAAAATCGATATTTTATGTGCCCAAAGTCGATATGTGCATGTATCTTCTGTACCCGTTTATATCTCAAATTCAGGCTCAAAACACCTGAAAATTCGATATTTTTTGGTCCCAGAAGCGATCTGTACATGCATACTCCGTGTTGAAGTATTTTCAAAATACAGGCCCAAAACATGCTCAAAATCGATATTTTAGGTGCCCAAAGTCGATATGTGCATGCATCTTCTGTACCCCTTTATATCTCAAATTCAGGCTCAAAACACCCGAATATTCGATATTTTTGGGTCTCAAAAGCCATCAGTACATGTATACTCCGTGTTAGAGTATTTTTAAAATACAGGCCTAAAACATGCTGTAAATCGATATTTTAGCTGCCCAAAGTCAATATGTGTATGCAACTTCTGTACCCGTCTATATCCCAAATTCAGGTTCAAAACACCAGAAAATTCGATATTTTTGGGTCCCAGAAGCAATCTGTACATGTCTATTCCTTGCTAGAATGTTTTCAAGATACAGACCCAAAACATGCTCACAATCTATATTTTAAGTGCAAAAAGTCGATATGTGCATGCATCTTCTGTACCCGTTTATATCTCAAATTAGGGCTCAAAACTCCGAAAATTCGATATTTTTGGGTCCCTTAATCGATCTGCACATGCCTACTCAGTACTAGAATGTTTTTAAAATACAGGCTTAAAACATGCTATAAATCGATATTTTAGGTGCCAAAGTCGATATGTGCATTCATCTTCTGTACCCGTTTATATCTCAAATTCAGGCTCAAAACACCCAAATAATCGATATTTTTGTGTCCCAGAAGCGATCTGTACATGTCTGCACCGTGTTTGAGTATTTTCAAAATACAGGCCCAAAACATGCTCAAAATCGATATTTTAGGTGCCCGAAGTCGATATGTGCTTGCATCTTCTGTACCCGTTTATATCTCAAATTCAGACTCAAAACACCCGAATATTCGATATTTTTGGGTCCCAAAAGCCATCTGTACATGCATACTCCGTGTTAGAGTATTTTTAAAATACAGGCCTAAAACATGATGTAAATCGATATTTTAGCTGCCCAAAGTCAATATGTGTATGCATCTTCTGTACCCGTCTATATCTCAAATTCAGGTTCAAAACACTCGAAAATTCGATATTTTTGAGTCCCAGAAGCAATCTGTACATGCCTACTTCTTGCTAGAAAGTTTTCATGATACAGACCCAAAACATGCTCAAAAACGATATTTTAGGTGCAAAAAGTCGTATGTGCATGCATCTTATGTACCCGTTTATATCTCAAATTCAGGCTCAAAACACCCAAAAAAATCGATATTTTTGTGTCCCAGAAGCGATCTGTACATGTCTACACCGTGTTATAGTATTTTCAAAATACAGGCCCAAAACATGCTCAAAATCGATATTTTAGGTGCCCAATGTCGATATGTGCATGCATTTTCTGTATCCGTTCATATCTCAAATTCAGTCTCAGAACACCCTAAAATTCGATTTATTTGGGTTCCAGAAGCGATCTGTACGTGTCTACTCAGTGTTGGAGTATTTTGAAAATACAGGCCTAAAACATGCTTAAAATCGATATTTTAGGTGCAAAAAGTCGATATGTGCATGCATCTTCTGTATCCGTCTATATCCCAAATTCTGGTTCAAAACACCCGAAAATTCGATAATTTTTGGTCCCAGAAGCGATCTGTACATACCTACTCCTTGCTAGAATTTTTTCAAGATACAGACACAAAACATGCTCAAAATCGATATTTTAGGTGCAAAAAGTCGATATGTGCATGCATCCTCTGTACCCGGTTATATCCCAATTTCTGGCTCAAAACACCCGAAAATTCGATATTTTTGGGTCCCAGAAGCGATCTGTACATGCCTACTCAGTGCTAGAATATTTTTAAATTATACGCCCAAAACATACTAAAAATCGATATTTTGGGTGCCAAAGTCGATATGTGCATGCATCTTCTGTACCCTTTTATATCTCAAATTCAGGCTCAAAACACCCAAAAAATCGATATTTTTGTGTCCCAGAAGCGATCTGTATATGTCTACTCCGTGTTAGAGTATTTTAAAAATACAGGCTCAAAACATGCTCAAAATCGATATTTTGGGTGCCCAAAGTCGATATGTGCATGCATCTTCTCTACCCGTTTATTATTCAAAAACAGACTCAAAACACCCGAATATTCGATATTTTTGGGTCCCAAAAGCCATCTGTACATGCATACTCCGTGTTATAGTATTTTTAAAATACAGGCCTAAAACATGCTGTAAATCGATATTTTAGCTGCCCAAAGTCAATATGTGTATGCATCTTCTGTACCCGTCTATATCCCAAATTCAGGTTCAAAACACCATAAAATTCGATATTTTTGGGTCCCAGAAGCGACTTGTACATGCCTACTCCTTGCTAGAAAGTTTTCAAGATACAGACCCAAAACATGCTTAAAATCGATATTTTAAGTGCAAAAAGTCGATATGTGCATGCATCTTCTGTACCCGTTTATATCTCAAATTCAAGCTCAAACACCCAAAAAATCGATATTTTTGGGTCCCAAAAGCCATCTGTACATGCATACTCCGTATTAGAGTATTTTCAAAATACAGGCCTAAAACATGATGTAAATCGATATTTTAGCTGCCCAAAGCCAATATGTGTATGCATCTTCTGTACCCTTCTATATCCCAAATTCAGGTTCAAAACACTCGAAAATTCGATATTTTTGGGTCCCAGAAGCAATCTGTACATGCCTACTTCTTGCTAGAAAGTTTTCAAGTTACAGACCCAAAACATGCTCAAAAGCGATATTTTAGGTGCAAAAAGTCGATATGTGCATGCATCTTCTGTACTCGTTTATATCTCAAATTCAGGCTCAAAACTCCGAAAATTCGATATTTTTGTGTCCCAGAAGCGATCTGTACATGCATACTCCGTGTTAGAGTGTTTTTAAAATGCATGCCCAAAACATGCTGAAAATTGATATTTTAGGTGCACAAAGTCAATATGTGTATGCATTCTCTGTACCCGGTTATATCTCAAATTCAGGCCCAAAACACTCGAAAATTCAATATTTTGGGGTCCCAGAAGCGATCTGTACATGCCTACTCCTTGCTAGAATGTTTTCAAGATACAGACCCAAAACATGCTCAAAATCGATATTTTAAGTGCAAAAAGTCGATATGTGCATGCATCTTCTGTACCCGTTTATATCTCAATTTCAGACTCAAAACTCCGAAAATTAGATTTTTTGGGTCCCTTAAGCAATCTGCACATGCCTACTCAGTACTAGAATGTTTTTAAAATACAGGCCCAAAACATGCTATAAATCGATATTTTAGGTGTCTAAAGTCGATATGTGCATGCATCTTCTGTACCCGTTTATATCTCAAATTCAGGCTCAAAACACCCAAAAAATCAATATTTATGGGTCCCAGAAGCGATCTGTACATGCCTACTCCGTGTTAGAGTTTTTTCAAAATACAGACTCAAAACATGCTCAAAATCGATATTTTATGTGCAAAAAGTCGATATGTGCATGTATCTTCAGTACCCGTTTATATCTCAAATTCAGGCTCAAAACACCTGAAAATTCGATATTTTTTGGTCCCAGAAGCGATCTGTACATGCATACTCCGTGTTGAAGTATTTTCAAAATACAGGCCCAAAACATGCTCAAAATCGATATTTTAGGTGCCCAAAGACGATATGTGCATGCATCTTCTGTACCCGTTTATATCTCAAATTCACGCTCAAAACACCCGAAAATTCAATATTTTTGGGTCCCAGAAGCGATCTGTACGTGCATACTCCGTGTTAGAGTGTTTTTAAAATAGAGACCCAAAACATGCAGTAAATCGATATTTTAGGTGCAAAAAGTCGATATGTGTATGCATCTTCTGTACCCGTCTATATCCCAAATTCAGGTTCAAAACACTCGAAAATTCGATATTTTTGGGTCCCAGAAGCAATCTGGACATGCCTACTTCTTGCTAGAAAGTTTTCAAGATACAGACCCAAAACATGCTCAAAATCGATATTTTAGGTGCAAAAAGTCGATATGTTCATGCATCTTCTGTACCCGTTTATATCTCAAATTCAGGCTCAAAACACCCAAAAAATCGATATTTTTGTGTCCCAGAAGTGATCTGTACATGTCTACACCGTGTTAGAGTATTTTCAAAATACAAGCCCAAAACATGCTCAAAATCGATATTTTAGGTGCCCAAAGTCGATATGTCAATGCATCTTCTGTACCCGTTCATATCTCAAATTCAGGCTCAGAACACCCGAAAATTCGATTTATTTGGGTCCCAGAAGCGATCTGTACGTGTCTACTCCGTGTTAGAGTATTTTAAAAAATACAGGCCTAAAACATGCTCAAAATCGATATTTTGGGTGCCCAAAGTCGATATGTGCATGCATCTTCTGTACCCGTTTATATCTCAAATTCAGAATCAAAACACCCGAATATTCGATGTTTTTGGGTCCCAAAAGCCATCTGTACATGCATACTCCGTGTTAGAGTATTTTCAAAATACAGGCCTAAAACATGCTGAAAATCGATATTTTAGCCTCCCAAAGTCAATATGTGTATGCATCTTCTGTACCCGTCTATATCTCAAATTCAGGTTCAAAACACTCGAAAATTCGATATTTTTGGGTCCCAGAAGCAATCTGTACATACCTACTTCTTGCTAGAATGTTTTCAAGATACACACCCAAAACATGCTCAAAATCGATATTTTAGGTGCAAAAAGTCGATATGTGCATGCATCTTCTGTACCCGTTTATATCTCAAATTCAGGCTCAAAACACCCGAAAATTCCATATTTTTGGGTCCCTTAAGCGATCTGTACATGCATACTCAGTGCTAGAATGTTTTCAAAATATAGGCTCAAAACATGCTAAAAATCGATATTTTAGGTGCAAAAAGTCGATATGTGCATGCTTCTTCTGTACCCGTTTATATCTCAAATTCAGGCTGAAAACACCCGAAAATTCGATATTTATGGGTCCCAAAAGCGATCTGTACATGTCTACTCCGTGTTAGAGTATTTTTAAAATACAGGACCAAAACATACTAAAATCGATATTTTAGGTGCCCAAAGTCGATATGTGCATGCATCTTCTGTACCCGTTTATATCTCAAATTCAGGCTCAAAACACCTAAAATTCAATATTTTTGGGTCCCAGAAGCTATCTGTACGTGCATACTCCGTGTTAGAGTGTTTTTAAAATAGAGGCCCAAAACATGCTGTAAATCGATATTTTAGCTGCCAAAAGTCTATATGTGTATGCATCTTCTGTACCCGTCTATATCCCAAATTCAGGTTCAAAACACTCGAAAATTCGATATTTTTGGGTTCCAGAAGCAATCTGTACATGCCTACTTCTTGCTAGAATGTTTTCAAGATACACACCCAAAACATGCTCAAAATCGATATTTTAGGTGCAAAAAGTCGATATATGCATGCATCTTCTGTACCCGTTTATATCTCAAATTCAGGCTCAAAACTCCGAAAAATCGATATTTTTGTGTCCCAGAAGCGACCTGTACATGTCTACACCGTGTTAGAGTATTTTCAAAATACAGGCCCAAAACATGCTCAAAATCGATATTTTAGGTGCCCAAAGTCGATATGTGCATGCATCTTCTGTACCCGTTCATATCTCAAATTCAGGCTCAGAACACCCGAAAATTCGATTTATTTGGGTCCCAGAAGCGATATGTACGTGTCTACTCCGTGTTAGAGTATTTTAAAAATACAGGCCTAAAACATGCTCAAAATCGATATTTTGGGTGCCCAAAGTCGATATGTGCATGCATCTTCTGTACCCGTTTATATCTCAAATTCAGAATCAAAACCCCCGAATATTCGATATTTTTGGGTCCCAGAAGCAATCTGTACATACCTACTTCTTGCTAGAATGTTTTCAAGTTACACACCCAAAACATGCTCAAAATCGATATTTTAGGTGCAAAAAGTCGATATGTGCATGCATCTTCTGTACCCGTTTATATCTCAAATTCAGGCTCAAAACACCCGAAAATTCGATTTATTTGGGTCCCAGACGCGATCTGTACGTGCATACTCCATGTTAGAGTGTTTTTAAAATATAGTCGAAAAACATGCTGAAAATCGATATTTTAGGTGCCCAAAGTCGATATGTGTATGCATCTTCTGTACCCGTGTATATCCCTAATTCAGGTTCAAAACACCCAAAAAATCGATATTTTTGTGTCCCAGAAGCGATCTGTACATGTCTATACCGTGTTAGAGTATTTTCAAAATACAGGCCCAAAACATGCTCAAAATCGATATTTTAGGTGCCCAAAGTCGATATGTGCATGCATCTTCTGTACCCGTTTATATCTCAAATTCAGACTCAAAACACCCGATTATTCGATATTTTTGGGTCCCAAAAGCCATCTGTACATGCATACTCCGTGTTAGAGTATTTTCAAAATACAGGCCTAAAACATGCTGTAAATCGATATTTTAGCTGCCCAAAGTCGATATGTGCATGCATCTTCTGTACCCGTTTATATCTCAAATTCAGGCTCAAAACACCCAAAAAAATCGATATTTTTGTGTCCCAGAAGCGATTTGTACATGCATACTCCGTGTTAGAGTATTTTCAAAATACAGGCCCAAAACATGCTCAAAATCGATATTTTAGGTGCCCAAAGTCGATATGTGCATGCATCTTCTGTACCCGTTTATATCTCAAATTCAGTCTCAAAACACCCGAGAATTCGATATTTTTGGGTCCCAGAAGCGATCTGTACATGCCTACTCCGTGTTAATGTATTTTCAAAATACAGGCACAAAACATGCTGAAAATCGATATTTTAGGTGCCCAAAGTCAATATGTGTATGCATCTTCATTACCCGTCTATATCCCAAATTCAGGTTCAAAACACCCGAAAATTCGATATTTTTGGGTCCCAGAAGCGACTTGTACATGCCTACTCCTTGCTAGAAAGTTTTCAAGATACAGACCCAAAACATGCTTAAAATCGATATTTTAGGTGCAAAAAGTCGATATGTGCATGCATCCTCTGTACCCGGTTATATCCCAAAATCTGGCTCAAAACCCCAGAAAATTCGATATTTTTGGGTCCCAGAAACGATCTGTACATGCCTACTCAGTGCTAGAATATTTTCAAATTATACGCCAAAAACATACTAAAAATCGATATTTTGGGTGCCAAAGTCGATATGTGCATGCATCTTCTGTACCCGATTATATCTCAAATTCAGGCTCAAAACACCCAAAAAATCGATATTTTTGGGTCCCAAAAGCCATCTGTACATGCATACTCCGTGTTAGAGTATTTTCAAAATACAGGCCTAAAACATGATATAAATCGATATTTTAGCTGCCCAAAGTCAATATGTGTATGCATCTTCTGTACCCTTCTATATCCCAAATTCAGGTTCAAAACACTCGAAAATTCGATATTTTTGGGTCCCAGAAGCAATCTGTACATGCCTACTTCTTGCTAGAAAGTTTTCAAGTTACAGACCCAAAACATGCTCAAAATCGATATTTTAGGTGCAAAAAGTCGATATGTGCAAGCATCTTCTGTACTCGTTTATATCTCAAATTCAGGCTCAAAACACCCAAAAAATCGATATTTTTGGGTCCCAGAAGCGATCTGTACATGCATACTCCGTGTTAGAGTGTTTTTAAAATGCAGGCCCAAAACATGCTGAAAATTGATATTTTAGGTGCACAAAGTCAATATGTGTATGCATTCTCTATACCCGGTTATATCTCAAATTCAGGCTCAAAACACCCGAAAATTCAATATTTTTGGGTCCCAGAAGCGATCTGTACATGCCTACTCAGTGCTAGAATGTTTTCAAAATAGAGGCTCAGAACATGCTAAAAATCGATATTTTGGGTGCCCAAAGTCGATATGTGCATGAATCTTCTGTACCCGTTTATATCTCAAATTCAGGCTCAAAACACCCAAAAATTCGATATTTTTGTGTCCCAGAAGCGATCTGTACGTGTCTACTCCGTGTTAGAGTATTTTCAAAATACAGGCCCAAAATATGCTCAAAATCGATATTTTAGGTGCCCAAAGTCAATATGTGTATGCATCTTCTGTACCCGTTTATATCTCAAATTCGGGCTCAAAACACCCAAAAAATCAATATTTATGGGTCCCAGAAGCGATCTGTACATGCCTACTCCGTGTTAGAGTTTTTTCAAAATACAGACTCAAAACATGCTCAAAATCGATATTTTATGTGCCCAAAGTCGATATGTGCATGTATCTTCTGTACCCGTTTATATCTCAAATTCAGGCTCAAAACACCCAAAAATTCAATATTTTTGGGTCCCAGAAGCGATCTGTACATGCATACTCCGTGTTGAAGTATTTTCAAAATACAGGCCCAAAACATGCTCAAAATCGATATTTTAGGTGCCCAAAGTCGATATGTGCATGCATCTTCTGTACCCGTTTATATCTCAAATTCAGGCTCAAAACACCCGAAAATTCAATATTTTTGGGTACCAGAAGCGATCTGTACGTGCATACTCCGTGTTAGAGTGTTTTTAAAATAGAGGCCCAAAACATGCTGTAAATCGATATTTTAGCTGCCTAAAGTCAATATGTGTATGCATCTTCTGTACCCGTCTATATCCCAAATTCAGGTTCAAAACACTCGAAAATTCGATATTTTTGGGTCCCAGAAGCAATCTGGACATGCCTACTTCTTGCTAGAAAGTTTTCAAGATACAGACCCAAAACATGCTCAAAATCGATATTTTAGGTGCAAAAAGTCGATATGTTCATGCATCTTCTGTACCCGTTTATATCTCAAATTCAGGCTCAAAACACCCAAAAAATCGATATTTTTGTGTCCCAGAAGCGATCTGTACATGTCTACACCGTGTTAGAGTATTTTCAAAATACAGGCCCAAAACATGCTCAAAATCGATATTTTAGGTGCCCAAAGTCGATATGTGCATGCATCTTCTGTACCCGTTCATATCTCAAATTCAGGCTCAGAACACCCGAAAATTCGATTTATTTGGGTCCCAGAAGCGATCTGTACGTGTCTACTCCGTGTTAGAGTATTTTAAAAATACAGGCCTAAAACATGCTCAAAATCGATATTTTGGGTGCCCAAAGTCGATATGTGCATGCATCTTCTGTACCCGTTTATATCTCAAATTCAGAATCAAAACACCCGAATATTCGATGTTTTTGGGTCCCAAAAGCCATCTGTACATGCATACTCCGTGTTAGAGTATTTTCAAAATACAGGCCTAAAACATGCTGAAAATCGATATTTTAGCTGCCCAAAGTCAATATGTGTATGCATCTTCTGTACCCGTCAATATCTCAAATTCAGGTTCAAAACAATCGAAAATTCGATATTTTTGGGTCCCAGAAGCAATCTGTACATGCCTACTTCTTGCTAGAATGTTTTCAAGATACACACCCAAAACATGATCAAAATCGATATTTTAGGTGCAAAAAGTCGATATGTGCATGCATCTTCTGTACCCGTTTATATCTCAAATTCAGGCTCAAAACACCCGAAAATTCCATATTTTTGGGTCCCTTAAGCGATCTGTACATGCATACTCAATGCTAGAACGTTTTCAAAATATAGGCTCAAAACATGCTAAAAATCGATATTTTAGGTGTCCAAAGTCGATATGTGCATGCTTCTTCTGTACCCGTTTATATCTCAAATTCAGGCTGAAAACACCGGAAAATTCGATATTTTTGGGTCCCAAAAGCGATCTGTACATGTCTACGCCGTGTTAGAGTATTTTTAAAATACAGGCCCAAAACATACTAAAAATCGACATTTTAGGTGCCCAAAGTCGATATGTGCATGCATCTTCTGTACCCGTTTATATCTCAAATTCAGGCTCAAAACACCTAAAATTCAATATTTTTGGGTCCCAGAAGCTATCTGTACGTGCATACTCCGTGTTAGAGTGTTTTTAAAATAGAGGCCCAAAACATGCTGTAAATCGATATTTTAGCTGCCAAAAGTCAATATGTGTATGCATCTTCTGTACCCGTCTATATCTCAAATTCAGGTTCAAAACACTCGAAAATTCGATATTTTTGGGTCCCAGAAGCAATCTGTACATACCTACTTCTTGCTAGAATGTTTTCAAGATACACACCCAAAACATGCTCAAAATCGATATTTTAGGTGCAAAAAGTCGATATGTGCATGCATCTTCTGTACCCGTTTATATCTCAAATTCAGGCTCAAAACACCCGAAAATTCCATATTTTTGGGTCCCTTAAGCGATCTGTACATGCATACTCAGTGCTAGAATGTTTTCAAAATATAGGCTCAAAACATGCTAAAAATCGATATTTTAGGTGTCCAAAGTCAATATGTGCATGCTTCTTCTTTACCCGTTTATATCTCAAATTCAGGCTGAAAACACCCGAAAATTCGATATTTTTGGGTCCCAAAAGCGATCTGTACATGTCTACTCCGTGTTAGAGTATTTTTTAAAAAACAGGCCCAAAACATACTAAAAATCGATATTTTAGGTGCCCAAAGTCGATATGTGCATGCATCTTCTGTACCCGTTTATATCTCAAATTCAGGCTCAAAACACCTAAAATTCAATATTTTTGGGTCCCAGAAGCTATCTGTACGTGCATACTCCGTGTTAGAGTGTTTTTAAAATAGAGGCCCAAAACATGCAGTAAATCGATATTTTAGCTGCCAAAAGTCAATATGTGTATGCATCTTCTGTACCCGTCTATATCCCAAATTCAGGTTCAAAACACTCGAAAATTCGATATTTTTGGGTTCCAGAAGCAATCTGTACATGCCTACTTCTTGCTAGAATGTTTTCAAGATACACACCCAAAACATGCTCAAAATCGATATTTTAGGTGCAAAAAGTCGATATATGCATGCATCTTCTGTACCCGTTTATATCTCAAATTCAGGCTCAGAACACCCGAAAATTCGATTTATTTGGGTCCCAGAAGCGATATGTATGTGTCTACTCCGTGTTAGAGTATTTTAAAAATACAGGCCTAAAACATGCTCAAAATCGATATTTTGGGTGCCCAAAGTCGATATGTGCATGCATCTTCTGTACCCGTTTATATCTCAAATTCAGAATCAAAACACCCGAATATTCGATATTTTTGGGTCCCAGAAGCAATCTGTACATACCTACTTCTTGCTAGAATGTTTTTAAGTTACACACCCAAAACATGCTCAAAATCGATATTTTAGGTGCAAAAAGTCGATATGTGCATGCATCTTCTGTACCCGTTTATATCTCAAATTCAGGCTCAAAACACCCGAAAATTCGATTTATTTGGGTCCCTGAAGCGATCTGTACGTGCATATTCCATGTTAGAGTGTTTTTAAAATATAGTCCAAAAACATGCTGAAAATCGATATTTTAGGTGCCCAAAGTCAATATGTGTATGCATCTTCTGTACCCGTGTATATCCCTAATTCAGGTTCAAAACACCCAAAAAATCGATATTTTTGTGTCCCAGAAGCGATCTGTACATGTCTATACCGTGTTAGAATATTTTCAAAATACAGGCCCAAAACATGCTCAAAATCGATATTTTAGGTGCCCAAAGTCGATATGTGCATGCATCTTCTGTACCCGTTTATATCTAAAATTCAGACTCAAAACACCCGATTATTCGATATTTTGGGTCCCAAAAGCAATCTGTACATGCATACTCCGTGTTAGAGTATTTTCAAAATACAGGCCTAAAACATGCTGTAAATCGATATTTTAGCTGCCCAAAGTCGATATGTGCATGCATCTTCTGTACCCGTTTATATCTCAATTTCAGGCTCAAAACACCCAAAAAATCGATATTTTTGTGTCCCAGAAGCGATCTGTACATGTTTACACCGTGTTATAGTATTTTTAAAATACAGGCCCAAAACATGCTCAAAATCGATGTTTTAGGTGCAAAAAGTCGATATGTGCATGCATCTTCTGTACCCGTTCATATCACAAATTCAGGCTCAGATCACCCGAAAATTCAATTTATTTGGGTCCCAGAAGCGATCTGTACGTGTCTACTCAGTGTTAGAGTATTTTCAAAATACAGGCCCAAAACATGCTCAAAATCGATATTTTAGGTGCCCAAAGTCGATATGTGCATGCATCTTCTGTACCCGTTCATATCTCAAATTCAGGCTCAGATCACCCGAAAATTCAATTTATTTGGGTCCCAGAAGCGATCTGTACGTGTCTACTCAGTGTTAGAGTATTTTAAAAATTCAGGCCCAAAACATGCTCAAAAATGATATTTTAGGTGTGAAAAGTCGATATGTGCATGCATCTTCTGTACTCGTTTATATCTCAAATTCAGGCTCAAAACACCCAAAAAATCGATATTTTTGTGTCCCAGAAGCGATATGTACGTGTCTACTCCGTGTTAGAGTATTTTCAAAATACAGGCCCAAAATATGCTCAAAATCGATATTTTGGGTGCCCAAAGTCGATATGTGCATGCATCTTCTGTACCCGTTTATGTCTCAAATTCAGACTCAAAACACCCGAATATTCGATATTTTTGGGTCCCAAAAGCCATCTGTACATGCATACTCTGTGTTAGAGTATTTTTAAAATACAGGCCTAAAACATGCTAAAAATCGATATTTTAGGTGCCCAAAGTCAATATGTGTATGCATCTTCTTTACCCGTCTATATCCCAAATTCAGGTTCAAAACACCAGAAAATTCGATATTTTTGGGTCCCAAAAGCGACTTGTACATGCCTACTCCTTGCTAGAAAGTTTTCAAGATACAGACCCTAAACATGCTTAAAATCGATATTTTAGGTGCAAAAAGTCGATATGTGCATGCATCCTCTGTACCCGGTTATATCCCAAATTCTGGCTCAAAACCCCCGAAAATTCGATATTTTTGGGTCCCAGAAGCGATCTGTACATGCCTACTCAGTGCTAGAATATTTTCAAATTATACGCCAAAAACATACTAAAATTCGATATTTTGGGTGCCAAAGTCGATATGTGCATGCATCTTCTGTACCCGTTTATATCTCAAATTCAGGCTCAAAAAACCCAAAAAATCGATATTTTTGGGTCCCAAAAGCCATCTGTACATGCATACTCCGTGTTAGAGTATTTTCAAAATACAGGCCTAAAACATGATGTAAATCGATATTTTAGCTGCCCAAAGTCAATATGTGTATGCATCTTCTGTACCCTTCTATATCCCAAATTAAGATTCAAAACACTCGAAAATTCGATATTTTTGGGTCCCAGAAGCAATCTGTACATGCATACTTCTTGCAAGAAAGTTTTCAAGTTACAGACCCAAAACATGCTCAAAATCGATATTTTAGGTGCAAAATGTCGATATGTGCAAGCATCTTCTGTACCCGTTCATATCTCAAATTCAGGCTCAAAACTCCGAAAATTCGATATTTTTGTGTCCCAGAAGCGATCTGTACATGCATACTCCGTGTTAGTGTTTTTAAAATAGAGGCTCAGAACATGCTAAAAATCGATATTTTGGGTGCCCAAAGTCGATATGTGTATGAATCTTCTGTACCCGTTTATATCTCAAATTCAGGCTCAAAACACCCAAAAATTCGATATTTTTGTGTCCCAGAAGCGATATGTACGTGTCTACTCCGTGTTAGAGTATTTTCAAAATACAGGCCCAAAATATGCTCAAAATCGGTATTTTGGGTGCCCAAAGTCGATATGTGCATGCATCTTCTGTACCCGTTTATGTCTCAAATTCAGACTCAAAACACCCGAATATTCGATATTTTTGGGTCCCAAAAGCCATCTGTACATGCATACTCTGTGTTAGAGTATTTTTAAAATACAGGCCTAAAACATGCTGAAAATCGATATTTTAGCTGCCCAAAGTCAATATGTGTATGCATCTTCTGTACCCGTTTATATCTCAAATTCAGGCTCAAAACACCCAAAAAATCAATATTTATGGGTCCCAGAAGCGATCTGTACATGCCTACTCCGTGTTAGAGTTTTTTCAAAATACAGACTCAAAACATGCTCAAAATCGATATTTTATGTGCCCAAAGTCGATATGTGCTTGTATCTTCTGTACCCGTTTATATCTCAAATTCAGGCTCAAAACACCCAAAAATTCAATATTTTTGGGTCCCAGAAGCGATCTGTACATGCATACTCCGTGTTGAAGTATTTTCAAAATACAGGCCCAAAACATGCTCAAAATCGATATTTTAGGTGCCCAAAGTCGATATGTGCATGCATCTTCTTTACCCGTTTATATCTCAAATTCAGGCTTAAAAGACCCGAAAATTCGATATTTTTGGGTACCAGAAGCGATCTGTACGTGCATACTCCGTGTTAGAGTGTTTTTAAAATAGAGGCCCAAAACATGCTGTAAATCGATATTTTAGCTGCCTAAAGTCAATATGTGTATGCATTTTCTGTACCCGTCTATATCCCAAATTCAGGTTCAAAACACTCGAAAATTCGATATTTTTGGGTCCCAGAAGGAAACTGGACATGCCTACTTCTTGCTAGAAAGTTTTCAAGATACAGACCCAAAACATGCTCAAAATCGATATTTTAGGTGCAAAAAGTCGATATGTTCATGCATCTTCTGTACCCGTTTATATCTCAAATTCAGTCTCAAAACACCCAAAAAATCGATATTTTTGTGTCCCAGAAGCGATCTGTACATGTCTACACCGTGTTAGAGTATTTTCAAAATACAGGCCCAAAACATGCTCAAAATCGATATTTTAGGTGCCCAAAGTCGATATGTGCATGCATCTTCTGTACCCGTTCATATCTCAAATTCAGGCTCAGAACACCCGAAAATTCGATTTATTTGGGTCCCAGAGGCGATCTGTACGTGTCTACTCCGTGTTAGAGTATTTTAAAAATACAGGCCTAAAACATGCTCAAAATCGATAATTTGGGTGCCCAAAGTCGATATGTGCATGCATCTTCTTTACCCGTTTATATCTCAAATTCAGAATCAAAACACCCGAATATTCGATGTTTTTGGGTCCCAAAAGCCATCTGTACATGCATACTCCGTGTTAGAGTATTTTCAAAATACAGGCCTAAAACATGCTGAAAATCGATATTTTAGCTGCCCAAAGTTAATATGTGTATGCATCTTCTGTACCCGTCTATATCTCAAATTCAGGTTCAAAAAACTCGAAAATTCGATATTTTTGGGTCCCAGAAGCAATCTGTACATACCTACTTCTTGCTAGAATGTTTTCAAGATACACACCCAAAACATGCTCAAAATCGATATTTTAGGTGCAAAAAGTCGATATGTGCATGCATCTTCTGTACCCGTTTATATCTCAAATTCAGGCTCAAAACACCCGAAAATTCGATTTATTTGGGTCCCAGAAGCGATCTGTACGTGCATACTCCATGTTAGAGTGTTTTTAAAATATAGGCCAAAAAACATGCTGAAAATCGATATTTTAGGTGCCCAAAGTCAATATGTGTATGCATCTTCTGTACCCGTGTATATCCCTAATTCAGGTTCAAAACACCCAAAAAATCGATATTTTTGTGTCCCAGAAGCGATCTGTACATGTCTATACCGTGTTAGAGTATTTTCAAAATACAGGCCCAAAACATGCTCAAAATCGATAATTTAGGTGCCCAAAGTCGATATGTGCATGCATCTTCTGTACCCGTTTATATCTCAAATTCAGACTCAAAACACCCGATTATTCGATATTTTTGGGTCCCAAAAGCCATCTGTACATGCATACTCCGTGTTAGAGTATTTTCAAAATACAGGCCTAAAACATGCTGTAAATCGATATTTTAGCTGCCCAAAGTCAATATGTGTATGCATCTTCTGTACCCGTCTATATCCCAAATTCAGGTTCAAAACACTCAAAAATTCGATATTTTTGGGTCCCAGAAGCAATCTGTACATGCCTACTTCTTGCTAGAAAGTTTTCAAGATACAGACCAAAAACATACTCAAAATCGATATTTTAGGTGCAAAAAGTCGATATGTGCATGTATCTTCTGTACCTGTTTATATCTCAAATTCAGGCTCAAAACTCCGAAAATTCGATATATTTGGGTCCCAGAAGCGATCTGTACATGCCTACTCCTTACTAGAATGTTTTTAAGATACAGACCCAAAACAAGCTCAAAATCAATATTTTAGGTGCAAAAAGTCGATATGTGCCTGCATCTTCAGTACCCGTTTATATCTCAAATTCAGGCTCAAAACACCCAAAAATTAAATATTTTTGGGTCCCAGAAGCGATCTGTACATGTCTACTCAGTGCTAGACTTGTTTTAAAATATCGGCTTAAAACATGCTAATAATCGACATTTTAGGTGTCCAAAGTCGATATGTGCATACATCTTTTGTACCCGTTTATATCCCAAATTCAGGCTCAAAACACCCGAAAATTCGATATTTTTGGGTCCCAGAAGCGATCTGTACATGCCTACTCAGTGCTAGAATATTTTCAAAATATAGGCAGAAGACATGCTAAAAATCGATATTTTAGGTGCCTAATGTCGATTGGTGAATGCATGTTCTGTACCCGTTTATATTTAAAATTTAGGCTCAAAACACCAGAAAATTCGATATTTTTGGCTCCCAGAAGCGATCTGTACTTGTCTACTCCGTGTTAGAGTACTTTCAAAATACAGGCAATAAAACATACTGAAAATCGATATTTTAGGTGCCCAAAGTCGATAAGTGCATACATCTTCTGTACCCGTTTATATCTCAAATTCAGGCTCAAAACACCCGAAAATTTAATTTTTTTGTGTCCCAGAAGCTATCTGTACATGCTTACTTAGTGATAGAATATTTTCAAAATATTGGCCCAAAACATACTAAAAATCGATATTTTGGGTGCCCAAAGTCGATATGTGCATGCATCTTCTGTACCCGTTTATATCTCAAATTCAGGCTCAAAACACCCGAAAATTAGATATTTTTGTGTCCCAGAAGCGATCTGTACATGCGTACTCCTTACTAGAATGTTTTTAAGATACAGACCCAAAACAAGCTCAAAATCAATATTTTAGGTGCAAAAAGTCGGTATGTGCCTGCATCTTCAGTTCCCGTTTATATCTCAAATTCAGGCTCAAAACACCCAAAAATTCAATATTTTTGGGTACCAGAAGCGATCTGTACATGTCTACTTAGTGCTAGACTGTTTTTAAAATATAGGCTTAAAACATGCTAAAATCGACATTTTAGGTGTCCAAAGTCGATATGTGCATACATCTTTTGTACCAGTTTATATCCCAAATTCAGGCTCAAAACACCCAAAAATTCGATATTTTAGGGTACCAAAAGCGATCTGTACATGCCTACTCAGTGCTAGAATATTTTCAAAATATAGGCACAATACATGCTAAAAATCGATATTTTAGGTGCCCAATGTCGATATGTGCATGCATGTTCTGTACCCGTTTATATCTAAAATTTAGGCTCAAAACACCCGAAAACTCGATATTTTTGGCTCCCAGAAGCGATCTGTACTTGTCTACTCCGTGTTAGAGTACTTTCAAAATACAGGCCATAAAACATACTGAAAATCGATATTTTAGGTGCCTAAAGTCGATATGTGCATGCATCTTCTGTACCCGTTTATATCTCAAATTCAGTCTCAAAACACCCGAAAATTCGAGATTTTTGGGTCCCAAAAGCGATCTGTATATGTCTACTCCGTATTAGAGTATTTTCAAAATACATGCCCAAAACATGCTGAAAATCGATATTTTAGGTGCAAAAAGTCGATATGTGCATGCATCTTCTGTACCCGTTTATATCTCAAATTCATGCTCAAAACACCCGAAAATTCGATATTTTTGGGTCCTAGAAGCGATCTGTACATGCCTACTCCATATTAAGATACTTTCAAAATTCAGGCCCAAAACATGCTGAAAATCGATATCTTAGGTGCCCAAAGTGAATATGAACATGCATCTTCTGTACCCGATTATATCTCAAATTCAGGCTCAAAATACCCGAAAATTCAACGTTTTTGGGTCCTAGAAGCAATTTGTACATGCCTATTCCGTGTTAGAGTATTTTAAAAATACAGGCCCAATTCATGATGAAAATCAATATTTTAATGTTCCCAAAGTCAATATGTGTATGCATCTTCTGTACACGTTTATATCCCAAATTCAGGCTCAAAACACCCGAAAACTCGATATTTTTGTGTCACAAAAGATATCTGTACATGCCTACTTCGTTTTAAAGTATTTTCAAAATACAGACCCAAAACAAGCTCAAAATCTATATTTTAGGTTAAAAAAGTCGATATGTGCCTGCATCTTCAGTAACCGTTTATATCTCAAATTCAGGCTCAAAACAACCAAAAATTCAATGTTTTTGGGTCCCAGAAGCGATCTGTACATGTCTACTCAGTGCTAGACTGTTTTCAAAATATAGGCTTAAAACATGCTACATATCGATATTTTAGGTGTCCAAAGTCGATATGTGAATACATCTTTTGTACCCGTTTATATCCCAAACTCAGTCTCAAAACACCTGTAAAATTTATATTTTTGGGTCCCAGAAGCAATATGTACATGCCTACTCAGTGCTAGAATATTTTCAAAATATAGGCCCAATACATGCTAAAAATCGATATTTTAGGTGCCCAATGTTGATATGTGCATGCATCTTCTGTACCCGTTTATATCTCAAATTTAGGCTCAAAACACCCGAAAATTCGATATTTTTGAATCCAAGAAGTGATCTGTACATGCCTACTCTGTGCTAGAATGTTTTCCAAATATAGAGTCAAAACATGCCAAAAATCGATATTTTATGTGTCCCAAGTCGATATGTGCATGCATGTTCTGTACCCTTTTATATCCCAAATTCAGGCTTAAAACACCCGAAAATTCGATATTTTTGGATCCCAGAAGCGATCTGTAAATATCTACTCAGTGTTAGAATGTTTTCAAAATATAGGCTTAAAACATGCTAAAATTCGATATTTTAGGTGTCCAAAGTCTTTTGTACCCGTTTATATCCCAAATTCAGGCTCAAAACACCCGAAAATTTAATTTTTTTGGGTCCCAGAAGCTCTCTGTACATGCTTACTTAGTGATAGAATATTTTCAAAATATTGGCCCAAAACATACTAAAAATCGATATTTTGGGTGCCCAAAGTCGATATGTGCATGCATATTCTGTACCCGTTTATATCTCAAATTCAGGCTCAAAACACCCGAAAATTATATATTTTTGTGTCCCAGAAGCGATATGTCTATGCCTACTCCTTCTTAGAATGTTTTCAAGATACAGACCCAAAACATGCTAAAAATAGATATATTAGGTGCAAAAAGTCGATATGTGCATGCATCTTCAGTATCCATTTATATCTCAAAATAAGGCTCAAAATACCCGAAAATTCGGTATTTTTTGGTCCCAGAAGCGATCTGTACATGCCTACTCCTTACTAGAATGTTTTTAAGATACAGTCCCAAAACAAGCTCAAAATCAATATTTTAGGTGCAAAAATTCGATATATGCCTGCATCTTCAGTACCCTTTCATATCTCAAATTCAGGCTCAAAACACCCAAAAATTCGATATTTTTGGGTCCCAAAAGCGATCTGTACGTGTCTACTCCGTGTTAGAGTGTTTTTAAAATATAGGCCCAAAACATGCTGAAAATTGATATTTTATTTGCCCAAAGTCAATATGTGTATGCATCTTCTGTACCCGTCTATATCCCAAATTCAGGTTCAAAACACCAGAAAATTCGATATTTTTGGGTACCAGAAGCGATCTGTACATGCCTACTCCTTGCTAGAATGTTTTTCAAGATACAGACCCAAAACATGCTAAAAATCGATATTTTAGGTGCAAAAAGTCGATATGTGCATGCATCCTCTGTACCCGGTTATATCCCAAATTCTGGCTCAAAACACCCGAAAATTCGATTTATTTGGGTCCCAGAAGCGAACTGTACGTGCATACTCCGTGTTAGAGTGTTTTTAAAATATAGGCCAAAAACATGCTGAAAATCGATATTTTAGGTGCCCAAAGTCAATATGTGTATGCATCTTCTGTACCCGTGTATATCCCTAATTCAGGTTCAAAACACCCAAAAAAATCGAACTTTTTGTGTCCCAGAAGCGATCTGTACATGTCTATACCGTGTTAGAGTATTTTCAAAATACAGGCCCAAAACATGCTCAAAATCGATATTTTAGGTGCCCAAAGTCGATATGTGCATACATCTTCTGTACCCGTTTATATCTCAAATTAAGACTCAAAACACCCGATTATTCGATATTTTTGGGTCCCAAAAGCCATCTGTACATGCATACTCCGTGTTAGAGTATTTTCAAAATACAGGCCTAAAACATGCAGTAAATCGATATTTTAGCTGCCCAAAGTCAATATGTGTATGCATCTTCTGTACACGACTATATCCCAAATTCAGGTTCAAAACACTCGAAAATTCGATATTTTTGGGTCCCAGAAGCAATCTGTACATGCCTACTTCTTGCTAGAAAGTTTTCAAGATACAGACCAAAAACATGCTCAAAATCGATATTTTAGGTGCAAAAATTTGATATGTGAATACATCTTCTGTACCCGTTTATATCTCAAATTCAGGCTCAAAACTCCGAAAATTCGATATTTTTGTGTCCCAGAAGCGATCTGTACCTGCATACTCCGTGTTAGAGTGCTTTTAAAATGCAGGCCCAAAACATGCTGAAAATTGATATTTTAGGTGCACAAAGTCAATATGTGTATGCATTCTCTGTACCCGGTTATATCTCAAATTCAGGCTCAAAACACCCGAAAATTCAATATTTTTGGGTCCCAAAAGCGATCTGTACATGCCTACTCAGTGCTAGAATGTTTTCAAAATAGAGGCTCAGAACATGCTAAAAATCGATATTTTAGGTGCCCGAAGTCGATATGTGCATGCATCTTCTGTACCCGTTTATATCTCAAATTCAGGCTCAAAACACCCAAAAATTCGATATTTTTGTGTCCCAGAAGCGATCTGTACATGTCTATACCGTGTTAGAGTATTTTCAAAATACAGGCCCAAAACATGCTCAAAATCGATATTTTAGGTGCCCAAATTCGATATGTGCATGCATCTTCTTTTCCCGTCTATATCTCAAATTCAGACTCAAAACACCCGAAAATTCGATATTTTTGGGTCCCAAAAGCCATCTGTACATGCATACTCCGTGTTAGAGTATTTTCAAAATACAGGCCTAAAACATGCAGTAAATCGATATTTTAGCTGCCCAAAGTCAATATGTGTATGCATCTTCTGTACACGTCTATATTCCAAATTCAGGTTCAAAACACTCGAAAATTCGATATTTTTGGGTCCCAGAAGCAATCTGTACATGCCTACTTCTTGCTAGAATGTTTAAAAGATACAGACCAAAAACATGCTCAAAATCGATATTTTAGGTGCAAAAAGTCTATATGTGAATGCATCTTCTGTACCCGTTTATATCTCAAGTTCAGACTCAAAACACACGAATATTCGATATTTTTGGGTCCCAAAAGCGATCTGTACATGCCTACTCCGTGTTAGAGTATTTTCAAAATACAGGCCTAAAACATGCTGTAAATCGATATTTTAGCTGCCCAAAGTCAATATGTGTATGCATCTTCTGTACCCGTCTATATCCCAAATTCATGTTCAAAAACCTCGAAAATTCGATATTTTTTGGTCCCAGAAGCAATCTGTACATGCCTACTTCTTGCTAGAAAGTTTTAAGATACAGACCCAAAACATGCTTAAAATCGATATTTTAGGTTCAAAAATTCGATATGTGCATGTATCTTCTGTACCCGTTTATATCTCAAATTCAGGCTCAAAACTCCGAAAAATCGTTATTTTTGTGTCCCAGAAGCGATCTGTACATGCATACTCTGTGTTAGAGTGTTTTTAAAATACAGGCCCAAAACATGCTAAAAATTGATATTTTAGGTGCACAAAGTCAATGTGTGTATGCATTCTCTGTACCCGGTTATATCTCAAATTCAGGCTCAAAACACCAGAAAATTCAATATTTTTGGGTCCCAGAAGCGATCTGTACATGCCTACTCAGTGCTAGAATGTTTTTAAAATAGAGGCTCAGAACATGCTAAAAATCGATATTTTGGGTGCCCAAAGTCAATATGTGCATGCATGTTCTGTACCCGTTTTTATCTCAAATTCAGACTCAAAACACCCGATTATTCGATATTTTTGGGTCCCAAAAGCCATCTGTACATGCTTACTCCGTGTTAGAGTATTTTCAAAATACAGGCCTAAAACATGCAGTAAATCGATATTTTAGCTGCCCAAAGTCTATATGTGTATGCATCTTCTGTACACGTCTATATTCCAAATTCAGGTTCAAAACACTCGAAAATTCGATATTTTTGGGTCCCAGAAGCAATCTGTACATGCCTACTTCTTGCTAGAATGTTTTCAAGATACAGACCAAAAACATGCTCAAAATCGATATTTTAGGTGCAAAAAGTCTATATGTGCATGCATCTTCTGTACCCGTTTATATCTCAAATTCAGGCTCAAAACTCCGAAAATTAGATATTTTTGTGTCCCAGAAGCGATCTGATCCTGCATACTCCGTGTTAGAGTGTTTTTAAAATACAGGCCCAAAACATGCTGAAAATTGATATTTTAGGTGCACAAAGTCAATATGTGTATGCATTCTCTGTACCCGGTTATATCTCAAATTCAGACTCAAAACACCCGAAAATTCAATATTTTTGGGTCCCAGAAGCGATCTGTACATGCCTACTCAGTGCTAGAATGTTTTCAAAATAGAGGATCAGAACATGCTAAAAATCGATATTTTAGGTGCCCGAAGTCGATATGTGCATGCATCTTCTGTACCCGTTTATATCTCAAATTCAGGCTCAAAACATCCAAAAATTCGATATTTTTGTGTCCCAAAAGCGATCTGTACGTGTCTACTCCGTGTTAGAGTATTTTCAAAATACATGCCCAAAACATGCTCAAAATCGATATTTTGGGTGCTTTAAGTCGATATGTGCATGCATCTTCTGTACCCGTTTATATCTCAAATTCAGACTCAAAACATCCGAATATTCGATATTTTTGGGTCCCAAAAGCGATCTGTACATGCCTACTCCGTGTTAGAGTATTTTCAAAATACAGGCCTAAAACATGCTGTAAATCGATATTTTAGCTGCCCAAAGTCAATATGTGTATGCATCTTCTGTACCCGTCTATATCCCAAATTCAGGTTCAAAACACTCGAAAATTCGATATTTTTGGGTCCCAGAAGCAATCTGTACATGCTTACTTCTTGCTAGAAAGTTTTAAGATACAGACCCAAAACATGCTTTAAAAGCGATATTTTAGGTTCAAAAATTCGATATGTGCATGCATCTTCTGTACCCGTTTATATCTCAAATTCAGGCTCAAAACTCCGAAAATTCGATATTTTTGTGTCCCAGAAACGATCTGTACATGCATACTCTGTGTTAGAGTGTTTTTAAAATACAGGCCCAAAACATGCTGAAAATTGATATTTTAGGTGCACAAAGTCAATATGTGTATGCATTCTCTGTACCCGGTTATATCTCAAATTCAGGCTCAAAACACCCGAAAATTCAATATTTTTGGGTCCCAGAAGCGATCTGTACATGCCTACTCAGTGCTAGAATGTTTTTAAGATATAGGCTCTAAACTTGCTATAAATCGATATTTTAGGTGTCCAAAGTCGATATGTGCATGCATCTTCTGTACCCGTTTATATCTCAAATTCAGGCTCAAAACACCCAAAAATCGATATTTTTGTGTCCCAGAAGCGATCTGTACATGCCTACTCCGTGTTAGAGTATTTACACTATACAGACCCAAAACATGCTCAAAATCGATATTTTTGGTGCAAAGAGTCGATATGTGCATTCATCTTCATTACCTGTTTACATATCAAATTCAGGCTCAAAACACCCGAAAATTCAATATTTTTGGGTTCCAAAAGCGATCTGTACATGCCTACTCAGTGCTAGAATGTTTTTAAAATATAGGCTCTAAACATGCTATAAATCGATATTTTAGGTGCCCAAAGTAGATATGTGCATGCATCTTCTGTACCCGTTTATATCTCAAATTCAGGCTCAAAACACCCGAAAAGTCGATATTTTTGGGTCCCAGAAGCGATCTGTACATGCCTACTCCGTGTTAAAGTATTTTCAAAATACAGGCCCAAAACATGCTAAAAATCTATATATTTTAGGTGCCCAAAGTCAATATGTGTATGCATCTTCTGTACCCGTCTATATCCCAAATTCAGGTTCAAAACACTAGAAAATTCGATATATTTGGGTCCCAGAAGCGATCTGTACATGCCTACTCCTTGCTAGAATGTTTTTCAAGATACAGACCCAAAACATGCTCAAAATCGATATTTTATGTGCAAAAAGTCGATATGTGCATGCATCCTCTGTACCCGGTTATATCCCAAATTCTGGCACAAAACCCCTGAAAATTCGATTTATTTGGGTCCCAGAAGCGATCTGTACGTGCATACTCCGTGTTAAAGTGTTTTTAAAATATAGGCCAAAAACATGCTGTAAATCGATATTTTAGGTGCCTAAAGTCAATATGTTTATGCATCTTCTGTACCCGTGTATATCCCTAATTCAGACTCAAAACACCCGATTATTCGATATTTTTGGGTCCCAAAAGCGATCTGTACCTGCATACTCCGTGTTAGAGTGTTTTTAAAATATAGGCCAAAAACATGCAGTAAATCGATATTTTAGGTGCCCAAAGTCAATATGTGTATGCATCTTCTGTACCCGTCTATATCCCAAATTCAGGTTCAAAACACCCGAAAATTCGATATTTTTGTGTCCCAGAAGCGATATGTCTATGCCTACTCCTTCTTAGAATGTTTTCATGATACAGACCCAAAACATGCTAAAAATAGATATATAAGGTGCAAAAAGTCGATATGTGCATGCATCTTCAGTATCCATTTATATCTCAAAATAAGGCTCAAAACACCCGAAAATTCGGTATTTTTGGGTCCCAGAAGCGATCTGTACATGCCTTCTCCTTATTAGAATGTTTTTAAGATACAGACCCAAAACAAACTCAAAATCAATATTTTAGGTGCAAAAAGTCGATATGTACCTGCATCTTCAGTACCCGTTTATATCTCAAATTCAGGCTCAAAACACCAGAAAATTCGATATTTTTGGATCAGACAAGCGATCTGTACATGCCTACTCAGTAATAGAATATTTTTAAAATATAGGCCCAAAACAAGCTAAAAATCGATATTTGAGGTGCCCAAAGTCGATATGTTCATGAATCTTCTGTACCCGTTTATATCTCAAATTCAGGCTCAAAACACCCGAAAATTCGATATTTTTGTGTCCCAGATGCGATCTGTACATGCCTACTCTGTGTTAGAGTATTTTCAAAATATAGGCCGAAAACATGCTAAATATCGATATCTTGGGTGCCAAAAGTTGATTTCTGCATGCATCTTCAGTACCCGTTTATATCTCAAATTCAGGCTCAAAACGACGGAAAATTCAATATTTTTGGGTCCCAGAAGCGATCTGTACATGCCTACTCAGTGCTAGAATGTTCTCAAAATATAGGCTCAAAACATGCTAAAAATCGTTATTTTAGGTGCCCGAAGTCGATATGTGCATGCATCTTCTGTACCCGTTTATATCTCAAATTCAGGCTCAAAACACCCGAAAATTCGAGATTTTTGGGTGCCAGAAGTGATCTGTACATGCCTACTCCGTGTTAGAGTATTTTCAAAAGCATGCCCAAAACATGCTGAAAATTGATATTTTACCTCCACATAGTCGATGTGTGCATGCATCTTCTGTACCCGATTATATCTCAAATTCAGGCTCAAAATTCCCGAAAATTCGATGTTTTTGGGCCCCAGAAGCAATCTGTACATGCCTATTCCGTGTTAGAGTATTTTCAAAATACAGGCCCAAAACATGCTCAAAATCGATATTTTAGGTGCCTAAAGTCAATATGTGTATGCATCTTTTGTACCCGTGTATATCCATAATTCAGGTTGAAAACACTCGAAAATTCGATATTTTTGGGTCCCAGAAGCAATCTGTACATGCCTACTTCTTGCTAGAATGTTTTCAAGATACAGACCCAAAACATGCTCAAAATCGATATTTTAGGTGCCCAAAGTCGATATGTGCATGCATCATTTGTACCCGTTTATATCTCAAATTCAGGCTCAAAACTCTGAAAATTCGATATTTTTGTGTCCCAGAAGTGATCTGTACCTGCATACTCCGTGTTAGATTGTTTTTAAAATACAGGCCCAAAACATGCTGAAAATTGATATTTTAGGTGCACCAAGTCAATATGTGTATGCATTCTCTGTACCCGGTTATATCCCAAATTCAGGCTCAAAACACCCGAAAATTCAATATTTTTGGTTCCCAGAAGCGATCTGTACATGCCTACTCAGTGCTAGAATGTTTTCAAAATAGAGGCTCAGAACATGCGAAAAATCGATATTTTAGGTGCCCGAAGTCGATATGTGCATGAATCTTCTGAACCCGTTTATATCTCAAATTCAGGCTCAAAACACCCAAAAATTCGATATTTATGTGTCCCAAAAGCGATCTGTATGTGTCTACTCCGTGTTAGAGTATTTTTAAAAATACAGGCCCAAAACATGCTCAAATTCGATATTTTGGGTGCTTTAAGTCGATATGTGCATGCATCTTCTGTACCCGTTTATATCTCAAATTAAGACTCAAAACACCCGATTATTCGATATTTTTGGGTCCCAAAAGCCATCTGTACATGCATACTCCGTGTTAGAGTATTTTCAAAATACAGGCCTAAAACATGCAGTAAATCGATATTTTAGCTGCCCAAAGTCAATATGTGTATGCATCTTCTGTACACGACTATATCCCAAATTCAGGTTCAAAACACTCGAAAATTCGATATTTTTGGGTCCCAGAAGCAATCTGTACATGCCTACTTCTTGCTAGAAAGTTTTCAAGATACAGACCAAAAACATGCTCAAAATCGATATTTTAGGTGCAAAAATTCGATATGTGAATGCATCTTCTGTACCCGTTTATATCTCAAATTCAGGCTCAAAACTCCGAAAATTCGATATTTTTGTGTCCCATAAGCGATCTGTACCTGCATACTCCGTGTTAGAGTGCTTTTAAAATGTAGGCCCAAAACATGCTGAAAATTGATATTTTAGGTGCACAAAGTCAATATGTGTATGCATTCTCTGTACCCGGTTATATCTCAAATTCAGGCTCAAAACACCCGAAAATTCAATATTTTTGGGTCCCAAAAGCGATCTGTACGTGTCTACTCCGTGTTAGAGTATTTTAAAAATACAGGCCCATAACATGATCAAAATCGATATTTATGGTGCTTTAAGTCGATATGTGCATGCATCTTCTGTACCCGTTTATATCTCAAATTCAGACTCAAAACACACGAATATTCGATATTTTTGGGTCCCAAAAGCGATCTGTACATGCCTACTCCGTGTTAGAGTATTTTCAAAATACGGGCCTAAAACATGCTGTAAATCGATATTTTAGCTGCCCAAAGTCAATATGTGTATGCATCTTCTGTACCCGTCTATATCCCAAATTCATGTTCAAAAACCTCGAAAATTCGATATTTTTTGGTCCCAGAAGCAATCTGTACATGCCTACTTCTTGCTAGAAAGTTTTAAGATACAGACCCAAAACATGCTTAAAATCGATATTTTAGGTTCAAAAATTCGATATGTGCATGTATCTTCTGTACCCGTTTATATCTCAAATTCAGGCTCAAAACTCCGAAAAATCGATATTTTTGTGTCCCAGAAGCGATCTGTACATGCATACTCTGTGTTAGAGTGTTTTTAAAATACAGGCCCAAAACATGCTAAAAATTGATATTTTAGGTGCACAAAGTCAATGTGTGTATGCATTCTCTGTACCCGGTTATATCTCAAATTCAGGCTCAAAACACCCGAAAATTCAATATTTTTGGGTCCCAGAAGCGATCTGTACATGCCTACTCAGTGCTAGAATGTTTTTAAAATAGAGGCTCAGAACATGCTAAAAATCGATATTTTGCGTGCCCAAAGTCAATATGTGCATGCATGTTCTGTACCCGTTTTTATCTCAAATTCAGACTCAAAACACCCGATTATTCGATATTTTTGGGTCCCAAAAGCCATCTGTACATGCTTACTCCGTGTTAGAGTATTTTCAAAATACAGGCCTAAAACATGCAGTAAATCGATATTTTAGCTGCCCAAAGTCTATATGTGTATGCATCTTCTGTACACGTCTATATTCCAAATTCAGGTTCAAAACACTCGAAAATTCGATATTTTTGGGTCCCAGAAGCAATCTGTACATGCCTACTTCTTGCTAGAATGTTTTCAAGATACAGACCAAAAACATGCTCAAAATCGATATTTTAGGTGCAAAAAGTCTATATGTGCATGCATCTTCTGTACCCGTTTATATCTCAAATTCAGGCTCAAAACTCCGAAAATTAGATATTTTTGTGTCCCAGAAGCGATCTGATCCTGCATACTCCGTGTTAGAGTGTTTTTAAAATACAGGCCCAAAACATGCTGAAAATTGATATTTTAGGTGCACAAAGTCAATATGTGTATGCATTCTCTGTACCCGGTTATATCTCAAATTCAGACTCAAAACACCCGAAAATTCAATATTTTTGGGTCCCAGAAGCGATCTGTACATGCCTACTCAGTGCTAGAATGTTTTCAAAATACATGCCCAAAACATGCTCAAAATCGATATTTTGGGTGCTTTAAGTCGATATGTGCATGCATCTTCTGTACCCGTTTATATCTCAAATTCAGACTCAAAACATCCGAATATTCGATATTTTTGGGTCCCAAAAGCGATCTGTACATGCCTACTCCGTGTTAGAGTATTTTCAAAATACAGGCCTAAAACATGCTGTAAATCGATATTTTAGCTGCCCAAAGTCAATATGTGTATGCATCTTCTGTACCCGTCTATATCCCAAATTCAGGTTCAAAACACTCGAAAATTCGATATTTTTGGGTCCCAGAAGCAATCTGTACATGCTTACTTCTTGCTAGAAAGTTTTAAGATACAGACCCAAAACATGCTTTAAAAGCGATATTTTAGGTTCAAAAATTCGATATGTGCATGCATCTTCTGTACCCGTTTATATCTCAAATTCAGGCTCAAAACTCCGAAAATTCGATATTTTTGTGTCCCAGAAACGATCTGTACATGCATACTCTGTGTTAGAGTGTTTTTAAAATACAGGCCCAAAACATGCTGAAAATTGATATTTTAGGTGCACAAAGTCAATATGTGTATGCATTCTCTGTACCCGGTTATATCTCAAATTCAGGCTCAAAACACCCGAAAATTCAATATTTTTGGGTCCCAGAAGCGATCTGTACATGCCTACTCAGTGCTAGAATGTTTTAAAGATATAGGCTCTAAACTTGCTATAAATCGATATTTTAGGTGTCCAAAGTCGATATGTGCATGCATCTTCTGTACCCGTTTATATCTCAAATTCAGGCTCAAAACACCCAAAAATCGATATTTTTGTGTCCCAGAAGCGATCTGTACATGCCTACTCCGTGTTAGAGTATTTACACTATACAGACCCAAAACATGCTCAAAATCGATATTTTTGGTGCAAAGAGTCGATATGTGCATTCATCTTCATTACCTGTTTACATATTAAATTCAGGCTCAAAACACCCGAAAATTCAATATTTTTGGGTTCCAAAAGCGATCTGTACATGCCTACTCAGTGCTAGAATGTTTTTAAAATATAGGCTCTAAACATGCTATAAATCGATATTTTAGGTGCCCAAAGTAGATATGTGCATGCATCTTCTGTACCCGTTTATATCTCAAATTCAGGCTCAAAACACCCGAAAAGTCGATATTTTTGGGTCCCAGAAGCGATCTGTACATGCCTACTCCATGTTAAAGTATTTTCAAAATACAGGCCCAAAACATGCTAAAAATCTATATATTTTAGGTGCCCAAAGTCAATATGTGTATGCATCTTCTGTACCCGTCTATATCCCAAATTCAGGTTCAAAACACTAGAAAATTCGATATATTTGGGTCCCAGAAGCGATCTGTACATGCCTACTCCTTGCTAGAATGTTTTTCAAGATACAGACCCAAAACATGCTCAAAATCGATATTTTATGTGCAAAAAGTCGATATGTGCATGCATCCTCTGTACCCGGTTATATCCCAAATTCTGGCACAAAACCCCTGAAAATTCGATTTATTTGGGTCCCAGAAGCGATCTGTACGTGCATACTCCGTGTTAAAGTGTTTTTAAAATATAGGCCAAAAACATGCTGTAAATCGATATTTTAGGTGCCTAAAGTCAATATGTTTATGCATCTTCTGTACCCGTGTATATCCCTAATTCAGACTCAAAACACCCGATTATTCGATATTTTTGGGTCCCAAAAGCGATCTGTACCTGCATACTCCGTGTTAGAGTGTTTTTAAAATATAGGCCAAAAACATGCAGTAAATCGATATTTTAGGTGCCCAAAGTCAATATGTGTATGCATCTTCTGTACCCGTCTATATCCCAAATTCAGGTTCAAAACACCCGAAAATTCGATATTTTTGTGTCCCAGAAGCGATATGTCTATGCCTACTCCTTCTTAGAATGTTTTCATGATACAGACCCAAAACATGCTAAAAATAGATATATAAGGTGCAAAAAGTCGATATGTGCATGCATCTTCAGTATCCATTTATATCTCAAAATAAGGCTCAAAACACCCGAAAATTCGGTATTTTTGGGTCCCAGAAGCGATCTGTACATGCCTTCTCCTTATTAGAATGTTTTTAAGATACAGACCCAAAACAAACTCAAAATCAATATTTTAGGTGCAAAAAGTCGATATGTACCTGCATCTTCAGTACCCGTTTATATCTCAAATTCAGGCTCAAAACACCAGAAAATTCGATATTTTTGGATCAGACAAGCGATCTGTACATGCCTACTCAGTAATAGAATATTTTTAAAATATAGGCCCAAAACAAGCTAAAAATCGATATTTGAGGTGCCCAAAGTCGATATGTTCATGAATCTTCTGTACCCGTTTATATCTCAAATTCAGGCTCAAAACACCCGAAAATTCGATATTTTTGTGTCCCAGATGCGATCTGTACATGCCTACTCTGTGTTAGAGTATTTTCAAAATATAGGCCGAAAACATGCTAAATATCGATATCTTGGGTGCCAAAAGTTGATTTCTGCATGCATCTTCAGTACCCGTTTATATCTCAAATTCAGGCTCAAAACGACGGAAAATTCAATATTTTTGGGTCCCAGAAGCGATCTGTACATGCCTACTCAGTGCTAGAATGTTCTCAAAATATAGGCTCAAAACATGCTAAAAATCGTTATTTTAGGTGCCCAAAGTCGATATGTGTATGCATCTTTTGTACCCGTGTATATCCATAATTCAGGTTGAAAACACTCGAAAATTCGATATTTTTGGGTCCCAGAAGCAATCTGTACATGCCTACTTCTTGCTAGAATGTTTTCAAGATACAGACCCAAAACATGCTCAAAATCGATATTTTAGGTGCAAAAAGTCGATATGTGCATGCATCTTTTGTACCCGTTTATATCTCAAATTCAGGCTCAAAACTCTGAAAATTCGATATTTTTGTGTCCCAGAAGTGATCTGTACCTGCATACTCCGTGTTAGATTGTTTTTAAAATACAGGCCCAAAACATGCTGAAAATTGATATTTTAGGTGCACCAAGTCAATATGTGTATGCATTCTCTGTACCCGGTTATATCCCAAATTCAGGCTCAAAACACCCGAAAATTCAATATTTTTGGTTCCCAGAAGCGATCTGTACATGCCTACTCAGTGCTAGAATGTTTTCAAAATAGAGGCTCAGAACATGCGAAAAATCGATATTTTAGGTGCCCGAAGTCGATATGTGCATGAATCTTCTGAACCCGTTTATATCTCAAATTCAGGCTCAAAACACCCAAAAATTCGATATTTATGTGTCCCAAAAGCGATCTGTATGTGTCTACTCCGTGTTAGAGTATTTTTAAAAATACAGGCCCAAAACATGCTCAAATTCGATATTTTGGGTGCTTTAAGTCGATATGTGCATGCATCTTCTGTACCCGTTTATATCTCAAATTCAGACTCAAAACACCCGAATATTCGATATTTTTGGGTCCTAAAAGCGATCTGTACATGCCTACTCCGTGTTAGAGTATTTTCAAAATACAGGCCTAAAACATGCTGTAAATCGATATTTTAGCTGCCCAAAGTCAATATGTGTATGCATCTTCTGTACCCGTCTATATCCCAAATTCAGGTTCAAAACACTCGAAAATTCGATATTTTTTGGTCCCAGAAGCAATCTGTACATGCCTACTTCTTGCTAGAAAGTTTTATGATACATACCCAAAACATGCTTTAAAATCGATATTTTAGGTGCAAAAAGTCGATATGTGCATGCATCATCTGTACCCATTTATATCTCAAATTCAGGCTCAAAACTCCGAAAATTCGATATTTTTGTGTCCCAGAAGCGATCTGTACATGCATACTCTGTGTTAGAGTGTTTTTAAAATACAGGCCCAAAACATGCTAAAAATTGATATTTTAGGTGCACAAAGTCAATATGTGTATGCATTCTCGGTACCCGGTCATATCTCAAATTCAGGCTCAAAACACCCGAAAATTCAATATTTTTGGGTCCCAGAAGCGATCTGTGCATGCCTACTCAGTGCTAGAATGTTTTTAAAATAGACGCTCAGAACATGTTAAAAATCGATATTTTGGGTGCCCAAAGTCAATATGTGCATGCATGTTCTGTACCCGTTTATATCTCAAATTTAGGCTCAAAAAACCCGAAAATTCGATATTTTTGGGTCCCAGAAGCGATCTGTATATGCCTACTCCGTGTTTGAGTATTTTCAAAATACATGCCCAAAACATGCTGAAAATCGATATTTTAGCTGCCCATAGTCGATATGTGCATGCATCTTCTGTACCCGTTTATATCTCAAATTCAGGCTCAAAACACCCGATAATTCGATATTTTTGGGTCCCAGAAGCGATCTGTGCATGCCTACTCCGTGTTAGAGTTCTTTTAAAATTCAAGCCCAAAACATGCTAAAAATCGATATTTTAGGTGCCCATTTTCGATATGTGTATGCGTATTCTGTACCCGTTTATATCTCAAATTCAGGCTCAAAACACCCGAAAATTCGATATTTATGGGTCCCATAAGCGATCTGTACATGCCTACTCAGTCTTAGAGTATTTTCAAAAATACAGGCCCAAAACATGCTAAAAATCGACATTTTGGGTGCCCAAAGTCGATATGTGCATTCATCTTCTGTACCCGTTTATATCTCAAATTCAGGCTCAAAACACCCAAAAATCCGATATTTTTGTGTGCCTGAAGCGATCTGTACATGCCTACTCCGTGTTAGAGTATTTACACAATACAGACCCAAAACATGCTCAAAATCGATATTTTAGGTGCAAAGAGTCGAAATGTGCATTCATCTTCATTACATGTTTACATATCAAATTCGGGCTCAAAACACCCGAAAATTCAATATTTTTGGGTTCCAAAAGCGATCTGTACATGCCTACTCAGGGCTAGAATGTTTTTAAAATATAGGCTCTAAACATGCAATAAATCGATATTTTAGGTGTCAAAAGTCGATATGTGCATGCATCTTCTGTACCCGTTTATATCTCAAATTAAGGCTCAAAACACCCAAAAATCGATATTTTTGTGTCCCAGAAGCGATTTGTACATGCCTACTCCGTGTTAGAGTATTTTCAAAATACAGGTCCAAAACATGCTCAAAATCGATATTTTAGGTGCCCAAAGTAGATATGTGCATGCATCTTCTGTACCCGTTTATATCTCAAATTCAGGCTCAAAACACCCGAAAATTCGATATTTTTGGGTCCCAGAAGCGATCTGTACATGCCTACTCCGTGTTAAAGTATTTTCAAAATACAGGCCCAAAACATGCTAAAAATCTATATTTTAGGTGCCCAAAATCAATATGTGTATGCATCTTCTGTACCCGTCTATATCCCAAATTCAGGTTCAAAACACCAGAAAATTCGATATTTTTGGGCCCCAGAAGCGATCTGTACATGCCTACTCCTTGCTAGAATGTTGTTCAAGATACAGACCCAAAACATGCTTAAAATCGATATTTTAGGTGCAAAAAGTCGATATGTGCATGCATCTTCTGTACCCGGTTATATCCCAAATTCTGGCTCAAAACCCCCGAAAATTCGATTTATTTGGGTCCCAGAAGCGATCTGTACGTGCATACTCCGTGTTAGAGTGTTTTTAAAATACAGGCCCAAAACATGCAGTAAATCGATATTTTAGCTGCCCAAAGTTAATATGTGTATGCATCTTCTGTACACGTCTTTATTCCAAATTCAGGTTCAAAATACTCGAAAATTCGATATTTTTGGGTCCCAGAAGCAATCTGTACATGCCTACTTCTTGCTAGAATGTTTTCAAGATACAGACCAAAAACATGCTCAAAATCGATATTTTAGGTGCAAAAAGTCGATATGTGCATGCATCTTCTGTACCCGTTTATATCTCAAATTCAGGCTCAAAACTCTGAAAATTCGATATTTTTGTGTCCCAGAAGCGATCTGTACCTGCATACTCCGTGTTAGAGTGTTTTTAAAATACAGGCCCAAAACATGCTGAAAATTGATATTTTAGGTGCACAAAGTCAATATGTGTATGCATTCTCTGTACCCGGTTATATCTCAAATTCAGGCTCAAAACACCCGAAAATTCAATATTTTTGGGCCCCAGAAGCGATCTGTACATGCCTACTCAGTGCTAGAATGTTTTTAAAATAGAGGCTCAGAACATGTTAAAAATCGATATTTTGGGTGCCCAAAGTCAATATGTGCATGCATGTTCTGTACCCGTTTATATCTCAAATTTAGGCTCAAAACCCCCGAAAATTCGATATTTTTGGGTCCGAGAAGCGATCTGTATATGCCTACTCCGTGTTTGAGTATTTTCAAAATACAAGCCCAAAACATGCTGAAAATCGATATTTTAGCTGCCCATAGTCGATATGTGCATGCATCTTCTGTACCCGTTTATATCTCAAATTCAGGCTCAAAACACCCGAAAATTCGATATTTTTGGGTCCAGAAGCGATCTGTGCATGCCTACTCCGTGTTAGAGTTCTTTTAAAATTCAAGCCCAAACATGCTAAAAATCGATATTTTAGGTGCCAATTTTCGATATGTGCATGCGTATTCTGTACCCGTTTATATCTCAAATTCAGGGTCAAAACACCCGAAAATTCGATATTTATGGGTCCCTTAAGCGATCAGTACATGCCTACTCAGTCTTAGAGTATTTTCAAAATACAGGCCCAAAACATGCTAGAAATCTACATTTTGGGTGCCCAAAGTCGATATGTGCATTCATCTTCTGTACCCGTTTATATCTCAAATTCAGGCTCAAAACACCCAGAAATCCGATATTTTTGTGTGCCTGAAGCGATCTGTACATGCCTACTCCGTGTTAGAGTATTTACACAATACAGACCCAAAACATGCTCAAAATCGATATTTTAGGTGCAAAGAGTCGATATGTGCATTCATCTTCATTACCTGTTTACATATCAAATTCGGGCTCAAAACACCCGAAAATTCCATATTTTTGGGTTCCAAAAGCGATCTGTACATGCCTACTCAGTTTTAGAATGTTTTTAAAATATAGGCTCTAAACATGCTATAAATCGATATTTTAGGTGTCCAAAGTCGATATGTGCATGCATCTTCTGTACCCGTTTATATCTCAAATTCAGGCTCAAAACACCCAAAAATAAATATTTTTGTGTCCCAGAAGCGATCTGTACATGCCTACTCCGTGTTAGAGTATTATCAAAATACATTTCCAATACATGCTCAAAATCGATATTTTAGGTGCCCGAAGTAGATATGTGCATGCATCTTCTGTACCCGTTTATATCTCAAATTCAGGCTCAAAACACCCGAAAATTCGATATTTTTGGGTCCCAGAAGCGATCTGTACATGCCTACTCCGTGTTAAAGTATTTTCAAAATACAGGCCCAAAACATGCTAAAAATCTATATTTTAGGTGCCCAAAGTCAATATGTGTATGCATCTTCTGTACCCGTCTATATCCCAAATTCAGGTTCAAAACACCAGAAAATTCGATATTTTTGGGTCCCAGAAGCGATCTGTACATGCCTACTCCTTGCTAGAATGTTTTTCAAGATACAGACCCAAAACATGCTTAAAATCGATATTTTAGGTGCAAAAAGTCGATATGTGCATGCATCCTCTGTACCCGGTTATATCCCAAATTCAGGCTCAAAACCCCCGAAAATTCGATTTATTTGGGTCCCAGAAGCGATCTGTACGTGCATACTCCGTGTTAGAGTGTTTTTAAAATACAGGCCCAAAACATGCAGTAAACCGATATTTTAGCTGCCCAAAGTCAATATGTGTATGCATCTTCTGTACACGTCTATATTCCAAATTCAGGTTCAAAACACTCGAAAATTCGATATTTTTGGGTCCCAGAAGCAATCTGTACATGCCTACTTCTTGCTAGAATGTTTTCAAGATACAGACCAAAAACATGCTCAAAATCGATATTTTAGGTGCAAAAGTTGATATGTGCATGCATCTTCTGTACCCGTTTATATCTCAAATTCAGGCTCAAAACTCTGAAAATTCGATATTTTTGTGTCCCAGAAGCGATCTGTACCTGCATACTCCGTGTTAGAGTGTTTTTAAAATACAGGCCCAAAACATGCTGAAAATTGATATTTTAGGTGCACTAAGTCAATATGTGTATGCATTCTCTGTACCCGGTTATATCTCAAATTCAGGCTCAAAACACCCGAAAATTCAATATTTTTGGGTCCCAGAAGCGATCTGTACATGCCTACTCAGTGCTAGAATGTTTTCACAATAGAGGCTCAGAACATGCTAAAAATCGATATTTTAGGTGCCCGAAGTCGATATGTGCATGAATCTTCTGTACCCGTTTATATCTCAAATTCAGGCTCAAAAAACCCAAAAATTCGATATTTTTGTGTCCCAAAAGCGATCTGTACGTGTCTACTCCGTGTTAGAGTATTTTAAGAATACAGGCCCAAAACATGCTCAAAATCGATATTTTGGGTGCTTTAAGTCGATATGTGCATGCATCTTCTGTACCCGTTTATATCTCAAATTCAGACTCAAAACACCCGAATATTCGATATTTTTGGGTCCCAAAAGCGATCTGTACATGCCTACTCCGTGTTAGAGTATTTTCAAAATACAGGCCTAAAACATGCTGTAAATCGATATTTTAGATGGCCAAAGTCAATATGTGTATGCATCTTCTGTACCGTCTATATCCCAAATTCAGGTTCAAAACACTCGAAAATTCGATATTTTTTGGTCCCAGAAGCAATCTGTACATGCCTACTTCTTGGTAGAAAGTTTTAAGATACAGACCCAAAACATGCTTTAAAATCGATATTTTAGGTTCAAAAATTCGATATGTGCATGCATCATCTGTACCCATTTATATCTTAAATTCAGGCTCAAAACTCCGAAAATTCGATATTTTTGTGTCCCAGAAGCGATCTGTACATGCATACTCTGTGTTAGAGTGTTTTTAAAATACAGGCCCAAAACATGCTAAAAATTGATATTTTAGGTGCACAAAGTCAATATGTGTATGCATTCTCTGTACCCGGTTATATCTCAAATTCAGGCTCAAAACACCCGAAAATTCGATATTTTTGGGTCCCAGAAGCGATCTGTACATGCCTACTCAGTGCTAGAATGTTTTTAAAATAGAGGCTCAGAACATGTTAAAAATCGATATTTTGGGTGCCCAAAGTCAATATGTGCAATCATGTTCTGTACCCGTTTATATCTCAAATTTAGGCTCAAAACACCCAAAAATTCGATATTTTTGGGTCCCAGAAGCGATCTGTATATGCCTACTCCGTGTTTGAGTATTTTCAAAATACATGCCCAAAACATGCTGAAAATCGATATTTTAGCTGCCCATAGTCGATATGTGCATGTATCTTCTGCACCCGTTTATATCTCAAATTCAGGCTCAAAACACCCGAATATTCGATATTTTTGGGTCCCAGAAGCGATCTGTGCATGCCTACTCCGTATTAGAGTACTTTTAAAATTCAAGCCCAAAACATGCTAAAAATCGATATTTTAGGTGCCCATTTTCGATATGTGCATGCGTATTCTGTACAGGTTTATATCTCAAATTCAGGCTCAAAACACCCGAAAATTCGATATTTTTGGCCCCTTAAGCGATCTGTACATGCCTACTCAGTCTTAGAGTATTTTCAAACTACAGGCCCAAAACATGCTAAAAATCGACATTTTGGGTGCCCAAAGTCAATATGTGCATTCATCTTCTGTACCCGTCTATATCTCATATTCAGGCTCAAAACACCCAAAAATCCGATATTTTTGTGTGCCTGAAGCGATCTGTACATGCCTACTCCGTGTTAGAGTATTTACACAATACAGACCCAAAACATACTCAAAATCGATATTTTAGGTGCAAAGAGTCGATATGTGCATTCATCTTCATTACCTGTTTACATATCAAATTCAGGCTCAAAACACCCGAAAATTCAATATTTTTGGTTCCCAGAAGCGATCTGTACATGCCTACTCAGTGCTAGAATGTTTTCAAAATAGAGGCTCAGAACATGCGAAAAATCGATATTTTAGGTGCCCGAAGTCGATATGTGCATGAATCTTCTGAACCCGTTTATATCTCAAATTCAGGCTCAAAACACCCAAAAATTCGATATTTATGTGTCCCAAAAGCGATCTGTATGTGTCTACTCCGTGTTAGAGTATTTTTAAAAATACAGGCCCAAAACATGCTCAAATTCGATATTTTGGGTGCTTTAAGTCGATATGTGCATGCATCTTCTGTACCCGTTTATATCTCAAATTCAGACTCAAAACACCCGAATATTCGATATTTTTGGGTCCTAAAAGCGATCTGTACATGCCTACTCCGTGTTAGAGTATTTTCAAAATACAGGCCTAAAACATGCTGTAAATCGATATTTTAGCTGCCCAAAGTCAATATGTGTATGCATCTTCTGTACCCGTCTATATCCCAAATTCAGGTTCAAAACACTCGAAAATTCGATATTTTTTGGTCCCAGAAGCAATCTGTACATGCCTACTTCTTGCTAGAAAGTTTTATGATACATACCCAAAACATGCTTTAAAATCGATATTTTAGGTGCAAAAAGTCGATATGTGCATGCATCATCTGTACCCATTTATATCTCAAATTCAGGCTCAAAACTCCGAAAATTCGATATTTTTGTGTCCCAGAAGCGATCTGTACATGCATACTCTGTGTTAGAGTGTTTTTAAAATACAGGCCCAAAACATGCTAAAAATTGATATTTTAGGTGCACAAAGTCAATATGTGTATGCATTCTCTGTACCCGGTCATATCTCAAATTCAGGCTCAAAACACCCAAAAATTCAATATTTTTGGGTCCCAGAAGCGATCTGTGCATGCCTACTCAGTGCTAGAATGTTTTTAAAATAGAGGCTCAGAACATGTTAAAAATCGATATTTTGGGTGCCCAAAGTCAATATGTGCATGCATGTTCTGTACCCGTTTATATCTCAAATTTAGGCTCAAAAAACCCGAAAATTCGATATTTTTGGGTCCCAGAAGCGATCTGTATATGCCTACTCCGTGTTTGAGTATTTTCAAAATACATGCCCAAAACATGCTGAAAATCGATATTTTAGCTGCCCATAGTCGATATGTGCATGCATCTTCTGTACCCGTTTATATCTCAAATTCAGGCTCAAAACACCCGATAATTCGATATTTTTGGGTCCCAGAAGCGATCTGTGCATGCCTACTCCGTGTTAGAGTTCTTTTAAAATTCAAGCCCAAAACATGCTAAAAATCGATATTTTAGGTGCCCATTTTCGATATGTGTATGCGTATTCTGTACCCGTTTATATCTCAAATTCAGGCTCAAAACACCCGAAAATTCGATATTTATGGGTCCCATAAGCGATCTGTACATGCCTACTCAGTCTTAGAGTATTTTCAAAAATACAGGCCCAAAACATGCTAAAAATCGACATTTTGGGTGCCCAAAGTCGATATGTGCATTCATCTTCTGTACCCGTTTATATCTCAAATTCAGGCTCAAAACACCCAAAAATCCGATATTTTTGTGTGCCTGAAGCGATCTGTACATGCCTACTCCGTGTTAGAGTATTTACACAATACAGACCCAAAACATGCTCAAAATCGATATTTTAGGTGCAAAGAGTCGAAATGTGCATTCATCTTCATTACATGTTTACATATCAAATTCGGGCTCAAAACACCCGAAAATTCAATATTTTTGGGTTCCAAAAGCGATCTGTACATGCCTACTCAGGGCTAGAATGTTTTTAAAATATAGGCTCTAAACATGCAATAAATCGATATTTTAGGTGTCAAAAGTCGATATGTGCATGCATCTTCTGTACCCGTTTATATCTCAAATTAAGGCTCAAAACACCCAAAAATCGATATTTTTGTGTCCCAGAAGCGATTTGTACATGCCTACTCCGTGTTAGAGTATTTTCAAAATACAGGTCCAAAACATGCTCAAAATCGATATTTTAGGTGCCCAAAGTAGATATGTGCATGCATCTTCTGTACCCGTTTATATCTCAAATTCAGGCTCAAAACACCCGAAAATTCGATATTTTTGGGTCCCAGAAGCGATCTGTACATGCCTACTCCGTGTTAAAGTATTTTCAAAATACAGGCCCAAAACATGCTAAAAATCTATATTTTAGGTGCCCAAAATCAATATGTGTATGCATCTTCTGTACCCGTCTATATCCCAAATTCAGGTTCAAAACACCAGAAAATTCGATATTTTTGGGCCCCAGAAGCGATCTGTACATGCCTACTCCTTGCTAGAATGTTTTTCAAGATACAGACCCAAAAAAAAAATAAAATCGATATTTTAGGTGCAAAAAGTCGATATGTGCATGCATCTTCTGTACCCGGTTATATCCCAAATTCTGGCTCAAAACCCCCGAAAATTCGATTTATTTGGGTCCCAGAAGCGATCTGTACGTGCATACTCCGTGTTAGAGTGTTTTTAAAATACAGGCCCAAAACATGCAGTAAATCGATATTTTAGCTGCCCAAAGTTAATATGTGTATGCATCTTCTGTACACGTCTTTATTCCAAATTCAGGTTCAAAATACTCGAAAATTCGATATTTTTGGGTCCCAGAAGCAATCTGTACATGCCTACTTCTTGCTAGAATGTTTTCAAGATACAGACCCAAAACATGCTCAAAATCGATATTTTAGGTGCAAAAAGTCGATATGTGCATGCATCTTTTGTACCCGTTTATATCTCAAATTCAGGCTCAAAACTCTGAAAATTCGATATTTTTGTGTCCCAGAAGTGATCTGTACCTGCATACTCCGTGTTAGATTGTTTTTAAAATACAGGCCCAAAACATGCTGAAAATTGATATTTTAGGTGCACCAAGTCAATATGTGTATGCATTCTCTGTACCCGGTTATATCCCAAATTCAGGCTCAAAACACCCGAAAATTCAATATTTTTGGTTCCCAGAAGCGATCTGTACATGCCTACTCAGTGCTAGAATGTTTTCAAAATAGAGGCTCAGAACATGCGAAAAATCGATATTTTAGGTGCCCGAAGTCGATATGTGCATGAATCTTCTGAACCCGTTTATATCTCAAATTCAGGCTCAAAACACCCAAAAATTCGATATTTATGTGTCCCAAAAGCGATCTGTATGTGTCTACTCCGTGTTAGAGTATTTTTAAAAATACAGGCCCAAAACATGCTCAAATTCGATATTTTGGGTGCTTTAAGTCGATATGTGCATGCATCTTCTGTACCCGTTTATATCTCAAATTCAGACTCAAAACACCCGAATATTCGATATTTTTGGGTCCTAAAAGCGATCTGTACATGCCTACTCCGTGTTAGAGTATTTTCAAAATACAGGCCTAAAACATGCTGTAAATCGATATTTTAGCTGCCCAAAGTCAATATGTGTATGCATCTTCTGTACCCGTCTATATCCCAAATTCAGGTTCAAAACACTCGAAAATTCGATATTTTTTGGTCCCAGAAGCAATCTGTACATGCCTACTTCTTGCTAGAAAGTTTTATGATACATACCCAAAACATGCTTTAAAATCGATATTTTAGGTGCAAAAAGTCGATATGTGCATGCATCATCTGTACCCATTTATATCTCAAATTCAGGCTCAAAACTCCGAAAATTCGATATTTTTGTGTCCCAGAAGCGATCTGTACATGCATACTCTGTGTTAGAGTGTTTTTAAAATACAGGCCCAAAACATGCTAAAAATTGATATTTTAGGTGCACAAAGTCAATATGTGTATGCATTCTCGGTACCCGGTCATATCTCAAATTCAGGCTCAAAACACCCGAAAATTCAATATTTTTGGGTCCCAGAAGCGATCTGTGCATGCCTACTCAGTGCTAGAATGTTTTTAAAATAGAGGCTCGGAACATGTTAAAAATCGATATTTTGGGTGCCCAAAGTCAATATGTGCATGCATGTTCTGTACCCGTTTATATCTCAAATTTAGGCTCAAAAAACCCGAAAATTCGATATTTTTGGGTCCCAGAAGCGATCTGTATATGCCTACTCCGTGTTTGAGTATTTTCAAAATACATGCCCAAAACATGCTGAAAATCGATATTTTAGCTGCCCATAGTCGATATGTGCATGCATCTTCTGTACCCGTTTATATCTCAAATTCAGGCTCAAAACACCCGATAATTCGATATTTTTGGGTCCCAGAAGCGATCTGTGCATGCCTACTCCGTGTTAGAGTTCTTTTAAAATTCAAGCCCAAAACATGCTAAAAATCGATATTTTAGGTGCCCATTTTCGATATGTGTATGCGTATTCTGTACCCGTTTATATCTCAAATTCAGGCTCAAAACACCCGAAAATTCGATATTTATTGGTCCCATAAGCGATCTGTACATGCCTACTCAGTCTTAGAGTATTTTCAAAAATACAGGCCCAAAACATGCTAAAAATCGACATTTTGGGTGCCCAAAGTCGATATGTGCATTCATCTTCTGTACCCGTTTATATCTCAAATTCAGGCTCAAAACACTCAAAAATCCGATATTTTTGTGTGCCTGAAGCGATCTGTACATGCCTACTCCGTGTTAGAGTATTTACACAATACAGACCCAAAACATGCTCAAAATCGATATTTTAGGTGCAAAGAGTCGAAATGTGCATTCATCTTCATTACATGTTTACATATCAAATTCGGGCTCAAAACACCCGAAAATTCAATATTTTTGTGTTCCAAAAGCGATCTGTACATGCCTACTCAGGGCTAGAATGTTTTTAAAATATAGGCTCTAAACATGCAATAAATCGATATTTTAGGTGTCAAAAGTCGATATGTGCATGCATCTTCTGTACCCGTTTATAACTCAAATTAAGGCTCAAAACACCCAAAAATCGATATTTTTGTGTCCCAGAAGCGATTTGTACATGCCTACTCCGTGTTAGAGTATTTTCAAAATACAGGTCCAAAACATGCTCAAAATCGATATTTTAGGTGCCCAAAGTAGATATGTGCATGCATCTTCTGTACCCGTTTATATCTCAAATTCAGGCTCAAAACACCCGAAAATTCGATATTTTTGGGTCCCAGAAGCGATCTGTACATGCCTACTCCGTGTTAAAGTATTTTCAAAATACAGGCCCAAAACATGCTAAAAATCTATATTTTAGGTGCCCAAAATCAATATGTGTATGCATCTTCTGTACCCGTCTATATCCCAAATTCAGGTTCAAAACACCAGAAAATTCGATATTTTTGGGCCCCAGAAGCGATCTGTACATGCCTACTCCTTGCTAGAATGTTGTTCAAGATACAGACCCAAAACATGCTTAAAATCGATATTTTAGGTGCAAAAAGTCGATATGTGCATGCATCTTCTGTACCCGGTTATATCCCAAATTCTGGCTCAAAATCCCCGAAAATTCGATTTATTTGGGTCCCAGAAGCGATCTGTACGTGCATACTCCGTGTTAGAGTGTTTTTAAAATACAGGCCCAAAACATGCAGTAAATCGATATTTTAGCTGCCCAAAGTTAATATGTGTATGCATCTTCTGTACACGTCTTTATTCCAAATTCAGGTTCAAAATACTCGAAAATTCGATATTTTTGGGTCCCAGAAGCAATCTGTACATGCCTACTTCTTGCTAGAATGTTTTCAAGATACAGACCAAAAACATGCTCAAAATCGATATTTTAGGTGCAAAAAGTCGATATGTGCATGCATCTTCTGTACCCGTTTATATCTCAAATTCAGGCTCAAAACTCTGAAAATTCGATATTTTTGTGTCCCAGAAGCGATCTGTACCTGCATACTCCGTGTTAGAGTGTTTTTAAAATACAGGCCCAAAACATGCTGAAAATTGATATTTTAGGTGCACAAAGTCAATATGTGTATGCATTCTCTGTACCCGGTTATATCTCAAATTCAGGCTCAAAACCCCCGAAAATTCAATATTTTTGGGCCCCAGAAGCGATCTGTACATGCCTACTCAGTGCTAGAATGTTTTTAAAATAGAGGCTCAGAACATGTTAAAAATCGATATTTTGGGTGCCCAAAGTCAATATGTGCATGCATGTTCTGTATCCGTTTATATCTCAAATTTAGGCTCAAAACACCCGAAAATTCGATATTTTTGGGTCCGAGAAGCGATCTGTATATGCCTACTCCGTGTTTGAGTATTTTCAAAATACAAGCCCAAAACATGCTGAAAATCGATATTTTAGCTGCCCATAGTCGATATGTGCATGCATCTTCTGTACCCGTTTATATCTCAAATTCAGGCTCAAAACACCCGAAAATTCGATATTTTTGGGTCCAGAAGCGATCTGTGCATGCCTACTCCGTGTTAGAGTTCTTTTAAAATTCAAGCCCAAACATGCTAAAAATCGATATTTTAGGTGCCAATTTTCGATATGTGCATGCGTATTCTGTACCCGTTTATATCTCAAATTCAGGGTCAAAACACCCGAAAATTCGATATTTATGGGTCCCTTAAGCGATCAGTACATGCCTACTCAGTCTTAGAGTATTTTCAAAATACAGGCCCAAAACATGCTAGAAATCTACATTTTGGGTGCCCAAAGTCGATATGTGCATTCATCTTCTGTACCCGTTTATATCTCAAATTCAGGCTCAAAACACCCAGAAATCCGATATTTTTGTGTGCCTGAAGCGATCTGTACATGCCTACTCCGTGTTAGAGTATTTACACAATACAGACCCAAAACATGCTCAAAATCGATATTTTAGGTGCAAAGAGTCGATATGTGCATTCATCTTCATTACCTGTTTACATATCAAATTCGGGCTCAAAACACCCGAAAATTCCATATTTTTGGGTTCCAAAAGCGATCTGTACATGCCTACTCAGTTTTAGAATGTTTTTAAAATATAGGCTCTAAACATGCTATAAATCGATATTTTAGGTGTCCAAAGTCGATATGTGCATGCATCTTCTGTACCCGTTTATATCTCAAATTCAGGCTCAAAACACCCAAAAATCGATATTTTTGTGTCCCAGAAGCGATCTGTACATGCCTACTCCGTGTTAGAGTATTATCAAAATACATTTCCAATACATGCTCAAAATCGATATTTTAGGTGCCCGAAGTAGATATGTGCATGCATCTTCTGTACCCGTTTATATCTCAAATTCAGGCTCAAAACACCCGAAAATTCGATATTTTTGGGTCCCAGAAGCGATCTGTACATGCCTACTCCGTGTTAAAGTATTTTCAAAATACAGGCCCAAAACATGCTAAAAATCTATATTTTAGGTGCCCAAAGTCAATATGTGTATGCATCTTCTGTACCCGTCTATATCCCAAATTCAGGTTCAAAACACCAGAAAATTCGATATTTTTGGGTCCCAGAAGCGATCTGTACATGCCTACTCCTTGCTAGAATGTTTTTCAAGATACAGACCCAAAACATGCTTAAAATCGATATTTTAGGTGCAAAAAGTCGATATGTGCATGCATCCTCTGTACCCGGTTATATCCCAAATTCAGGCTCAAAACCCCCGAAAATTCGATTTATTTGGGTCCCAGAAGCGATCTGTACGTGCATACTCCGTGTTAGAGTGTTTTTAAAATACAGGACCAAAACATGCAGTAAACCGATATTTTAGCTGCCCAAAGTCAATATGTGTATGCATCTTCTGTACACGTCTATATTCCAAATTCAGGTTCAAAACACTCGAAAATTCGATATTTTTGGGTCCCAGAAGCAATCTGTACATGCCTACTTCTTGCTAGAATGTTTTCAAGATACAGACCAAAAACATGCTCAAAATCGATATTTTAGGTGCAAAAGTTGATATGTGCATGCATCTTCTGTACCCGTTTATATCTCAAATTCAGGCTCAAAACTCTGAAAATTCGATATTTTTGTGTCCCAGAAGCGATCTGTACCTGCATACTCCGTGTTAGAGTGTTTTTAAAATACAGGCCCAAAACATGCTGAAAATTGATATTTTAGGTGCACTAAGTCAATATGTGTATGCATTCTCTGTACCCGGTTATATCTCAAATTCAGGCTCAAAACACCCGAAAATTCAATATTTTTGGGTCCCAGAAGCGATCTGTACATGCCTACTCAGTGCTAGAATGTTTTCACAATAGAGGCTCAGAACATGCTAAAAATCGATATTTTAGGTGCCCGAAGTCGATATGTGCATGAATCTTCTGTACCCGTTTATATCTCAAATTCAGGCTCAAAAAACCCAAAAATTCGATATTTTTGTGTCCCAAAAGCGATCTGTACGTGTCTACTCCGTGTTAGAGTATTTTAAGAATACAGGCCCAAAACATGCTCAAAATCGATATTTTGGGTGCTTTAAGTCGATATGTGCATGCATCTTCTGTACCCGTTTATATCTCAAATTCAGACTCAAAACACCCGAATATTCGATATTTTTGGGTCCCAAAAGCGATCTGTACATGCCTACTCCGTGTTAGAGTATTTTCAAAATACAGGCCTAAAACATGCTGTAAATCGATATTTTAGATGGCCAAAGTCAATATGTGTATGCATCTTCTGTACCGTCTATATCCCAAATTCAGGTTCAAAACACTCGAAAATTCGATATTTTTTGGTCCCAGAAGCAATCTGTACATGCCTACTTCTTGGTAGAAAGTTTTAAGATACAGACCCAAAACATGCTTTAAAATCGATATTTTAGGTTCAAAAATTCGATATGTGCATGCATCATCTGTACCCATTTATATCTCAAATTCAGGCTCAAAACTCCGAAAATTCGATATTTTTGTGTCCCAGAAGCGATCTGTACATGCATACTCTGTGTTAGAGTGTTTTTAAAATACAGGCCCAAAACATGCTAAAAATTGATATTTTAGGTGCACAAAGTCAATATGTGTATGCATTCTCTGTACCCGGTTATATCTCAAATTCAGGCTCAAAACACCCGAAAATTCGATATTTTTGGGTCCCAGAAGCGATCTGTACATGCCTACTCAGTGCTAGAATGTTTTTAAAATAGAGGCTCAGAACATGTTAAAAATCGATATTTTGGGTGCCCAAAGTCAATATGTGCAATCATGTTCTGTACCCGTTTATATCTCAAATTTAGGCTCAAAACACCCAAAAATTCGATATTTTTGGGTCCCAGAAGCGATCTGTATATGCCTACTCCGTGTTTGAGTATTTTCAAAATACATGCCCAAAACATGCTGAAAATCGATATTTTAGCTGCCCATAGTCGATATGTGCATGTATCTTCTGCACCCGTTTATATCTCAAATTCAGGCTCAAAACACCCGAATATTCGATATTTTTGGGTCCCAGAAGCGATCTGTGCATGCCTACTCCGTGTTAGAGTACTTTTAAAATTCAAGCCCAAAACATGCTAAAAATCGATATTTTAGGTGCCCATTTCCGATATGTGCATGCGTATTCTGTACAGGTTTATATCTCAAATTCAGGCTCAAAACACCCGAAAATTCGATATTTTTGGCCCCTTAAGCGATCTGTACATGCCTACTCAGTCTTAGAGTATTTTCAAACTACAGGCCCAAAACATGCTAAAAATCGACATTTTGGGTGCCCAAAGTCAATATGTGCATTCATCTTCTGTACCCGTCTATATCTCATATTCAGGCTCAAAACACCCAAAAATCCGATATTTTTGTGTGCCTGAAGCGATCTGTACATGCCTACTCCGTGTTAGAGTATTTACACAATACAGACCCAAAACATACTCAAAATCGATATTTTAGGTGCAAAGAGTCGATATGTGCATTCATCTTCATTACCTGTTTACATATCAAATTCAGGCTCAAAACACCCGAAAATTCAATATTTTTGGTTCCCAGAAGCGATCTGTACATGCCTACTCAGTGCTAGAATGTTTTCAAAATAGAGGCTCAGAACATGCGAAAAATCGATATTTTAGGTGCCCGAAGTCGATATGTGCATGAATCTTCTGAACCCGTTTATATCTCAAATTCATTCTCAAAACACCCAAAAATTCGATATTTATGTGTCCCAGAAGCGATCTGTATGTGTCTACTCCGTGTTAGAGTATTTTTAAAAATACAGGCCCAAAACATGCTCAAATTCGATATTTTGGGTGCTTTAAGTCGATATGTGCATGCATCTTCTGTACCCGTTTATATCTCAAATTCAGACTCAAAACACCCGAATATTCGATATTTTTGGGTCCTAAAAGCGATCTGTACATGCCTACTCCGTGTTAGAGTATTTTCAAAATACAGGCCTAAAACATGCTGTAAATCGATATTTTAGCTGCCCAAAGTCAATATGTGTATGCATCTTCTGTACCCGTCTATATCCCAAATTCAGGTTCAAAACACTCGAAAATTAGATATTTTTTGGTCCCAGAAGCAATCTGTACATGCCTACTTCTTGCTAGAAAGTTTTATGATACATACCCAAAACATGCTTTAAAATCGATATTTTAGGTGCAAAAAGTCGATATGTGCATGCATCATCTGTACCCATTTATATCTCAAATTCAGGCTCAAAACTCCGAAAATTCGATATTTTTGTGTCCCAGAAGCGATCTGTACATGCATACTCTGTGTTAGAGTGTTTTTAAAATACAGGCCCAAAACATGCTAAAAATTGATATTTTAGGTGCACAAAGTCAATATGTGTATGCATTCTCTGTACCCGGTCATATCTCAAATTCAGGCTCAAAACACCCAAAAATTCAATATTTTTGGGTCCCAGAAGCGATCTGTGCATGCCTACTCAGTGCTAGAATGTTTTTAAAATAGAGGCTCAGAACATGTTAAAAATCGATATTTTGGGTGCCCAAAGTCAATATGTGCATGCATGTTCTGTACCCGTTTATATCTCAAATTTAGGCTCAAAAAACCCGAAAATTCGATATTTTTGGGTCCCAGAAGCGATCTGTATATGCCTACTCCGTGTTTGAGTATTTTCAAAATACATGCCCAAAACATGCTGAAAATCGATATTTTAGCTGCCCATAGTCGATATGTGCATGCATCTTCTGTACCCGTTTATATCTCAAATTCAGACTCAAAACACCCGATAATTCGATATTTTTGGGTCCCAGAAGCGATCTGTGCATGCCTACTCCGTGTTAGAGTTCTTTTAAAATTCAAGCCCAAAACATGCTAAAAATCGATATTTTAGGTGCCCATTTTCGATATGTGTATGCGTATTCTGTACCCGTTTATATCTCAAATTCAGGCTCAAAACACCCGAAAATTCGATATTTATGGGTCCCATAAGCGATCTGTACATGCCTACTCAGTCTTAGAGTATTTTCAAAAATACAGGCCCAAAACATGCTAAAAATCGACATTTTGGGTGCCCAAAGTCGATATGTGCATTCATCTTCTGTACCCGTTTATATCTCAAATTCAGGCTCAAAACGCCCAAAAATCCGATATTTTTGTGTGCCTGAAGCGATCTGTACATGCCTACTCCGTGTTAGAGTATTTACACAATACAGACCCAAAACATGCTCAAAATCGATATTTTAGGTGCAAAGAGTCGAAATGTGCATTCATCTTCATTACATGTTTACATATCAAATTCGGGCTCAAAACAACCGAAAATTCAATATTTTTGGGTTCCAAAAGCGATCTGTACATGCCTACTCAGGGCTAGAATGTTTTTAAAATATAGGCTCTAAACATGCAATAAATCGATATTTTAGGTGTCAAAAGTCGATATGTGCATGCATCTTCTGTACACGTTTATATCTCAAATTAAGGCTCAAAACACCCAAAAATCGATATTTTTGTGTCCCAGAAGCGATTTGTACATGCCTACTCCGTGTTAGAGTATTTTCAAAATACAGGTCCAAAACATGCTCAAAATCGATATTTTAGGTGCCCAAAGTAGATATGTGCATGCATCTTCTGTACCCGTTTATATCTCAAATTCAGGCTCAAAACACCCGAAAATTCGATATTTTTGGGTCCCAGAAGCGATCTGTACATGCCTACTCCGTGTTAAAGTATTTTCAAAATACAGGCCCAAAACATGCTAAAAATCTATATTTTAGCTGCCCAAAATCAATATGTGTATGCATCTTCTGTACCCGTCTATATCCCAAATTCAGGTTCAAAACACCAGAAAATTCGATATTTTTGGGCCCCAGAAGCGATCTGTACATGCCTACTCCTTGCTAGAATGTTTTTCAAGATACAGACCCAAAAAAAAAATAAAATCGATATTTTAGGTGCAAAAAGTCGATATGTGCATGCATCTTCTGTACCCGGTTATATCCCAAATTCTGGCTCAAAACCCCCGAAAATTCGATTTATTTGGGTCCCAGAAGCGATCTGTACGTGCATACTCCGTGTTAGAGTGTTTTTAAAATACAGGCCCAAAACATGCAGTAAATCGATATTTTAGCTGCCCAAAGTTAATATGTGTATGCATCTTCTGTACACGTCTTTATTCCAAATTCAGGTTCAAAACACTCGAAAATTCGATATTTTTGGGTCCCAGAAGCAATCTGTACATGCCTACTTCTTGCTAGAATGTTTTCAAGATACAGACCAAAAACATGCTCAAAATCGATATTTTAGGTGCAAAAAGTCGATATGTGCATGCATCTTCTGTACCCGTTTATATCTCAAATTCAGGCTCAAAACTCTGAAAATTCGATATTTTTGTGTCCCAGAAGCGATCTGTACCTGCATACTCCGTGTTAGAGTGTTTTTAAAATACAGGCCCAAAACATGCTGAAAATTGATATTTTAGGTGCACAAAGTCAATATGTGTATGCATTCTCTGTACCCGGTTATATCTCAAATTCAGGCTCAAAACACCCGAAAATTCAATATTTTTGGGTCCCAGAAGCGATCTGTACATGCCTACTCAGTGCTAGAATGTTTTTAAAATAGAGGCTCAGAACATGTTAAAAATCGATATTTTGGGTGCCCAAAGTCAATATGTGCATGCATGTTCTGTACCCGTTTATATCTCAAATTTAGGCTCAAAACACCCGAAAATTCGATATTTTTGGGTCCGAGAAGCGATCTGTATATGCCTACTCCGTGTTTGAGTATTTTCAAAATACAAGCCCAAAACATGCTGAAAATCGATATTTTAGCTGCCCATAGTCGATATGTGCATGCATCTTCTGTACCCGTTTATATCTCAAATTCAGGCTCAAAACACCCGAAAATTCGATATTTTTGGGTCCAGAAGCGATCTGTGCATGCCTACTCCGTGTTAGAGTTCTTTTAAAATTCAAGCCCAAACATGCTAAAAATCGATATTTTAGGTGCCAATTTTCGATATGTGCATGCGTATTCTGTACCCGTTTATATCTCAAATTCAGGGTCAAAACACCCGAAAATTCGATATTTATGGGTCCCTTAAGCGATCAGTACATGCCTACTCAGTCTTAGAGTATTTTCAAAATACAGGCCCAAAACATGCTAGAAATCTACATTTTGGGTGCCCAAAGTCGATATGTGCATTCATCTTCTGTACCCGTTTACATCTCAAATTCAGGCTCAAAACACCCAGAAATCCGATATTTTTGTGTGCCTGAAGCGATCTGTACATGCCTACTCCGTGTTAGAGTATTTACACAATACAGACCCAAAACATGCTCAAAATCGATATTTTAGGTGCAAAGAGTCGATATGTGCATTCATCTTCATTACCTGTTTACATATCAAATTCGGGCTCAAAACACCCGAAAATTCCATATTTTTGGGTTCCAAAAGCGATCTGTACATGCCTACTCAGTTTTAGAATGTTTTTAAAATATAGGCTCTAAACATGCTATAAATCGATATTTTAGGTGTCCAAAGTCGATATGTGCATGCATCTTCTGTACCCGTTTATATCTCAAATTCAGGCTCAAAACACCCAAAAATCGATATTTTTGTGTCCCAGAAGCGATCTGTACATGCCTACTCCGTGTTAGAGTATTTTCAAAATACATTTCCAATACATGCTCAAAATCGATATTTTAGGTGCCCGAAGTAGATATGTGCATGCATCTTCTGTACCCGTTTATATCTCAAATTCAGGCTCAAAACACCCGAAAATTCGATATTTTTGGGTCCCAGAAGCGATCTGTACATGCCTACTCCGTGTTAAAGTATTTTCAAAATACAGGCCCAAAACATGCTAAAAATCTATATTTTAGGTGCCCAAAGTCAATATGTGTATGCATCTTCTGTACCCGTCTATATCCCAAATTCAGGTTCAAAACACCAGAAAATTCGATATTTTTGGGTCCCAGAAGCGATCTGTACATGCCTACTCCTTGCTAGAATGTTTTTCAAGATACAGACCCAAAACATGCTTAAAATCGATATTTTAGGTGCAAAAAGTCGATATGTGCATGCATCCTCTGTACCCGGTTATATCCCAAATTCAGGCTCAAAACCCCCGAAAATTCGATTTATTTGGGTCCCAGAAGCGATCTGTACGTGCATACTCCGTGTTAGAGTGTTTTTAAAATACAGGCCCAAAACATGCAGTAAACCGATATTTTAGCTGCCCAAAGTCAATATGTGTATGCATCTTCTGTACACGTCTATATTCCAAATTCAGGTTCAAAACACTCGAAAATTCGATATTTTTGGGTCCCAGAAGCAATCTGTACATGCCTACTTCTTGCTAGAATGTTTTCAAGATACAGACCAAAAACATGCTCAAAATCGATATTTTAGGTGCAAAAGTTGATATGTGCATGCATCTTCTGTACCCGTTTATATCTCAAATTCAGGCTCAAAACTCTGAAAATTCGATATTTTTGTGTCCCAGAAGCGATCTGTACCTGCATACTCCGTGTTAGAGTGTTTTTAAAATACAGGCCCTAAACATGCTGAAAATTGATATTTTAGGTGCACTAAGTCAATATGTGTATGCATTCTCTGTACCCGGTTATATCTCAAATTCAGGCTCAAAACACCCGAAAATTCAATATTTTTGGGTCCCAGAAGCGATCTGTACATGCCTACTCAGTGCTAGAATGTTTTCACAATAGAGGCTCAGAACATGCTAAAAATCGATATTTTAGGTGCCCGAAGTCGATATGTGCATGAATCTTCTGTACCCGTTTATATCTCAAATTCAGGCTCAAAAAACCCAAAAATTCGATATTTTTGTGTCCCAAAAGCGATCTGTACGTGTCTACTCCGTGTTAGAGTATTTTAAGAATACAGGCCCAAAACATGCTCAAAATCGATATTTTGGGTGCTTTAAGTCGATATGTGCATGCATCTTCTGTACCCGTTTATATCTCAAATTCAGACTCAAAACACCCGAATATTCGATATTTTTGGGTCCCAAAAGCGATCTGTACATGCCTACTCCGTGTTAGAGTATTTTCAAAATACAGGCCTAAAACATGCTGTAAATCGATATTTTAGATGGCCAAAGTCAATATGTGTATGCATCTTCTGTACCGTCTATATCCCAAATTCAGGTTCAAAACACTCGAAAATTCGATATTTTTTGGTCCCAGAAGCAATCTGTACATGCCTACTTCTTGGTAGAAAGTTTTAAGATACAGACCCAAAACATGCTTTAAAATCGATATTTTAGGTTCAAAAATTCGATATGTGCATGCATCATCTGTACCCATTTATATCTCAAATTCAGGCTCAAAACTCCGAAAATTCGATATTTTTGTGTCCCAGAAGCGATCTGTACATGCATACTCTGTGTTAGAGTGTTTTTAAAATACAGGCCCAAAACATGCTAAAAATTGATATTTTAGGTGCACAAAGTCAATATGTGTATGCATTCTCTGTACCCGGTTATATCTCAAATTCAGGCTCAAAACACCCGAAAATTCGATATTTTTGGGTCCCAGAAGCGATCTGTACATGCCTACTCAGTGCTAGAATGTTTTTAAAATAGAGGCTCAGAACATGTTAAAAATCGATATTTTGGGTGCCCAAAGTCAATATGTGCAATCATGTTCTGTACCCGTTTATATCTCAAATTTAGGCTCAAAACACCCAAAAATTCGATATTTTTGGGTCCCAGAAGCGATCTGTATATGCCTACTCCGTGTTTGAGTATTTTCAAAATACATGCCCAAAACATGCTGAAAATCGATATTTTAGCTGCCCATAGTCGATATGTGCATGTATCTTCTGCACCCGTTTATATCTCAAATTCAGGCTCAAAACACCCGAATATTCGATATTTTTGGGTCCCAGAAGCGATCTGTGCATGCCTACTCCGTGTTAGAGTACTTTTAAAATTCAAGCCCAAAACATGCTAAAAATCGATATTTTAGGTGCCCATTTTCGATATGTGCATGCGTATTCTGTACAGGTTTATATCTCAAATTCAGGCTCAAAACACCCGAAAATTCGATATTTTTGGCCCCTTAAGCGATCTGTACATGCCTACTCAGTCTTAGAGTATTTTCAAACTACAGGCCCAAAACATGCTAAAAATCGACATTTTGGGTGCCCAAAGTCAATATGTGCATTCATCTTCTGTACCCGTCTATATCTCATATTCAGGCTCAAAACACCCAAAAATCCGATATTTTTGTGTGCCTGAAGCGATCTGTACATGCCTACTCCGTGTTAGAGTATTTACACAATACAGACCCAAAACATACTCAAAATCGATATTTTAGGTGCAAAGAGTCGATATGTGCATTCATCTTCATTACCTGTTTACATATCAAATTCAGTCTCAAAACACCCGAAAATTCGATATTTTTGGGTCCAAGAAGTGATCTGTACATGCCTACTCAGTGCTAGAATGTTTTCAAAATATAGAGTCAAAACATGCTAAAAATCGATATTTTATGTGTCCCAAGTCGATATGTGCATGCATGTTCAGTAACCTTTTAAATCCCAAATTCAAGCTTAAAACATCCGAAAATTCGATATTTTTGGATCCCAGAAGCGATCTGTACATATCTACTCAGTGCTAGAATGTTTTCAAAATATAGGCTTAAAACATGCTAAAATTCGATATTTTAGGTGTCCAAAGTCGATATGTGCATACATCTTTTGTACCCGTTTATATCCCAAATTCAGGCTCAAAACACCCGAAAATTTAATTTTGTTGTGTCCCAGAAGCTATCTGTACATGCTTACTTAGTGATAGAATATTTTCAAAATATTGGCCCAAAACATACTAAAAATAAATATTTTGGGAGCCCAAAGTCGATATGTGCATGCATCTTCTGTACCCGTTTATATCTCAAATTCATGCTCAAAACACCCGAAAATTAGATATTTTTGTGTCCCAGAAGCGATATGTCTATGCCTACTCCTTCTTAGAATGTTTTCAAGATACAGTCCCAAAACATGCTAAAAATAGATATATTAGGTGCAAAAAGTCGATATGTGCATGCATCTTCAGTATCCATTTATATCTCAAAATAAGGCTCAAAACACCCGAAAATTCGGTATTTTTGGGTCCCAGAAGCGATCTGTACATGCCTACTTCTTACTAAAATGTTTTTAAGATACAGACCCAAAACAAGCTCAAAATCAATATTTTAGGTGCAAAAAGTCGATATGTACCTACATCTTCAATACCCGTTTATATCTTAAATTCAGGCTCAAAACACCCAAAAATTCAATATTTATGGGTCCCAGAAGCGATCTGTACATGTCTACTCAGAGCTATACTGTTTTTAAAATATAGGCTTAAAACATGCTAAAAATCGACATTTTAGGTGTCCAAAGTCGATATGTGCATACATCTTTTGTACCAGTTTATATCCCAAATTCAGGCTCAAAACACCCGAAAATTCGATATTTTTGGGACCCTGAAGCGATCTGTACATGCCTACTCAGTGCTAGAATATTTTCAAAATATAGGCACAATACATGCTAAAAATCGATATTTTAGGTGCCCAATGTCAATATGTGCATGCATGTTCTGTACCCGTTTATATCTAAAATTTAGGCTCAAAACACCCGAAAATTCTATATTTTTGGCTCCCAGAAGCGATCTGTACTTGTCTACTCCGTGTTAGAGTACTTTCAATATACAGGGCATAAAACATACTGAAAATCGATATTTTAGGTGCCCAAAGTCAATATGTAAATGCATCTTCTGTACCCGTTTATATCTCAAATTCAGGCACAAAACTCCCGAAAATTCGAGATTTTTGGGTCCCAGAAGCGATCTGTACATACCTACTCAGTGCTAGAATGTTTTCAAAATATAGGCTCAAAACATGCTAAAAATCGATATTTTAGGTGACCAAAGTCGATATGTGCATGCATCTTCTGTACCCGTTTATATCTCAAATTCAGGCTCAAAACACCCGAAAATTCGAGATTTGTGGGTGCCAGAAGCGATCTGTACATGCCTACTCCGTGTTAGAGTATTTTCAAAATACAGGCCCAAAACATGCTGAAAATTGATATCTTGGGTGCCAAAAGTTGATATCTGCATGCATCTTCAGTACCCGTTTATATCTCAAATTCAGGCTCAAAACCACGGAGAATTCAATATTTTTGGGTCCCAGAAGCGATCTGTACATGCCTACTCAGTGCTAGAATGTTTTCAAAATATAGGGTCAAAACATGCTAAAAATCGATAATTTAGGTGCCCAAAGTCGATATGTGCATGTATCTTCTGTACCCGTTTATATCTCAATTTCAGGCTCAAAACACCCGAAAATTCGAGATTTTTGGGTACCAGAAGCGATCTGTACATGCCTACTCCGTGTTAGAGTATTTTCAAAATACATGCCCAAAACATGCTGAAAATTGATATTTTACCTCAACATAGTCGATGTGTGCATGCATCTTCTGTACCCGATTATATCTCAAATTCAGGCTCAAAATTCCCGAAAATTCGATGTTTTTGGGCACCAAAAGCAATCTGTACATGCCTACTCCGTGTTAGAGTATTTTCAAAATACAGGCCCAAAACATGCTGAAAATCGATATTTGAGGTGCCCAAAGTCAATATGTGTATGCATCTTCTGTACCCGTTTATATCCCAAATTCAGGCTCAAAACACCCGAAAATTCGATATTTTTGGGTCCCAGAAGCGATCTGTACATGCCTACTCTGTGTTAGAGTATTTTCAAAATATAGGTCCAAAACATGTTAAATATCGATATCTTGGGTGCCGAAAGTTGATATCTGCATGCATCTTCAGTACCCGTTTATATCTCAAATTCAGGCTAAAAACGACGGAAAATTCAATATTTTTGGGTCCCAGAAGCGATCTGTACATGACTACTCAGTGCTAGAATGTTTTCACGATACAGACCCAAAATATGCTCAAAATCGATATTTTAAGTGCAAAAAGTCGATATGTGCATGCATCTTCAGTGCCTGTTTATATCTCAAATGCAGGCTCAAAACACCCAAAAATTCAATATTTTTGGGTCCCCGAAGCGATCTGTACATGTCTACTTAGTGCTAGAATGTTTTCAAAATATAGGCTTAAAATATGCTAAAAATCGAAATTTTACGTGTCCAAAGTCGATATGTGCATACAATTTTTGTACCCGTTTATATCCCAAATTCTGGATCAAAACACCCGAAAATTCGATATTTTTTGGGTCACAGAAGCTATCTGTACATGCCTACTCAGTGCTAGAATATTTTTAAAATATAGGCCCAAAACAAGCTAAAAATCGATATTATAGGTGCCCAATGTCGATATGTGCATGCATATGCTGTACCTGTTTATATCTCAAATTCAGGCTCAAAACACCCGAAAATTTAATATTTTTGGGTCCCAGAAGCAATCTGTACATGCCTACTCCGTGTTAGAGTACTTTCAAAATACAGGCCATAAAACATGCTGAAAATCGATATTTTAGGTGCCCAAAGTCGATATGTGCATGCATCTTCTGTAGCCGTTTATATCTCAAATTCAGGCTCAAAACACCCGAAAATTCGATATTTTTGGGTCCCAGAAGCGATCTGTACATGCCTACTCTGTGTTAGAGTATTTTCAAAATATAGGCCCAAAACATGCTAAAAATCGATATTTTGGGTGCCGAAAATTGATATCTGCATGCATCTTCAGTACCCGTTTATATCTCAAATTCAGGCTCAAAACGACGGAAAATTCAATACTTTTGGGTCCCAGAAGCGATCTGTACATGCCTACTCAGTGCTAGAATCTTTTCAAAATATAGGCCTAAAACATGCTGAAAATCGATATTTGAGGTGTCCAAAGTCGATATGTGCATGCATCTTCTGTACCCGTTTATATCCCAAATTCTGGCTCAAAACACCCGAAAATTAGATATTATTGTGTGCCAGAAGATATCTGTACATTCCTACTTCGTGTAAGAGTATTTTCAAAATACATGCTCAAAACATGCTGAAAATCGATATTTTGGGTGCCCAAAGTCGATATGTGCATGCATCTTCTGTACCCGTATATATCTAAAATTCAGACTCAAGACACCCGAAAAATCGATATTTTAGGGTTCCAGAAGCGACTTGTACATGCCTACTCTTTGCTAGAATGTTTTCAAGATACAAAACCAAAATATGCTCAAAATCGATATTTTTGGTGCAAAAAGTCGATATGTGCATGAAACTTCAGTAGCCGTTTATATCTCAAATGCAAGCTCAAAACACCCGAAAATTCGATATTTTTGGGTCAGAGAAGCGATCTGTACATGCCTACTCGGTAATAAAATATTTTTAAAATATAGGCCCAAAACAAGCTAAAAATCGAGATTTTAGGTGCCCAAATTCGATATGTGCATTCATCTTCTGTACCCGTTTATATCTCAATTTCAGGCTAAAAACACCCGAAAATTCGATATTTTTGTGTCCCAGAAGTGATCTGTACATGCCTACTTCGTGTTAGAGTACTTTAAAAAAAAAGGCCCGAAACATGATGAAAGTCGTAATTTTAGGTGCCCAAAGTGGATATTAGCATGCATCTTCTGTACCCGATTATATCTCAAATTCTGGCTCAAAATTCCCGAAAATTCGATGTTTTTGGGCCCCACAAGCAATCTGTACATGCCTATTCCGTGTTAGAGTATTTTCAAAATATAGGCCCAAAACATGCTGAAAATCGATATTTGAGGTGCCCAAAGTCAATATGTGTATGTATCTTCTGTACCCGTTTATATCCCAAATTCAGGCTCAAAACACCCGAAAATTCGATATTTTTGGGTCCCAGAAGCGATCTGTACATGCTTACTCTGTGTTAGAGTATTTTCAAAATATAGGCCCAAAACATGCTAAAAATCGATATTTTATGTGTCCAAAGTCGATATGTGCATGCATCTTCTGTACCCGTTTATATCCCAAATTCAGGCTCAAATCACCCGAAAATTAGATATTTTTGTGTCACAGAAGATATCTGTACATGCCTACTTCGTGTTAGAGTATTTTCAAAATACATGCTCAAAACATGCTGAAAATCGATATTTTGGGTGCCCAAAGTCGATATGTGCATGCATCTTCTGTACCCGTTTATATCTCAAAATTAGACTCAAGGCACCCGAAAAATCGATATTTTGGGGTACCAGAAGCGATCTGTACATGCCTACTTCTTGTTAGAGTATTTTTACAATACGGACCCAAAACATGCTCAAAATCGATATTTTAGGTGCAAAGAGTCGATATGATTATGCATCTTCATTACCTGTTTTCATATCAAATTCAGGCTCAAAACTCCCAAAAATTCAATATTTTTGGGTTCCAGAAGTGATCTGTACATGCCTACTCAGTGCTAGAATCTTTTCAAAATATAGGCTCAAAACATGCTAAAAATCGATAATTTAGGTGTCCAAAGTCGATATGTGCATGCATCTTCTGTACCCGTTTATATCCCAAATTCAGGCTCAAAACATCCGAAAATTAAATATTATTGTGTCACAGAAGATATCTGTACATGCCTACTTCGTGTTAGAGTATTTTTAAAATACATGCCCAAAACTTGCTGAAAATCGATTTTTTGGGTGCCCAAAGTCGATATGTGCATGCATCTTCTGTACCCGTTTATATCTCAAATTCAGGCTTAAAACAACCGAAAATTCGATATTTTTGGGTCCCAGAAGCGATCTGTACATGCCTACTCCGTGTTAGAGTACTTTAAAAAAAAAGGCCCGCAACATGATGAAAGTCGTAATTTTAGGTGCCCAAAGTGGATATTAGCATGCATCTTCTGTACCCGATTATATCTCAAATTCTGGCTCAAAATTCCCGAAAATTCGATGTTTTTGGGCCCCAGAAGCAATCTGTACATGCCTATTCCGTGTTAGAGTATTTTCAAAATATAGGCCCAAAACATGCTGAAAATCGATATTTGAGGTGCCCAAAGTCAATATGTGTATGTATCTTCTGTACCCGTTTATATCCCAAATTCAGGCTCAAAACACCCGAAAATTCGATATTTTTGGGTCCCAGAAGCGATCTGTACATGCTTACTCTGTGTTAGAGTATTTTCAAAATATAGGCCCAGAACATGCTAAAAATCGATATTTTAGGTGTCCAAAGTCGATATGTGCATGCATCTTTTGTACCCGTTTATATCCCAAATTCAGGCTCAAATCACCCGAAAATTAGATATTTTTGTGTCACAGAAGATATATGTACATGCCTACTTCGTGTTAGAGTATTTTCAAAATACATGCTCAAAACATGCTGAAAATCGATATTTCGGGTGCCCAAAGTCGATATGTGCATGCATCTTCTGTACCCGTTTATATCTCAAAATTAGACTCAAGACACCCGAAAAATCGATATTTTTGGGTCCCAAAAGCGATCTGTACATGCCTACTTCTTGTTAGAGTATTTTTACAATACGGACCCAAAACATGCTCAAAATCGATATTTTAGGTGCAAAGAGTCGATATGATTATGCATCTTCATTACCTGTTTTCATATCAAATTCAGGCTCAAAACTCCCAAAAATTCAATATTTTTGGGTTCCAGAAGCGATCTGTACATGCCTACTCAGTCCTAGAATGTTTTCAAAATATAGGCTCAAAACATGCTAAAAATCGATATATTAGGTGTCCCAAGTCAATAAGTGCATGCATGTTCTGTACCCGTTTATATCTCAAATTCAGGCTCAAAATACCCGAAAATTCGATATTTTTGGGTCCCAGAAGCGATCTGTACATGCCTACTCCGTGTTAGAGTACTTTCAAAATACAGGCCTAAAACATGCTGAAAATCGATATTTTAGGTGAACAAAGTCGATATGTGCATGCATCTTCTGTACCCGATTATATCTCAAATTCAGACTCAAAATACCCGAAAATTTGATATTTTTAGGTCCCAGAAGTAATCTGTACATGCCTATTCCGTGTTAGAGTATTTTGAAAATACCTACCCAAAACATGCTGAAAATCGATATTTTAGGTTCAAAAAGTCGATATGTGCATGCATATTCAGTACCCGTTTATATCTCAAATTCAGGCTCAAAACACCCAAAAATTCAATATTTTTTTGTCCCATAAGCGATCTGTACATGCCTACTCAGTGCTAGAATAATTTCAAAATATTGGCCCATAACATGCTAAAAATCGATATTTTGGGTGCCCAAAGTCGATATGTGCATGCATCCTCTGTACCCGTTTATATTTCAAATTCAGGCTCAAAACACCCGAAAATTCGATATTTTTAGGAACGAGAAGCGATATGTACATGCCTACTCCGTGTTAGAGTATTTTCAAAATACAGGTCCAAAACATGCTCAAAATCAATATTTTGGGTGCCCAAAGTCGATATGTGCATTCATCTTCTGTACGCGTTTTTTATATTTCAAATTCAGGCTCAAAACACCCGAAAATTCGATATTTTTGGATCCCAGAAGCAATCTGTACATGCCTACTCCTTGCTTGAATGTTTTCAAGATACAGACCCAAAACATGCTCAAAATCGATAATTTAGGAGGAAAAAGTCGATATGTGCATGTATCTTCAGTACCGGTTTATATCTCAAATTCAAGCTCAGAACACCCCAATATTCAATAGTTGTAGGTTCCAGAACCGATCTGTACATGTCTACTCAGTGCTAGAATGTTTTTAAAATATAGGTTTAAAACATGCTAAAAATTTATATTTTAGGTGTCCCAAGTCGATATGTGCATGCATCTTCTGTACTCGTTTATATCTCAAATTCAGGCTTAAAACACGCGAAAATTCGATATTTTTTGGTCCCAGAAGCGACCTGTATATACCTACTCCACGCTAGAATGTTTTCAAGATACAGACCCAAAACATGCCCAAAATCGATATTTTAGGTGCAAAAAGTCGATATGTGCATGCATATTCAGTACCCGTTTATATCTCAAATTCAGGCTCAAAACACCCGAAAATTCGATATTTTTGGGTTTTAGATGCAATCTGTATATGCCTACTCCGTGTTTAAGTATTTTCAAAATACATGCCCAAAACATGCTGAATATTGATATTTTAGCTGCCCCTAGTCAATATGTGCATGCATCTTCCGTACCCGTTTATATCTTAAATTCAGTCTCTAAACACCCGAAAATTCGATATTTTTGGGTCCCAGAAGCGATCTGTACATGCCTACGCAATGCTAGAAAGTTTTCAAGATACAGACCTAAAACATGCTAAAAATCGATATTTTAGATGCCCAATGTCGATATGTGCATGCATCTTCTGTACTGTACCCGTTTATATCTCAAATTCAGGCTCAAAACTCCCAAAAATTCGGTATTTTTGGGTCCCAGAAGCGATCTGTGCATGCCTACTCAGTGCTAGAATATTTTCAAAATAAAAGCCCAATACATGCTAAAAATCGATATTTTATGTGCCCATAGTCAATATGTGCATGCATCTTCCGTACCCGTTTATATCTTAAATTCAGTCTCTAAACACCCGAAAATTCGGTATTTTTGGGTTCCAGAAGCGATCTGGTATACATGCCTACTCAGTGTTAGAGTACTTTAAAAATACACGCAATAAAACATGCTGAAAATCGATATTTTAGGTGCCCAAAGTCAATATGTGCATGCATCTTATGCACCCGTTTATATCTCAAATTCAGGCTCAAAACACCCGAAAATTCGGTATTTTTGGGTCCCAGAAGCGATCTGTACATGCGTACTTCTTGCTAGAATGTTTTCAAGATACAGACCCAAAACAAGCTTAAAATCGATATTTTATGTGCAAAAAGTCGATATGTGCATGTATCTTCAGTACCGGTTTACATCTCAAATTCAGGCTCAAAACACTCGAATATTCAATAGTTTTAAGTTCCAGAAGCGATCTGTACATGTTTACTCAGTGCTAGAATGTTTTTTAAATATAGGTTTAAAACATGCTAAAAATTTATATTTTAGGTGTCCCAAGTCGATATGTGTATGCATCTTCTGTACTCGTTTATATCTCAAATTCAGGCTGAAAACACCATTAAATTCGGTATTTTTGTGTTCCAGAAGCGATCTGTACATCCCTACTTCTTGCTAGAATGTTTTCAAGATACAGACCCAAAACATGCTAAAAATCGATATTTTAGATGCCCAATGTCGATATGTGCATGCATCTTCTGTACTGTACCCGTTTATATCTCAAATTCAGGCTCAAAACACCCGAAAATTCAATATTTTTGTGTCCCTGAAGCGATCTGTAGATGCCTACGCAGTGTTAGAATAATTTCAAAATATTGGCCCAAAACATGCTAAAAATCGATATTTTAGGTGTCCCAAGTCGTTATGTGCATGGATGTTCTGTACCAGTTTATATCTCAAATTCAGGCTCAAAACACCCGAAAATTCGATATTTTTGGGTCCAAGAAGAGATCTGTACATGCCTACTCAGTGCTAGAATGTTTGCAAAATATAGGCTCAAAACATGCTAAAAATCGATATTTTAGGTGTCCCAAGTTGATATGTGCATGGATGTTCTGTACCAGTTTATATCTCAAATTTAGGCTGAAAACACCCGAAATTTCGATGTTTTTGGGTCCTAGATGCAATCTGTATATGCCTACTCCGTGTTTAAGTTTTTTCAAAATACATGCCCAAAACATGCTGAAAATCGATATTTTAGCTGCTCATAGTCAATTTTTTTATTTTATTTATTTTTTTTTCTATACCTCAACCTCGGGACTGTAGGCTGTCAGTAGCCCGTGACTCTTGCGAGGCCCCGAGATTATTGTGTGTCGCACCAGATGAGACAGTGGAGCTTCGTGGTGATGTTGGTACCGTAGCTTCTCTTCTGTCCCACTAGATGACGACACCTTATTTAAACACGTCACTATCATGAGAGAGAAGCTACACCGTCACTCACAGCATCTTGGAATATGGTCGGACATCTTCTATGTTGTGAGTTGACGACGATGTAGGGGGTATTTTCTTGACGTTTCGGCGTAGCCAGGGTATAGTTGACGAACAGCTGGACCCATCAGATCACCCCGAAAAAATCCCAGACGTTTTCTCGTGGACTCGAACTAGGGCCCTTGCCATTTGCAGTCCGTCACTCTATCCACTCAGCCACGCCTGCCCAAAGTCGATATGTGCATGCATCTTCTGTACCCGTTTATATCTCAAATTCAGGCTCAAAACACCCAAAAATTCGATATTTTTGGGTCCCAGAAATGATCTGTACATGCCTACTCAGTGCTAGAATAATTTCAAGTTATTGGCCCAAAACATGCTAAAAATCGATATTTTGGGTGCCCAAAGTCGAAATATGCATGCATGCTCTGTACCCGTTTATATTTCAAATTCAGGCTCAAAACACCCGAAAATTCGATATTTTTGGATCCGAGAATCGATCTGTACATGCTTACTCCGTGTTAGAGTATTTTCAAAATACAGGTCCAAAACATGCACAAAATCGATATTTTGGGTGCCCAAAGTCGATATGCGCATTCATCTACAGTACGCGTTTTTTATATTTCAAATTCAGGCTCAAAACACCCGAAAATTCGATATTTTTGGGTCCCAGAAGCAATCTGTACATGCCTACTCCTTGCTAGAATGTTTTCAAGATACAGACCAAAAACATGCTTAAAATCGATAATTTAGGTGCAAAAAGTCGATATGTGCATGTATTTTCAGTACCGGTTTACATCTCAAATTCAGGCTCAAAACACCCGAAAATTCAATATTTTTGTGTCCCAGAAGCGATCTGTAGATGAATACTCCGTGTTAGAGTACTTTTAAAATACGGGCCCAAAACATGCTGAAAATTGATATTTTAGGTGCACAAAGTCAATATGTGTATGCATTCTCTGAACCCGGTTATATCTCAAATTCAGGCTCAAAACACCCGAAAATTCAATATTTGTTGGTCCCAGAAGCGATCTGTACATGCCTACTCGGTGTTAGAGTATTTTCAAAATACAATCCGAAAATATGCTCACGATCGATATTTTAGGTGCCCATAGTCGATATGTGCATGCATCTTCAGTATCCGTTTATATCTCAAATTCAGGCTCAAAACACCCGAAAATTCGATATTTTTGGGTCCCATAAGCGATCTGTACATGCCTACTCAGTGCTAGAATAATTTCAAGATATTGGCTCAAAACATGCTAAAAATCGATATTTTGGGTGCCCAAAGTCGAAATGTGCATGCATGCTCTGTACCCGTTTATATCTCAAATTCAGGCTCAAAACACCCGAAAATTCGATATTTTTGGGTCCGAGAATTGATCTGTACATGCCTACTCCGTGTTAGAGTATTTTCAAATTACAGGTCCAAAACATGCTTAAAATCGATATTTTGGGTGCCCAAAGTCGATATGTGCATGCTTCTATTGTTCGCGTTTTTTATATTTCAAATTCAGGCTCAAAACACCTGAAAATTCGATATTTTTGGGTCGCAGAAGCAATCTGTACATGCCTACTCCTTGATAGAATGTTTTCAAGATAACGACCCAAAACATGCTTAAAATCGATAATTTAGGTGCTAAAAGTCGATATGTGCATGTATCTTCAGTACCCGTTTATATCTCAAATTCAAGCTCTAAACACCCGAAAAGTCAATATTTTTGGGTTCCAGAAGAGATCTGTACATGCCTACTCCGTGTTAAAGTATTTTCAAAATATAGGCCCAAAACATGCTGAAAATCGATATTTTAGGTGCCCAAACTCGATATGTGCATGCATCTTCTGTACCCGTTTATATCTCAAATTCAGGCTCAAAACACCCAAAAATTCAATATTCTTGGGTCCCCGAAGCGATCTGTACTTGTCTACTCAGTGCTAGAATGTTTTAAAATATAGGCTTAAAACATGCTAAATATCATTATTTTAGGTGTCCAAAGTCGATATGTGCATACATCTTTTGTACCCGTTTATATCCCAAATTCATGCTCAAAACACCCGAAAATTCGAAATTTTTGGGTCCCAGAAGCGATCTGTACATGCCTACTCCGTGTTAGAGAATGTTTTAAAAATACAGGCCCAAAACATGATAAAAATCGATATTTTTGGTGCAAAAAGTCGATATGTGCATGCATCTTTTGTACTCGTTTATATCTCAAATTCATGCTCAAAACACTAGAAAATTCGATATTTTTGTGTCCCTGTAGCGATCTGTACATGCCTACTCCGTGTTAGAGTATTTTTAAAATACAGGCACAAAACATGAAGAAAACCGATATTTTACTTGCCCAATGTCAATATGTGTATGTATCTTCTGTACCCGTTTATATCCCAAATTCAGGCTTGAAACATCCGAAAATTCGATATTTTTTTGTCCCAGAAGCGATCTATACATGCCTACTCAGTGCTAGAATATTTTCAACATATAGTCCCAAAACATGCTAAAAATCGATATTTTAGGTGCCCGAAGTCGATATGTGCAAGCATCTTCTGTACCCGTTTATATTTCAAATTCAGGCTCAAAACACCCGAAAATTCGATATTTTTGGGTCCCAAATGCAATCTGTACATGCCTACTCCTTGCTAAAATGTTTTCAAGATACAGACCAAAAACATGCTCAAAATCGATATATTAGGTGCAAAAAGTCGATATGTGCATGCATCTTCTGTACCCGTTAATATCTCAAATTCAGGCTCAAAACACCCGAAAATTCAATATTTTTGGGTCCCTGAAACGATCTGTACATGCCTACTCAGTGCTAGAATGTTTTCAAATTATAGGCTCAAAACATGCTAAAAATTGATATTTTAGGTGTCCAAAGTCGATATGTCATTGCATCTTCTGTACCCGTTTATATCTCAAATTCATGCTCAAAACACCCGAAAATTCGATATTTTTTGGTCCAAGAAGCGATCTGTACATGCCTACTCCTTTCTAGAATGTTTTAAAGATACAGAATTAAAACATGCACAAAATCGATATTTTAGGTGCAAAAAGTAGATATGCGCATTTATCTTCAGTACCCGTTTATATCTCATATTCAGGCTCAAAACACCCGAAAATTCAATATTTTTGGGTCCCAGAAACGATCTGTACATGCCTACTCAGTGCGAGAATGTTTTCAAAATATAGGCTCAAAACATGCTAAAAATCGATATTTTAGGTGTCCAAAGTCGATATGTGCATGCATCTTCTGTACCCGTTTATATCTCAAATTCAGTCTCAAAACGCCCAAAAATTCGATATTTTTGGGTCCCAGAAGCGATCTGTACATGCCTACTCCGTGTTAGATCATTTTCAAATACAGGCCCAAAACATGAAGAAAATCGGTATTTTGGGTGCCCAAAGTCAATATGTGTATGCATCTTCTGTACCCATCTATATCCCAAATTCAGGTTCTAAACACCAGAAAATTCGATATTTTTTGGTCCCAGAAGCGATCTGTACATGCCTACTCCTTGCTAGAATGTTTTCAAGATACAAACCCAAAACATGCTCAAAATCGATATTTTAGGTGCAAAAACTCGATATGTGCATGCATACTCTGTACACGGTTATATCCCAAATTCAGGCTCAAAACAACCGAAAATTCGATATTTTTGGGTCCCAAAAGCGATCTGTACATGCCTTCTCAGTGCTAGAATATTTTCAAAATATATCCCCAAAACATGCTGTAATCGATATTTTAGGTGCCCAAAGTTGATATGTGCATGCATCTTCAGTACCCGTTTATATCTCAAATTCAGGCTCAAAACACCCGAAAATTCAATATTTTTGAATCCCAGGAGCGATCTGTACATGCCTACTCAGTGCTAGAATATTTTCAAAATATAGGCCCAAAACATACTAAAAATCGATATTTTGGCTGCAAAAGTCGATATGTGCATGCATCTTCTGTACCCGTTTATATCTCAAATTCAGGCTCAAAACACCCAAAAATTCAATATTTTTGGGTCCCAGAAGCGATCTGTACATGCCTACTCCGTGTTAAGTATTTTCATAATACAGGCCCAAAACATGCTGAAAATCGATATTTTAGGTGCCCAAAGTCAATATGTGTATGCATCTTCTGTACCCGTTTATATCTCAAATTCAGGCTCAAAACACAAGAAAATTCGATCTTTTTGGGTCTCCGAAGCGATCTGTACATGCAAACTCCGTGTTAGAGTATTTTCAAAATACAGGCCCAAAACATGCTCAAAATCGATATTTTAGGTGCCAAAGTCGATATGTGCATGCATCTTCTGTATCCGCCTATATCCCAAATTCAGTTTCAAAACACCCGAAAATTCGATATTTTGGGGTCCCAGAAGCGATCTGTATATGCCTACTCCTTGCTAGAATTTTTTCAAGATACAGACCCAAAACATGATCAAAATCGATATTTTAGGTGCAAAGAGTCGATATGTGCATGCATCTTCTGTACCTGTTTATATCTCAAATTCAGGCTCAAAACACTCGAAAATTCCATATCTTTGGGTCCCTTAAGCGATCTGTACATGCATACTCAGTGCTAGAATGTGTTCAAAATAGAGGCCGAAAACATACTAAAAATCGATATTTTAGGTGTCCAAAGTCGATATGTGCATGCATCTTCTGTACCCGTTTATATCTCAAATTCAGGCTCAAAACACTCGAAAATTCCATATTTTTGGGTCCTTTAAGCGATCTGTACATGCATACTCAGTGCTAGAATGTTTTTAAAATACAGGCCCAAAACATGCTGAAAATCGATATTTTATGTGCCCAAAGTCAATATGTGTATGCATCTTCTGTACCCGTGTATATCCCTAATTCAGGTTCAAAACACCAGAAAATTCGATATTTTTGGGTCCCAGAAGCGATCTGTACATGCCTAGTCCTTGCTAGAATGTTTTCAAGATACAGACCCAAAACATGCTCAAAATCGATATTTTAAGTGCAAAAAGTTTATATGTGCATGCATCTTCTGTACCCGTTTATATCTCAAATTCAGGCTCAAAACTCCGAATATTCGATATTTTGGGGTCCCTTAAGTAATCTGCACATGCCTACTCAGTGCTAGAATGTTTTTAAAATACAGGTTTAAAACATGCTATAAATCGAAATTTTAGGTGTCCAAAGTCAATATGTGCATGCATCTTCTGTACCCGTTTATATCTCAAATTCAGGCTCAAAACACCCAAAAAATTGATCTTTTTGTGTCCCAGAAGCGATCTGTACATGCCTACTCCGTGTTAGAATATTTCCAAAATGCAGGCCCAAAACATGCTCAAAATCGATATTTTAGGTGCCCAAAGTGGATATGTGAATGCATCTTCTGTATCCGTTTATATCTCAAATTCAGGCTCAAAACACCCGAAAATTCGATATTTTGGGGTCCCAGAACCGATCTGTACATGCATACTCCGTGTTAAAGTATTTTCAAAATACAGGCCCAAAACATGCTAAAAATCTATATTTTAGGTGCTTAAAGTCAATATGTGTATGCATCTTCTGTACCCGTCTGTATCCTAAATTCAGGTTCAAAACACCCAAAAATTCGATATTTTTGGGTCCCAGAAGCGATCTGTACGTGCATACTCCTTGCTAGAATGTTTTCAAGATACAGACCCAAAACATGATCAAAATCGATATTTTAGGTGCAAAGAGTCGATATGTGCATGCATCTTCTGTACCTGTTTATATCTTAAATTCAGGCTCAAAACACTCGAAAATTCCATATCTTTGGGTCCCTTAAGCGATCTGTACATGCATACTCAGTGCTAGAATGTGTTCAAAATAGAGGCCGAAAACATACTAAAAATCGATATTTTAGGTGTCCAAAGACGATATGTGCATGCATCTTCTGTACCAGTTTATATCTCAAATTCAGGCTCAAAACACTCGAAAATTCCATATTTTTGTTTCCTTTAAGCGATCTGTACATGCATACTCAGAGCTAGAATGTTTTCAAAATACAGGCCCAAAACATGCTGAAAATCGATATTTTATGTGCCCAAAGTCAATATGTGTATGCATCTTCTGTACCCGTGTATATCCCTAATTCAGGTTCAAAACACCAGAAAATTCGATATTTTGGGTCCCAGAAGCGATCTGTACATGCCTAGTCCTTGCTAGAATGTTTTCAAGATACAGACCCAAAACATGCTCAAAATCGATATTTTAAGTGCAAAAAGTTTATATGTGCATGCATCTTCTGTACCCGTTTATATCTCAAATTCAGGCTCAAAACTCCGAAAATTCGATATCTTGGGGTCCCTTAAGTAATCTGCACATGCCTACTCAGTGCTAGAATGTTTTTAAAATACAGGTTTAAAACATGCTTTAAATCGAAATTTTAAGTGTCCAAAGTCAATATGTGCATGCATCTTCTGTACCCGTTTATATCTCAAATTCAGGCTCAAAACACCCAAAAAATTGATCTTTTTGTGTCCCAGAAGCGATCTGTACATGCCTACTCCGTGTTAGAATATTTCTAAAATGCAGGCCCAAAACATGCTCAAAATCGATATTTTAGGTGCCCAAAGTGGATATGTGAATGCATCTTCTGTATCCGATTATATCTCAAATTCGGGCTCAAAACACCCGAAAATTCGATATTTTGGGGTCCCAGAAGCGATCTGTACATGCCTACTCCGTGTTAAAGTATTTTCAAAATACAGGCCCAAAACATGCTGAAAATCTATATTTTAGGTGCCCAAAGTCAATATGTGTATGTATCTTCTGTACCCGTCTGTATCCTAAATTCAGGTTCAAAACACCCAAAAATTCGATATTTTTGGGTCCCAGAAGCGATCTGTACGTGCATACTCCTTGCTAGAATGTTTTCAAGATACAGACCCAAAACATGCCCAAAATCGATATTTTAGGTGCAAAAAGTCATAGGTGCATGCATTCTCCGTAAACGGTTATATCTCAAATTCTGGCTCAAAACCCCCGAAAATTCGATATTTTTGGGTCCCAGAAGCGATCTGTACATGCCTACTCAGTGCTAGAATATTTTCAAATTATACGCCCAAAACATACTAGAAATCGATATTTTGGGTGCCAAAGTCGATATGTGCATGCATCTTCTGTACCCGTTTATATCTCAAATTCAGGCTCAAAACACCCAAAAATCGATATTTTTGTGTCTCAGAAGCAATCTGTACATTTCTACACCGTATTTGAGTATCTTCAAAATACAGGCCCAAAAGATGCTTCAAATCGATATTTTAGGTGCCCAAAGTCGATATGTGCATGCATCTTCTGTACCCGTTTATATCTCAAATTCAGGCTCAAAACATACGAAAATTCAATGTTTTTGGGTCCCAGAAGCGATCTGTACGTGCATACTCCGTGTTAAAGTGTTTTTTTAAAATACAGGCCCAAAACATGCTGAAAATCGATATTTTAGGTGCAAAAAGTCAATATGTGTATGCATCTTCTGTACCCGTGTATATCCCTAATTCTGGTTTATAACACCAGAAAATTCTATATTTTTGGGTCCCAGAAGCGATCTGTACATGCCTACTCCTTGCTAGAATGTTTTCAATATGCAGACCCAAAACATGCTAAAAATCGATATTTAAGGTGCAAAAAGTCGATATGTGCATGCATCCTCTGTACCCGGTTATATCCCAAATTCAGGCTCAAAACCCCCGAAAATTCGATATTTTTGTGTCCCAGAAGCAATCTGTACATGTCTACACCGTGTTAGAGTATTTTCAAAATACAGGCCCAAAATATGCTCAAAATCGATATTTTAGGTGCCCAAAGTCAATATGTGCATCCATCTTCTGTACCCGTTTATATCTCAAATTCAAACTCAAAACACCCGAATATTCGATATTTTTGGGTACCAAAAGCAATGTGTACATGCATACTCCGTGTTACAGTATTTTCAAAATACAGGCCTAAAACATGCTGAAAATCGATATTTTAGGTGCCCAAAGTCAATATGTGTATGCATCTTCTGTACCCGTCTATATCCCAAATTCAGGTTCAAAACACTCGAAAATTCGATATTTTTGGGTCCCAAAAGCAATCTGTACATGCCTACATCTTGCTAGAATGTTTTCAAGATACAGACCCAAAACATGCTCAAAATCGATATTTTAGGTGCAAAAAGTCGAAATGTGCATGCACCTTCTGTACTGGTTTATATCTCAAATCCAGGCTCAAAACACCCGAAAATTCGATATTTTTGGGTTCCCGAAGCGATCTGTACATGCCTACTCCGTGTTAGAGTATTGTCAAAATACGGGCCCAAAACATGCTCAAAATCGATATTTTAGGTGCCCAAAGTCGATATGTGCATGCATCTTCTGTATCCGTCTATATCCCAAATTCAGGTTCAAAACACCAGAAAATTCGATATTTTTGGGTCCCAGAAGCGATCTGTACATGCCTACTCCTTACTAGAATTTTTTCAAGATACAGACCCAAAACATGCTCAAAATCGATATTTTAGGTGCAAAAAGTCGATATGTGCATGCATCCTCTGTACCCGGTTATATCTCAAATTCAGGTTCAAAACTCCGAAAATTCGATTTTTTTGGGTCCCTTAAGCAATCTGCACATGCCTACTCAGTTGTAGAATGTTTTTAAAATACAGGCTTAAAACATGCTATCAATCGATATTTTAGGTGTCCAAAGTCGATATGTGCATGCATCTTCTGTACCCGTTTATATCTCAAATTCTGGCTCAAAACACCCAAAAAAATCGATATTTTTGTGTCCCAGAAGCGATCTGTACATGTCTACTCCGTGTTAGAGTATTTTCAAAATACATGCCCAAAACATGCTCAAAATCGATATTTTAGGGTCCCAAAGTCGATATGTGCATGCATCTTCTGTATCCGTTTATATCTCAAATTCAGGCTCAAAACACCCGAAAATTCGATATTTTTGGGTACCAGAAGAGATCTGTACATGCCTACTCCATGTTAAAGTATTTTCAAAATACAGGCCCAAAACATGCTGAAAATCTATATTTTAGGTGCCCAAAGTCAATATGTGCATGAATCTTTTGTACCCGTTTATATCTCAAATTCAGGCTCAAAACACCCAAAAAATCGATATTTTTGTGTCCCAGAAGCGATCTGTACATGTCTACACCGTGTTAGAGTAATTTCAAAATGCAGGTCCAAAACATGCTTAAAATCGATATTTTAGGTGCCCAAAGTCGATATGTGCATGCATCTTCTGTACCCGTTTATATCTCAAATTCAGGCTCAAAACATCCGAAAATTCAATGTTTTCGGGTCACATAAGCGATCTGTACGTGCATACTCCGTGTTAGAGTGTTTTTAAAATACAGGCCCAAAACATGCTTAAAATCGATATTTTATGTGCCCAAAGTCAATATGTGTATGCATCTTCTGTACCCGTGTATATCCCTAATTCTGGTTCATAACACCAGAAAATTCGATATTTTTGGGTTCCAGAAGCGATCTGTACATGTCTACTCAGTGCTAGAATATTTTCAAATTATACGCCCAAAACATACTAGAAATCGATATTTTGGGTGCCAAAGTCGATATGTGCATGCATCTTCTGTACCCGTTTATATCTCAAATTCAGGCTCAAAACACCCGAAAATTCCATATTTTGGGGTCCCAGAAGCGATCTGTACATGTCTACACCGTGTTTGAGTATTTTCAAGATACAAAACCCAAAACATGCTCAAAATCGATATTTTAAGTGCAAAAGTCGATATGTGCATGCATCTTCTGTACCCGTTTATATCTCAAATTCAGGCTCAAAACACCCGAAAATTCGATATTTTTGGGTCCCAAAAGCGATCTGTACATGTCTACTCCGTGTTAGAGTATTTTTTAAATACAGGCCTAAAATATAATAAAAATCGATATTTTAGGTGCCCAAAGTCGATATGTGCATGCATCTTCTGTACCCGTTTATATCGCAAATTCAGGCTCAAAACATCCGAAAATTCAATGTTTTTGGGTCCCAGAAGCGATCTGTACGTGCATACTCCGTGTTAGAGTGTTTTTAAAATACAGGCCCAAAACATGCTGAAAATCGATATTTTATGTGCCCAAAGTCAATATGTGTATGCATCTTCTGTACCCGTGTATATCCCTAATTCAGGTTCAAAACACCAGAAAATTCGATATTTTTGGTTACCAGAAGCGATCTGTACATGCCTACTCCTTGCTAGAATGTTTTCAAGATACAGACCTAAAACCTGTCAAAATCGATATTTTAAGTGTAAAAAGTCGATATGTGCATTCATCTTCTGTACCCGTTTATATCTCAAATTCAGGCTCAAAACTTCGAAAATTCGATATTTTTGGGTCCCTTAAGCAATCTGCACATGCCTACTCAGTGCTAGAATGTTTTTAAAATACAGGCTTAAAACATGCTATAAATCGATATTTTAGGTGTCCAATGTCGATATGTGCATGCATCTTCTGTACCCGTTTATATCTCAAATTCAGGCTCAAAACACCCAAAAAATCAATATTTTTGTGTCCCAGAAGCGATCACTACATGCCTACTCCGAGTTAGAGTATTTTCAAAATACAGGCCCAAAACATGCTCAAAATCGATATTTTAGGTGCCCAAAGTCGATATGTGCATGCATCTTCTGTATCCGTTTATATCTCAAATTCTGGCTCAAAACACCCAAAAAATCGATATTTTTGTGTCCCAGAAGCGATCTGTACATGCCTACTCCGTGTTAAAGTATTTTCCAAATACAGGCCCAAAACATGCTGAAAATCTATATTTTAGGTGCCCAAAGTCAATATGTTTATAAATCTTCTGTACCCGTGTATATCCCTAATACTGGTTCATAACACCAGAAAATTCGATATTTTTGGGTCCCAGAAGCGATCTGTACATGCCTACTCCTTGCTAGAATGTTTTCAAGATACAGACCCAAAATATGCTCCAAATCGATATTTTAAGTGCAAAAAGTCGATATGTGCATGCCTCTTCTGTACCCGTTTATATCTCAAATTCAGGCTCAAAACACCCAAAAAATCGATATTTTTGTGTACAAGAAGCAATCTGTACATGTCTACTCCGTGTTAGAGTATTTTCAAAATACAGGCCCAAAACATGCTCAAAATCGATATTTTAGGTGCCCAAAGTCGATATGTGCATGCATCTTCTGTATCCGTTTATATCTCAAATTCAGGCTTAAAACACCCGAAAATTCGATATTTATGGGTCCCAGAAGCGATCTGTACATGCCTACTCCGTGTTAAAGTATTTTCAAAATACAGGCACAAAACATGCTGAAAATCTATATTTTCGGTGCCCTAAGTCAATATGTGTATGCATCTTCTGTACCCGTCTATATCCCAAATTCAGGATCAAAACACCAGAAAATTCGGTATTTTTGGGTCCCAGAAGCGATCTGTACATGCCTACTCCTTGCTAGAATTTGTTCAATATACAGACCCAAAACATGCTCAAAATCGATATTTTAGGTGAAAAAAGTCGATATGTGCATGCATCCTCTGTACCCGGTTATATCCCAAATTCTGGCTCAAAACCCCCGAAGATTCGATATTTTTGGGTCCCAGAAGCGATCTGTACATGCCTACTCAGTGCTAGAATATTTTCAAATTATACGCCCAAAACATACTAAAAATCGATATTTTGGGTGACAAAGTCGATATGTGCATGCATCTTCGGTACCCGTTTATATCTCAAATTCAGGCGTAAAACACCCAAAAAAATGGATATTTTTGTGTCCCAGAAGCGATCTGTACATGTCTACACCGTGTTAGAGTATTTTCAAAAAACAGGCCCAAAACATGCTCAAAATCGATATTTTGTGTGCCCAAAGTCGATATGTGCATGCATCTTCTGTACCTGTTTATATCTCAAATTCTGACTCAAAACACCCGAAAATTCGATATTTTTGGGTCCCAAAAGCCATCTGTACATGCATACTCCGTGTTAGAGTATTTTCAAAATACAGGCCTAAAACATGCTGAAAATCTATATTTTAGCTGCTCAAAGTCAATATGTGTATGCATCTTCTGTACCCGTCTATATCCCAAATTCAGGTTCAAAACACTCGAAAATTCGATATTTTTGGGTCCCAGAAGCGATCTGTACGTGCATACTCCGTGTTAGAGTGTTTTTAAAATACAGGCCCAAAACATGCTCAAAATCGATATTTTAAGTGCAAAAAGTCGATATGTGCATGCATCTTCTGTACCCGTTTATATCTCAAATTCACGCTCAAAACACCCGAAAATTCGATATTTTTGGGTCCCTGAAGCCATCTGTAAATGCCTACTCCGTGTTAGAGTATTTTCAAAATACAGGCCCAAAACATGCTCAAAATCGATATTTTAGGTGCCCAAAGTCGATATGTGCATGCATCTTCTGTATCCGTTTATATCTCAAATTCAGGCTCAAAACACCCGAAAATTCGATATTTATGGGTCCCAGAAGCGATCTGTACATGCCTACTCCGTGTAAAAGTATTTTCAAAATACAGGCACAAAACATGCTGAAAATCTATATTTTCGGTGCCCAAAGTCAATATGTGTATGCATCTTCTGTACCCGTCTATATCCCAAATTCAGGATCAAAACACCAGAAAATTCGGTATTTTTGGGTCCCAGAAGTGATCTGTACATGCCTACTCCTTGCTAGAATGTTTTCAATATACAGACCCAAAACATGCTCAAAATCGATATTTTAGGTGAAAAAAGTCGATATGTGCATGCATCCTCTGTACCCGGTTATATCCTAAATTCTGGCTCAAAACCCCCGAAGACTCGATATTTTTGGGTCCCAGAAGCAATCTGTACATGCCTACTCAGTGCTAGAATATTTTCAAATTATACGCCCAAAACATACTAAAAATCGATATTTTGGGTGACAAAGTCGATATGTGCATGCATCTTCGGTACCCGTTTATATCTCAAATTCAGGCGTAAAACACCCAAAAAAATGGATATTTTTGTGTCCCAGAAGCGATCTGTACATGTCTACACCGTGTTAGAGTATTTTCAAAGTACAGGCCCAAAACATGCTCAAAATCGATATTTTGTGTGCCCAAAGTCGATATGTGCATGCATCTTCTGTACCTGTTTATATCTCAAATTCTGACTCAAAACACCCGAAAATTCGATATTTTAGGGTCCCAAAAGCCATCTGTACATGCATACTCCGTGTTAGAGTATTTTCAAAATACAGGCCTAAAACATGCTGAAAATCGATATTTTAGCTGCCCAAAGTCAATATGTGTATGCATCTTCTGTACCAGTCTATATCCCAAATTCAGGTTCAAAACACTCGAAAATTCGATATTTTTGGGTCCCAGAAGCAATCTGTACATGCCTACTTCTTGCTAGAATGTTTTCAAGATACAGACCCAAAACATGCTCAAAATCGATATTTTAGGTGCAAAAAGTCGATATGTGCATGCATCTTCTGTACCCGTTTATATCTCAAATTCACGCTCAAAACACCCGAAAATTCGATATTTTTGTGTCCCCGAAGCGATCTGTACATGCCTACTCCGTATTAGAGTATTTTCAAAATACAGGCCCAAAACATGCTCAAAATCAATATTTTAGGTGCCCAAAGTCGATATGTGCATGGATCTTCTGTATCCGTCTATATCCCAAATTCAGGTTCAAAACACCCGAAAATTCGATATTTTTGGGTCCTAGAAGCGATCTGTACATGCCTACTCCTTGCTAGAATTTTTTCAAGATTCAGACCCAAAACATGATCAAAATTGATATTTTAGGTGCAAAAAGACGATATGTGCATGCATCTTCTGTAACCGTTTATATCTCAAATTCAGGCTCAGAACACCCGAAAATTCAATATTTTTGGGTCCCAGAAGCGATCTGTACGTGCATACTCCGTGTTAGAGTGTTTTTATAATACAGGCCCAAAACATGCTTAAAATCGATATTTTATGTGCCCAAACTCAATATGTGTATGCATCTTCTGTACCCGTGTATATCCCTAATTCAGGTTCAAAACACCAGAAAATTCGATATTTTTGGGTCCCAGAAGCGATCTGTACATGCCTACTTCTTGCTAGAATGTTTTCAAGATAAAGACCCAAAACATGCTCAAAATCGATATTTTAAATTCAAAAAGTCGATATGTGCATGCATCTTCTGTATCCGTATATATCTCAAATTCAGGCTCAAAACACCGAAAATTCGATATTTTTTGGTCCCTTAAGCAATCTGCACATGCCTACTCAGTGATAGAATATTTTTAAAATACAGGCTTAAAACATGCTATAAATCGATATTTTAGGTGCCCAAAGTCGATATGTGCATGCATCTTCTGTATCCGTTTATATCTCAAATTCAGGCTCAAAACACCCGAAAATTCGATATTTTTGGGTCCCAGAAGCGATCTGTACATCTCTACACCGTGTTTGAGTATTTTCAAATTACAGGCCCAAAAGATGCTCAAAATCGATATTTTAGGTGCCCAAATTCGATATGTGCATGCATCTTCTGTATCCGTTTATATCTCAAATTCTGACTCAAAACACCCGAAAATTCGATATTTTTGGGTCCCAAAAGCCATCTGTACATGCATACTCCGTGTTAGAGTATTTTCAAAATACAGGCGTAAAACATGCTGAAAATCGATATTTTAGCTGCCCAAAGTCAATATGTGAATGCATCTTCTGTACCCGTCTATATCCCAAATTCAGGTTCAAAACACTCGAAAATTCTATATTTTTGGGTCCCAGAAGCAATCTGTACATGCCTACTTCTTGCTAGAATGTTTTCAAGATACAGACCCAAAACATGCTCAAAATCGATATTTTAGGTGCAAAAAGTCGATATGTGCATGCATCTTCTGTATCCGTTTATATCTCAAATTCAGGCTCAAAACACCCGAAAATTCGATATTTTTGGGTCCCAGAAGCGATCTGTACGTGCATACTCCGTGTTAGAGTGTTTTTTAAATACAGGCCCAAAACATGCTCAAAATCGATATTTTAAGTGCAAAAAGTCGATATGTGCATGCATCTTCTGTATCCGTTTATATCTCAAATTCACGCTCAAAACACCCGAAAATTCGATATTTTTGGGTCCCTGAAGCGATCTGTACATGCCTACTCCGTATTAGAGTATTTTCAAAATACAGGCCCAAAACATGCTCAAAATCGATATTTTAGGTGCCCAAAGTCGATATGTGCATGCATCTTCTGTATCCGTTTATATCTCAAATTCAGGCTCAAAACACCCGAAAATTCGATATTTATGGGTCCCAGAAGCGATCTGTAGATGCCTACTCCGTGTTAAAGTATTTTCAAAATACAGGCACAAAACATGCTGAAAATCTATATTTTCGGTGCCCAAAGTCAATATGTGTATGCATCTTCTGTACCCGTCTATATCCCAAATTCAGGATCAAAACACCAGAAAATTCGGTATTTTTGGGTCCCAGAAGTGATCTGTACATGCCTACTCCTTGCTAGAATGTTTTCAATATACAGACCCAAAACATGCTCAAAATCGATATTTTAGGTGAAAAAAGTCGATATGTGCATGCATCCTCTGTACCCGGTTATATCCCAAATTCTGGCTCAAAACCCCCGAAGACTCGATATTTTTGGGTCCCAGAAGCGATCTGTACATGCCTACTCAGTGCTAGAATATTTTCAAATTATACGCCAAAAACATACTAAAAATCGATATTTTGGGTGACAAAGTCGATATGTGCATGCATCTTCGGTACCCGTTTATATCTCAAATTCAGGCGTAAAACACCCAAAAAAATGGATATTTTTGTATCCCAGAAGCGATCTGTACATGTCTACACCGTGTTAGAGTATTTTCAAAATACAGGCCCAAAACATGCTCAAAATCGATATTTTGTGTGCCCAAAGTCGATATGTGCATGCATCTTCTGTACCTGTTTATATCTCAAATTCTGACTCAAAACACCCGAAAATTCGATATTTTTGGGTCCCAAAAGCCATCTGTACATGCATACTCCGTGTTAGAGTATTTTCAAAATACAGGCTTAAAACATGCTGAAAATCGATATTTTAGCTGCCCAAAGTCAATATGTGTATGCATCTTCTGTACCAGTCTATATCCCAAATTCAGGTTCAAAAACACTCGAAAATTCGATATTTTTGGGTCCCAGAAGCAATCTGTACATGCCTACTTCTTGCTAGAATGTTTTCAAGATACAGACCCAAAACATGCTCAAAATCGATATTTTAGGTGCAAAAAGTCGATATGTGCATGCATCTCCTGTACCCGTTTATATCTCAAATTCAGGCTCAAAACACCCGATAATTCGATATTTTTGTGTCCCCGAAGCGATCTGTACATGCCTACTCCGTATTAGAGAATTTTCAAAATACAGGCCCAAAACATGCTCAAAATCAATATTATAGGTGCCCAAAGTCGATATGTGCATGGATCTTCTGTATCAGTCTATATCCCAAATTCAGGTTCAAAACACCCGAAAATTCGATATTTTTGGGTCCCAGAAGCAATCTGTACATGCCTACTCCTTGCTAGAATTTTTTCAAGATTCATACCCAAAACATGATCAAAATTGATATTTTAGGTGCAAAAAGACGATATGTGCATGCATCTTCTGTACCCGTTTATATCTCAAATTCAGGCTCAAAACACCGAAAATTCGATATTTTTTGGTCCCTTAAGCAATCTGCACATGCCTACTCAGTGATAGAATATTTTTAAAATACAGGCTTAAAACATGCTATAAATCGATATTTTAGGTGCCCAAAGTCGATATGTGCATGCATCTTCTGTATCCGTTTATATCTCAAATTCAGGCTCAAAACTCCCGAAAATTCGATATTTTTGGGTCCCTGAAGCGATCTGTACATGCCTACTCCGTATTAGAGTATTTTCAAAATACAGGCCCAAAACATGCTCAAAATCGATATTTTAGGTGCCCAAAGTCGATATGTGCATGCATCTTCTGTATCCGTTTATATCTCAAATTCAGGCTCAAAACACCCGTAAATTCGATATTTATGGGTCCCAGAAGCGATCTGTAGATGCCTACTCCGTGTTAAAGTATTTTCAAAATACAGGCACAAAACATGCTGAAAATCTATATTTTCGGTGCCCAAAGTCAATATGTGTATGCATCTTCTGTACCCGTCTATATCCCAAATTCAGGATCAAAACACCAGAAAATTCGGTATTTTTGGGTCCCAGAAGTGATCTGTACATGCCTACTCCTTGCTAGAATGTTTTCAATATACAGACCCAAAACATGCTCAAAATCGATATTTTAGGTGAAAAAAGTCGATATGTGCATGCATCCTCTGTACCCGGTTATATCCCAAATTCTGGCTCAAAACCCCCGAAGACTCGATATTTTTGGGTCCCAGAAGCGATCTGTACATGCCTACTCAGTGCTAGAATATTTTCAAATTATACGCCCAAAACATACTAAAAATCGATATTTTGGGTGACAAAGTCGATATGTGCATGCATCTTCGGTACCCGTTTATATCTCAAATTCAGGCGTAAAACACCCAAAAAAATGGATATTTTTGTGTCCCAGAAGCGATCTGTACATGTCTACACAGTGTTAGAGTATTTTCAAAATACAGGCCCAAAACATGCTCAAAATCGATATTTTGTGTGCCCAAAGTCGATATGTGCATGCATCTTCTGTACCTGTTTATATCTCAAATTCTGACTCAAAACACCCGAAAATTCGATATTTTTGGGTCCCAAAAGCCATCTGTACATGCATACTCCGTGTTAGAGTATTTTCAAAATACAGGCTTAAAACATGCTGAAAATCGATATTTTAGCTGCCCAAAGTCAATATGTGTATGCATCTTCTGTACCAGTCTATATCCCAAATTCAGGTTCAAAACACTCGAAAATTCGATATTTTTGGGTCCCAGAAGCAATCTGTACATGCCTACTTCTTGCTAGAATGTTTTCAAGATACAGAACCAAAACATGCTCAAAATCGATATTTTAGGTGCAAAAAGTCGATATGTGCATGCATCTCCTGTACCCGTTTATATCTCAAATTCAGGCTCAAAACACCCGAAAATTCGATATTTTTGTGTCCCCGAAGCGATCTGTACATGCCTACTCCGTATTAGAGAATTTTCAAAATACAGGCCCAAAACATGCTCAAAATCAATATTATAGGTGCCCAAAGTCGATATGTGCATGGATCTTCTGTATCAGTCTATATCCCAAATTCAGGTTCAAAACACCCGAAAATTCGATATTTTTGGGTCCCAGAAGCGATCTGTACATGCCTACTCCTTGCTAGAATTTTTTCAAGATTCAGACCCAAAACATGATCAAAATTGATATTTTAGGTGCAAAAAGACGATATGTGCATGCATCTTCTGTACCCGTTTATATCTCAAATTCAGGCTCAGAACACCCGAAAATTCAATATTTTTGGGTCCCAGAAGCGATCTGTACGTGCATACTCCGTGTTAGAGTGATTTTAAAATACAGGCCCAAAACATGCTGAAAATCGATATTTTATGTGCCCAAACTCAATATGTTTATGCATCTTCTGTACCCGTGTATATCCCTAATTCAGGTTCAAAACACCAGAAAATTCGATATTTTTGGGTCCCAGAAGCGATCTGTACATGCCTACTCCTTGCTAGAATGTTTTCAAGATACAGACCCAAAACATGCTCGAAATCGATATTTTAAATTCAAAAAGTCGATATGTGCATGCATCTTCTGTATCCGTTTATATCTCAAATTCAGGCTCAAAACACCGAAAATTCGATATTTTTTGGTCCCTTAAGCAATCTGCACATGCCTACTCAGTGATAGAATATTTTTTAAATACAGGCTTAAAACATGCTATAAATCGATATTTTAGGTGCCCAAAGTCGATATGTGCATGCATCTTCTGTATCCGTTTATATCTCAAATTCAGGCTCAAAACTCCCGAAAATTCGATATTTTTGGGTCCCAGAAGCGATCTGTACATCTCTACACCGTGTTTGAGTATTTTCAAATTACAGGCCCAAAAGATGCTCAAAATCGATATTTTAGGTGCCCAAATTCGATATGTGCATGCATCTTCTGTATCCGTTTATATCTCAAATTCAGGCTCAAAACACCCGAAAATTCAATGTTTTTGGGTCCCAGAAGCGATCTGTACATGCCTACTCAGTGCTAGAATATTTTCAAATTATACGCCCAAAACATACTAAAAATCGATATTTTGGGTGACAAAGTCGATATGTGCATGCATCTTCGGTACCCGTTTATATCTCAAATTCAGGCGTAAAACACCCAAAAAAATGGATATTTTTGTGTCCCAGAAGCGATCTGTACATGTCTACACCGTGTTAGAGTATTTTCAAAATACAGGCCCAAAACATGCTCAAAATCGATATTTTAGGTGCAAAAAGTCGATATGTGCATGCATCTTCTGTACCCGTTTATATCTCAAATTCACGCTAAAAACACCCGAAAATTCGATATTTTTGGGTCCCCGAAGCGATCTGTACATGCCTACTCCGTATTAGAGTATTTTCAAAATACAGGCCCAAAACATGCTCAAAATCAATATTTTAGGTGCCCAAAGTCAATATGTGTATGCATCTTCTGTACCCGTCTATATCCCAAATTCAGGATCAAAACACCAGAAAATTCGGTATTTTTGGGTCCCAGAAGCGATCTGTACATGCCTACTCCTTGCTAGAATGTTTTCAAGATACAGACCCAAAACATGCTCAAAATCGATATTTTAGGTGCAAAAAGTCGATATGTGCATGTATCTTCTGTACCCGTTTATATCTCAAATTCACGCTCAAAACACCCGAAAATTCGATATTTTTGGGTCCCAGAAGCGATCTGTACATGCCTACTCCGTATTAGAGTATTTTCAAAATACTGGCCCAAAACATGCTCAAAATCGATATTTTAGGTGCCCAAAGTCGATATGTGCATGCATCCTCTGTATCCGTTTATATCTCAAATTCAGGCTCAAAACACCCGAAAATTCGATATTTATGGGTCCCAGAAGCGATCTCTACATGCCTACTCCGTGTTAAAGTATTTTCAAAATACAGGCACAAAACATGCTGAAAATCTATATTTTCGGTGCCCAAAGTCAATATGTGTATGCATCTTCTGTACCCGTCTATATCCCAAATTCTGGTTCAAAACACCATAAAATTCGGTATTTTTGGGTCCCAGAAGCGATCTGTACATGCCTACTCCTTGCTAGAATGTTTTCAATATACAGACCCAAAACATGCTCAAAATCGATTTTTTATGTGAAAAAAGTCGATATGTGCATGCATCCTCTGTACCCGGTTATATCCCAAATTCTGGCTCAAAACCCACGAAGATTTGATATTTTTGGGTCCCAGAAGCGATCTGTACATGCCTACTCAGTGCTAGAATATTTTCAAATTATACGCCCAAAACATACTAAAAATCGATATTTTAGGTGTTAAAGTCGATATGTGCATGCATCTTCTGTACCCGTTCATATCTCAAATTCAGTCTCAGAACACCCGAAAATTCGATTTATTTGGGTCCCAGAAGCGATCTGTACATGCCTACTCAGTGCTAGAATATTTTCAAATTATACGCCCAAAACATACTAAAAATCGATATTTTGGGTGCCAAAGTCGATATGTGCATGCATCTTCTGTACCCGTTTATATCTCAAATTCAGGCTCAAAACTCCCAAAAAATCGATATTTTTGTGTCCCAGAAGCGATCTGTACATGTCTACACCGTGTTTGAGTATTTTCAAGATACAAAACCCAAAACATGCTCAAAATCGATATTTTAAGTGCAAAAAGTCGATATGTGCATACATCATCTGTACCCTTTTATATCTCAAATTCAGGCTCAAAACACCCGAAAATTCAATATTTTTGGGTCCCAGAAGCGATCTGTACGTGCATACTCCGTGTTAGAGTGTTTTTAAAATACAGGCCCATATCTTGCTAAAAATCGATATTTTATATGCCCAAAGTCAATATGTGTATGCATCTTCTGTACCCGTGTATATCCCTAATTCAGGTTCAACACACCAGAAAATTCGATATTTTTGGTTCCCAGAAGCGATCTGTACATGCCTACTCCTTGCTAGAATGTTTTCAAGATACAGACCCAAAACATGCTCAAAATCGATATTTTAAATTCAAAAAGTCGATATGTGCATGCATCTTCTGTATCCGTCTATATCTCAAATTCAGGCTCAAAACACCGAAAATTCGATATTTTGGGGTCCCTTAAGCAATCTGCACATGCCTACTCAGTGATAGAATGTTTTTAAAATACAGGCTTAAAACATGCTATAAATCAATATTTTAGGTGTCCAAAGTCGATATGTGCATGCATCTTCTGTACCCGTTTATATCTCAAATTCAGGCTCAAAACACTCAAAAAATCGATATTTTTGTGTCCCAGAAGCGATATGTACATGCCTACTCCGTGTTAGAGTATTTTCAAAATACAGGCCCAAAACATGCTCAAAATCGATATTTTAGGTGCCCAAAGTCGATATGTGCATGCATCTTCTGTATCCGTTTATATCTCAAATTCAGGCTCAAAACACCCGAAAATTCGATATTTTTGGGTCCCAGAAGCGATCTGTACATGTCTACACCGTGTTTGAGTATTTTCAAATTACAGGCCCAAAAGATGCTGAAAATCTATATTTTAGGTGCCCAAAGTCAATATGTGTAAGCATCTTCTGTACCCGTCTATATCCCAAATTCTGGTTCAAAACACCATAAAATTCGGTATTTTTGGGTCCCAGAAGCGATCTGTACATGCCTACTCCTTGCTAGAATGTTTTCAATATACAGACCCAAAACATGCTCAAAATCGATATTTTAAGTGCAAAAAGTTGATATGTGCATGCATCTTCTGTACCCGTTTATATCTCAGATTCAGGCTCGAAACTCCGAAAATTCGATATTTTTGGGTCCCTTAAGCAATCTGCACATGCCTACTCAGTGCTAGAATGTTTTTAAAATACAGGCTTAAAACATGTTATAAATCGATATTTTAGGTGTCTAAAGTCGATATGTGCACGCATCTTCTGTACCCGTTGATATCTCAAATTAAGGCTCAAAACAACCGAAAATTCGATATTTTTGGGTCCCAGAAGCGATCTGTACATGCCTACTCCGTGTTAAAGTATTTTCAACATACAGGCACAAAACATGGTGAAAATCTATATTTTAGGTGCCCAAAGTCAATTGTGTATGCATCTTCTGTAACCGTCTATATCCCAAATTCAGGTTCAAAACACCCGAAAATTCGATATTTTTGGGTCCCAGAAGCGATCTGTACATGCCTACTTCTTGCTAGAATGTTTTCAAGATACAGACCCAAAACATGCTGAAAATCTATATTTTAGGTGCAAAAAGTCGATATGTGCATGCATCCTCTGTACACGGTTATATCCCAAATTCTGGCTCAAAACTCCCGAAAATTCGATATTTTTGGGTCCCAGAAGCGATCTGTACATGCCTACTCAGTGCTAGAATATTTTCAAATTATACGCCCAAAAGATACTAAAAATCGATATTTTGGGAGCCAAAGTCGATATGTGCATGCATTTTCTGTACCCGGTTATATCCCAAATTCTGGCTCAAAAACCCCGAAAATTCGATATTTTTGGGTCCCAGAAGCGATCTGTACATGCCTACTCAGTGCTAGAATATTTTCAAATTATAGGCCCAAAACATACTAAAAATCGATATTTTGGATGCCAAAGTCGATATGTGCATGCATCTTCTGTGCACGTTTATATCTCAAATTCAAGCTCAAAACACCCAAAAAATCGATATTTTTGTGTTCCAGAAGCGATATGTACATGTCTACACCGTGTTAGAGTATTTTCAAAATACAGGCCCAAAACAAGCTCAAAATCGATATTTTAGGTGCACAAAGTCGATATGTGCATGCATCTTCTGTACCCGTTCATATCTCAAATTCAGGCTCAGAACACCCGAAAATTCGATTTATTTGGGTCCCAGAAACGATCTGTACGTGTCTACTCAGTGTTAGAGTATTTTAAAGATACAGGCCCAAAACATGCTCAAAATCGATATTTTGGGTGCCCAAAGTCGATATGTGCATGCATCTTCTGTACCCGTTTATATCTCAAATTCAAACTCAAAACACCCGAATATTCGATATTTTTGGGTCCCAAAAGCAATGTGTACATGCATACTCCGTGTTAGAGTACTCTATAAATACAGGCCCAAAACATGCTCAAAATCGATATTTTAGGTGCCCAAAGTCGATATGTGCATGCATCTTCTGTACCCGTTCATATCTCAAATTCAGGCTCAAAACTCTCGAAAATTCCATATATTTGGGTCCCTTAAGCGATCTGTACATGCATACTCAGTGTTAAAGTATTTTCAAGATACAGACCCAAAACATGCTCAAAATCGATATTTTAGGTGCAAAAAGTCGATATGTGCAAGCATCTTCTGTTTCCGTTTATATCTCAAATTCAGGCTCAAAACACCAGAAAATTCGATATTTTTGGGTCCCAGAAGCGATCTGTACATGCATACTCCTTGCTAGAATGTTTTCAACATACAGACCCAAAACATGCTCAAAATCGATATTTTAAATTCAAAAAGTCGATATGTTCATGCATCTTCCGTACCCGTTCATATCTCAAATTCAGGCTCAGAACACCCGAAAATTCGATTTATTTGGGTCCCAGAAACGATCTGTACGTGTCTACTTAGTGTTAGAGTATTTTAAAGATACATGCCCAAAACATGCTCAAAATCGATATTTTGGGTGCCCAAAGTCGATATGTGCATGCATCTTCTGTACCCGTTTATATCTCAAATTCAAACTCAAAACACCCGAATATTCGATATTTTTGGGTCCCAAAAGCAATGTGTACATGCATACTCCGTGTTAGAGTATTCTATAAATACAGGCCCAAAACATGCTCAAAATCGATATTTTAGGTGCCCAAAGTCGATATGTGCATGCATCTTCTGTACCCGTTCATATCTCAAATTCAGGCTCAAAACACTCGAAAATTCAATATTTTTGAGTCCCTTAAGCGATCTGTACATGCATACTCAGTGTTAAAGTATTTTCAAAATACAGGCACAAAAAATGTTCAAAATCTATATTTTAGGTGCCCAAAGTCAATATGTGTATGCATCTTCTGTACCCGTCTATATCCCAAATTCTGGCTCAAAATACCGAAAATTCGATATTTTTGGGTCCCAGAAGCGATCTGTACATGCCTACTCAGTGCTAGAATATTTTCAAATTATACGCCCAAAACATACTAAAAATCTATATTTTGGGTGCCAAAGTCGATATGTGCATGCATTTTCTGTACCCGGTTATATCCCAAATTCTGGCTCAAAACCCCCGAAAATTCAATATTTTTTGGGTCCCAGAAGCGATCTGTACATGCCTACTCAGTGCTTGAATATTTTCAAATTATAGGCCCAAAACATACAAAAAATCGATATTTTGGGTGCCAAAGTCGATATGTGCATGCATCTTCTGTGCCCGTTTATATCTCAAATTCAGGCTCAAAACACCCAAAAAATCGATATTTTTGTGTCCCCGAAGCGATCTGTACATGTCTACACCGTGTTAGAGTATTTTCAAAATACAGGCCCAAAACATGCTCAAAATCGATATTTTAGGTGCCCAAAGTCGATATGTGCATGCATCTTCTGTACCCGTTCATATCTTAAATTCAGGCTCAGAACACCCGAAAATTCGATTTATTTGGGTCCCAGAAGCGATCTGTACGTGTCTACTCAGTGTTAGAGTATTTTAAAGATACAGGCCCAAAACATGCTCAAAATCGATATTTTGGGTGCCCAAAGTCGATATGTGCATGCATCTTCTGTACCCGTTTATATCTCAAATTCAAACTCAAAACACCCGAATATTCGATATTTTTGGGTCCCAAAAGCAATGTGTACATGCATACTCCGTGTTAGAGTATTCTATAAATACAGGCCCAAAACATGCTCAAAATCGATATTTTAGGTGCCCAAAGTCGATATATGCATGCATCTTCTGTATCCGTCTATATCCCAAATTCAGGTTCAAAACACCCGAAAATTCGATATTTTTGGGTCGCAGAAGCGATCTGTACATGCCTACTCTTTGCTAGAATTTTTTCAAGATACAGACCCAAAACATGCTCAAAATCGATATTTTAGGTGCAAAAAGTCGATATGTGCATGCATCTTCTGTACTCGTTTATATCTCAAATTCAGGCTCAAAACACCCGAAAATTCCATATTTTTGGGTCCCTTAAGCGATCTGTACATGCATACTCAGTGCTATAATGTTTTCAAAATATAGGTTCATAACAGGCTAAAAATCGATATTTTAGGTGTCCAAAGTCGATATGTGCATGCATCTACTATACCCGTTTATATCTCAAATTCAGGGTCAAAACACCCGAAAATTCGATATTTTTGGGTCCCAAAAGCGATCTGTACATGTCTACTCTGTGTTAGAGTATTTTTAAAATACAGGCCCAAAACATGCTAAAAATCGATATTTTGGGTGCCAAAGTCGATATGTGCATGCATCTTCTGTACCCGTTTATATCTCAAATTCAGGCTCAAAACACCCAACAAATCAATATTTTTGTGTCCCAGAAGCGATCTGTACATGCCTACTCCGAGTTAGAGTATTTTCAAAATACAGGCCCAAAACATGCTCAAAATCGATATTTTAGGTGCCCAAAGTCGATATGTGCATGCATCTTCTGTACCCGTTTATATCTCAAATTCAGGCTCAAAACAACCGAAAATTCGATATTTTTGGGTCCCTGAAGCGATCTGTACATGCCTACTCCGTGTTAAAGTATTTTCAAAATACAGGCCCAAAACATGCTCAAAATCTATATTTTAGGTGCCCAAAGTCAATATGTGTATGCATCTTCTGTACCCGTCTATATCCCAAATTCAGGTTCAAAACACCAGAAAATTCGTTATTTTTGGGTCCCAGAAGCGATCTGTACATGCTTACTCCTTGCTAGAATGTTTTCAATATACAGACCCAAAACATGCTCAAAATCGATATTTAAGGTGCAAAAAGTCGATATGTGCATGCATCCTCTGTACCCGGTTATATCCCAAATTCTGGCTCAAAACCCCCGAAAATTCGATATTTTTGGGTCCCAAAAGCGATCTGTACATGCCTACTCAGTGCTAGAATATTTTCAAATTATACGCCAAAAACATACTAAAAATCGATATTTTGGGTGCCAAAGTCGTTATGTGCATGGATCTTCTGTACCCGTTTATATCTCAAATTCAGGCTCAAAACACCCAAAAAACCGATATTTTTGTGTCCCAGAAGCGACTTGTACATGTCTACACCGTGTTAGAGTATCTTCAAAATATAGGCCCAAAACATGCTCAAAATCGATATTTTAGGTGAAAAAAGTCGATATGTGCATGCATCTTCTGTACCCGTTTATATCTCAAATTCAGGCTCAAAACACCAGAAAATTCAATATTTTTGGGTCCCAGAAGCGATTTGTACGTGCATACTCCGTGTTAGAGTGTTTTAAAATACAGGCCCATAACTTGCTAAAAATCGATATTTTATATGCCCAAAGTCAATATGTGTATGCATCTTCTGTACCCGTGAATATCCCTAATTCAGGTTCAAAACACCAGAAAATTCGATATTTTTGGTTCCCAGAAGCAATCTGTACATGCCTACTCCTTGCTAGAATGTTTTCAAGATACAGACCCAAAACATGCTCAAAATCGATATTTTAAGTGCAAAAAGTTGATATGTGCATGCATCTTCTGTACCCGTTTATATCTCAAATTCAGGCTCAAAACTCCGAAAATTCGATATTTTTGGGTCCCTTAAGCAATCTGCACATGCCTACTCAGTGCTAGAATGTTTTTAAATTACAGGCTTTAAACATGCTATAAATCGATATTTTAGGTGTCCAAAGTCGATATGTGCATGCATCTTCTGTACCCGTTGATATCTCAAATTCAGGCTCAAAACATCCGAAAATTCGATATTTTTGGGTACCAAAAGCGATCTGTACATGCCTACTCCGTGTTAAAGTATTTTCAACATACAGGCATAAAACATGGTGAAAATCTATATTTTAGGTGCCCAAAGTCAATATCTGTATGCATCTTCTGTACCCGTCTATATCCCAAATTCAGGTTCAAAACACCAGAAAATTTGGTATTTTTTGGTCCCAGAAGCGATCTGTAGATGCCTACTTCTTGCTAGAATGTTTTCAAGATACAGACCCAAAACATGCTCAAAATCGAAATTTTAGGTGCAAAAAGTCGATATGTGCATGTATCCTCTGTACACGGTTATATCCCAAATTCTGGCTCAAAACCCCCGAAAACTCGATATTTTTGGGTCCCAGAAGCTATCTGTACATGCCTACTCAGTTATAGAATATTTTCAAATTATACGCCCAAAACATACTAAAAATCGATATTTTGGGTGCCAAAGTCGATATGTGCATGCATTTTCTGTACCCGGTTATATCCCAAATTCTGGCTCAAAATCCCCGAAAATTCGATATTTTTGGGTCCCAGAAGCGATCTGTACATGCCTACTCAGTGCTAGAATATTTTCAAATTATAGGCCCAAAACATACTACAAATCGATATTTTGGGTGCCAAAGTCGATATGTGCATGCATCTTCTGTGCACGTTTATATCTCAAATTCAGGCTCAAAACACCCAAAAAATCGATATTTTTGTGTCCTCGAAGCGATCTGTACATGTCTACACCGTGTTAGAGTATTTTCAAAATACAGGCCCAAAACATGCTGAAAATCGATATTTTATGTGCCCAAAGTCAATATGTGTATGCATCTTCTGTACCCGTCTATATCCCAAATTCAGGTTCAAAACCCCAGAAAATTCGATTTTTTTGGGTCCCAGAAGCGATCTGTACATGCCTACTCCTTGCTAGAATGTTTTCAAGATACAGACCCAAAACATGTTAAAAATCGATATTTTAAGTGCAAAAAGTCGATATGTGCATGCATCTTCTGTACCCTTTTATATCTCAAATTCAGGCTCAAAACTCCGAAAATTCGATATTTTTTGGTCCCTTAAGCAATCTGCACCTGCCTACTCAGTGCTAGAATGTTTTTAAAATACAGGTTTAAAACATACTATAAATCGATATTTTAGGTGTCCAAAGTCGATATGTGCATGCATCTTCTGAACCCGTTTATATCTCAAATTCAGGCTCAAAACATCCGAAAATTCGATATTTTTGGGTCCCAAAAGCGATCTGTACATGCCTACTCCGTGTTAAAGTATTTTCAACATACAGGCATAAAACATGGTGAAAATCTATATTTTAGGTGCCCAAAGTCAATATCTGTATGCATCTTCTGTACCCGTCTATATCCCAAATTCAGGTTCAAAACACCAGAAAATTTGGTATTTTTTGGTCCCAGAAGCGATCTGTACATGCCTACTTCTTGCTAGAATGTTTTCAAGATACAGACCCAAAACATGCTCAAAATCGAAATTTTAGGTGCAAAAAGTCGATATGTGCATGTATCCTCTGTACACGGTTATATCCCAAATTCTGGCTCAAAACACCCGAAAATTCGATATTTTTGGGTACCAGAAGCTATCTGTACATGCCTACTCAGTTATAGAATATTTTCAAATTATACGCCCAAAACATACTAAAAATCGATATTTTGGGTGCCAAAGTCGATATGTGCATGCATTTTCTGTACCCGGTTATATCCCAAATTCTGGCTCAAAATCCCCGAAAATTCGATATTTTTGGGTCCCAGAAGCGATCTGTACATGCCTACTCAGTGCTAGAATATTTTCAAATTATAGGCCCAAAACATACTACAAATCGATATTTTGGGTGCCAAAGTCGATATGTGCATGCATCTTCTGTGCACGTTTATATCTCAAATTCAGGCTCAAAACACCCAAAAAATCGATATTTTTGTGTCCTCGAAGCGATCTGTACATGTCTACACCGTGTTAGAGTATTTTCAAAATACAGGCCCAAAACATGCTGAAAATCGATATTTTATGTGCCCAAAGTCAATATGTGTATGCATCTTCTGTACCCGTCTATATCCCAAATTCAGGTTCAAAACACCAGAAAATTCGATTTTTTTGGGTCCCAGAAGCGATCTGTACATGCCTACTCCTTGCTAGAATGTTTTCAAGATACAGACCCAAAACATGTTAAAAATCGATATTTTAAGTGCAAAAAGTCGATATGTGCATGCTTCTTCTGTACCCTTTTATATCTCAAATTCAGGCTCAAAACTCCGAAAATTCGATATTTTTTGGTCCCTTAAGCAATCTGCACCTGCCTACTCAGTGCTAGAATGTTTTTAAAATACAGGTTTAAAACATACTACAAATCGATATTTTAGGTGTCCAAAGTCGATATGTGCATGCATCTTCTGAACCCGTTTATATCTCAAATTCAGGCTCAAAACACCAGAAAATTCGATTTTATTGGGTCCCATAAGCGATCTGTACATGCCTACTCCGTGTTAGAGTATTTTTAAAATACATGCCCAAAACATGTTAAAAATCGATATTTTAGGTGTCCAAAATCGATATGTGCATGCATCTTCTGAATCCGTTTATATCTCAAATTCAGGCTCAAAACACCAGAAAATTCGATATTTTTGGGTCCCAAAAGCGATCTGTACATGCCTACTCCTTGCTAGAATTTTTTCAAGATACAGACCCAAAACATGCTCAAAATCGATATTTTAGGTGCAAAAAGTCGATATGTGCATGCATCTTCTGTACCCGTTTATATCTCAAATTCAGGCTCAAAACACCCGAAAATTCCATATTTTGGGGTCCCTTAAGCGATCTGTACATGCATACTCAGTGCTATAATGTTTTCAAGATACAGACCCAAAACATGCTCAAAATCGATATTTTAGGTGTCCAAATTCGATATGTGCATGCATCTACTGTACCCGTTTATATCTCAAATTCTGGCTCAAAACCCCCGAAAAATCGATATTTTTGGGTCCCAGAAGCGATCTGTACATGCCTACTCAGTGCTAGAATATTTTCAAATTATACGCCGAAAACATACTAAAAATCGATATTTTGGATGCCAAAGTCGATATGTGCATGCATCTTTTGTACCCGTTTATATCTCAAATTCAGGCTCAGAACACCCTAAAATTCGATTTATTTGGGTTCCAGAAGCGATCTGTATGTGTCTACTCAGTGTTAGAGTATTTTAAAAATACAGGCCCAAAACATGCTCAAAATCGATATTTTGGGTGCCCAAAGTCGATATGTGCATGCATCTTCTGTACCCGTTTATATCTCAAATTCAGACTCAAAACACCCGAATATTCAATATTTTTGGGTCCCAAAAGCAATGTGTACATGCATACTCCGTGTTAGAGTATTTTCAAAATACAGGTCTAAAACATGCTGAAAATCTATATATTAGGTGCAAAAAGTCAATATGTGTATGTATCTTCTGTACCCGTCGATATCCCAAATTCAGGTTCAAAACACTCGAAAATTCGATATTTTTGGGTCCCAGAAGCAATCTGTACATGCCTACTTCTTGCTAGAATGTTTTCAAGATACAGACCCAAAACATGCTCAAAATCGATATATTAGGTGCAAAAAGTCGAAATGTGCATGCATCTTCTGTTCCCGTTTATATCTCAAATTCAGGCTCAAAACACCCGAAAATTCGATATTTTTGGGTCCCCGAAGCGATCTGTACATGCCTACTCCGTGTTATAGTTTTTTTCAAAATACAGGCCCAAAACATGCTCAAAATCGATATTTTAGGTGCCGAATGTCGATATGTGCATGCATCTTCTGTATCCGTCTATATCCCAAATTCAGGTTCAAAACACCCGAAAATTCGATATTTTTGGGTCCTAGAAGCGATCTGTACATGCCTACTCCTTGCTAGAATTTTTTAAGATACAAACCCAAGACATGCTCAAAATCGATATTTTATGTGCAAAAAGTCGATATGTGCATGCATCTTCTGTACCCGTTTATATCTCAAATTCAGGCTCAAAACACCAGAAAATTCGATATTTTTGGGTCCCAAAAGCGATCTGTACATGCCTACTCAGTGCTAGAATATTTTCAAATTATACGCCGAAAATATTCTAAAAATCGTTATTTTGGGTGCCAAAGTCGATATGTGCATGCATCTTCTGTACCCGTTTATATCTCAAATTCAGGCTCAAAACACCTAAAAAATCGATATTTTTGTGTCCCAGAAGCGATCTGTACATGTCTACACCGTGCTATAGCATTTTCAAAATAAAGGCCCAAAACATGCTCAAAACCGATATTTTAGGTGCCCAAAGTCGATATGTGCATGCATCATCTATACCCGTTCATATCTCAAATTCAGGCTCAGAACACCCTAAAATTCGATTTATTTGGGTTCCAGAAGCGATCTGTACATGTCTACTCCGTGTTAGAGTATTTTTAAAATACAGGCCCAAAACATGCTAAAAATCGATATTTTAGGTGCCTAAAGTCGATATGTGCATGCATCTTCTGTACCCGTTTATATCTCAAATTCAGGCTCAAAACACCAGAAAATTCAATATTTTTGGGTCCCAGAAGCGATCTGTACGTGCATACTCCGTGTTAGAGTGTTTTTAAAATACAGGCCCAAAACATGCTGAAAATCGATATTTTATGTGCCAAAAGTCAATATGTGTATGCATCTTCTGGACACGTGTATATCCCTAATTCAAGTTCAAAACACCAGAAAATTCGATACTTTTGGGTCCCAAAAGCGATCTGTACATGCCTACACCTTGCTAGAATGTTTTCTGGATACAGACCAAAAACATGCTCAAAATCGATATTTTAAGTGCAAAAAGTCGATATGTGCATGCATCTTCTGTACCCGTTTATATCTCAAATTCAGGCTTAAAACTCCGAAAATTCGATATTTTTGGGTCCCAGAAGCAATCTTCACATGCCTACTCAGTGCTAGAATGTTTTTAAAATACAGGCTTAAAACATGCTATAAATCGATATTTTAGGTGTCCAAAGTCGATATGTGCATGCATCATCTGTACCCGTTTATATCTCAAATTAAGGCTCAAAACACCCGAAAATTCAATATTTTTGGGTCCCAGAAGCGATCTGTACATGCCTACTCCGTGTTAGAGTATTTTTAAAATACATGCCCAAAACATGTTAAAAATCGATATTTTAGGTGTCCAAAATCGATATGTGCATGCATCTTCTGAATCCGTTTATATCTCAAATTCAGGCTCAAAACACCAGAAAATTCGATATTTTTGGGTCCCAAAAGCGATCTGTACATGCCTACTCCTTGCTAGAATTTTTTCAAGATACAGACCCAAAACATGCTCAAAATCGATATTTTAGGTGCAAAAAGTCGATATGTGCATGCATCTTCTGTACCCGTTTATATCTCAAATTCAGGCTCAAAACACCCGAAAATTCCATATTTTGGGGTCACTTAAGCGATCTGTACATGCATACTCAGTGCTATAATGTTTTCAAGATACAGACCCAAAACATGCTCAAAATCGATATTTTAGGTGTCCAAATTCGATATGTGCATGCATCTACTGTACCCGTTTATATCTCAAATTCTGGCTCAAAACCCCCGAAAAATCGATATTTTTGGGTCCCAGAAGCGATCTGTACATGCCTACTCAGTGCTAGAATATTTTCAAATTATACGCCAAAAACATACTAAAAATCGATATTTTGGATGCCAAAGTCGATATGTGCATGCATCTTTTGTACCCGTTTATATCTCAAATTCAGGCTCAGAACACCCTAAAATTCGATTTATTTGGGTTCCAGAAGCGATCTGTATGTGTCTACTCAGTGTTAGAGTATTTTAAAAATACAGGCCCAAAACATGCTCAAAATCGATATTTTGGGTGCCCAAAGTCGATATGTGCATGCATCTTCTGTACCCGTTTATATCTCAAATTCAGACTCAAAACACCCGAATATTCAATATTTTTGGGTCCCAAAAGCAATGTGTACATGCATACTCCGTGTTAGAGTATTTTCAAAATACAGGTCTAAAACATGCTGAAAATCTATATATTAGGTGCAAAAAGTCAATATGTGTATGTATCTTCTGTACCCGTCGATATCCCAAATTCAGGTTCAAAACACTCGAAAATTCGATATTTTTGGGTCCCAGAAGCAATCTGTACATGCCTACTTCTTGCTAGAATGTTTTCAAGATACAGACCCAAAACATGCTCAAAATCGATATATTAGGTGCAAAAAGTCGAAATGTGCATGCATCTTCTGTTCCCGTTTATATCTCAAATTCAGGCTCAAAACACCCGAAAATTCGATATTTTTGGGTCCCCGAAGCGATCTGTACATGCCTACTCCGTGTTATAGTTTTTTTCAAAATACAGGCCCAAAACATGCTCAAAATCGATATTTTAGGTGCCGAATGTCGATATGTGCATGCATCTTCTGTATCCGTCTATATCCCAAATTCAGGTTCAAAACACCCGAAAATTCGATATTTTTGGGTCCTAGAAGCGATCTGTACATGCCTACTCCTTGCTAGAATTTTTTAAGATACAAACCCAAGACATGCTCAAAATCGATATTTTATGTGCAAAAAGTCGATATGTGCATGCATCTTCTGTACCCGTTTATATCTCAAATTCAGGCTCAAAACACCAGAAAATTCGATATTTTTGGGTCCCAAAAGCGATCTGTACATGCCTACTCAGTGCTAGAATATTTTCAAATTATACGCCGAAAATATTCTAAAAATCGTTATTTTGGGTGCCAAAGTCGATATGTGCATGCATCTTCTGTACCCGTTTATATCTCAAATTCAGGCTCAAAACACCTAAAAAATCGATATTTTTGTGTCCCAGAAGCGATCTGTACATGTCTACACCGTGCTATAGCATTTTCAAAATAAAGGCCCAAAACATGCTCAAAACCGATATTTTAGGTGCCCAAAGTCGATATGTGCATGCATCATCTATACCCGTTCATATCTCAAATTCAGGCTCAGAACACCCTAAAATTCGATTTATTTGGGTTCCAGAAGCGATCTGTACATGTCTACTCCGTGTTAGAGTATTTTTAAAATACAGGCCCAAAACATGCTAAAAATCGATATTTTAGGTGCCTAAAGTCGATATGTGCATGCATCTTCTGTACCCGTTTATATCTCAAATTCAGGCTCAAAACACCAGAAAATTCAATATTTTTGGGTCCCAGAAGCGATCTGTACGTGCATACTCCGTGTTAGAGTGTTTTTAAAATACAGGCCCAAAACATGCTGAAAATCGATATTTTATGTGCCAAAAGTCAATATGTGTATGCATCTTCTGGACACGTGTATATCCCTAATTCAAGTTCAAAACACCAGAAAATTCGATACTTTTGGGTCCCAAAAGCGATCTGTACATGCCTACACCTTGCTAGAATGTTTTCTGGATACAGACCAAAAACATGCTCAAAATCGATATTTTAAGTGCAAAAAGTCGATATGTGCATGCATCTTCTGTACCCGTTTATATCTCAAATTCAGGCTTAAAACTCCGAAAATTCGATATTTTTGGGTCCCAGAAGCAATCTTCACATGCCTACTCAGTGCTAGAATGTTTTTAAAATACAGGCTTAAAACATGCTATAAATCGATATTTTAGGTGTCCAAAGTCGATATGTGCATGCATCATCTGTACCCGTTTATATCTCAAATTAAGGCTCAAAACACCCGAAAATTCAATATTTTTGGGTCCCAGAAGCGATCTGTACATGCCTACTCCGTGTTAGAGTGTTTTTGAAATACAGGGCCAAAACATGCTAAAAATCGATATTTTATGTGCCCAAAGTCAAAATGTGTATGCATCTTCTGTACACGTGTATATCCCTAATTCAGGTTCAAAACACCAGAAAATTCGATATTTTTGGGTCCCAGAAACGATCTGTACATGCCTACTCCGTGTTAATGTATTTTCAAAATAAAGGCCCAAAACATGCTGAAAATCTATATTTTAGGTGCCCAAAGTCAATATGTGCATGCATCTTCTGTACCCGTCTATTACCCAAATTCAGAATCAAAATACCAGAAAATTCGGTATTTTTGGGTCCCAGAAGCGATCTGTACGTGCATACTCCGTGTTAGAGTGTTTTTAAAATACAGGCCCAAAACATGCTGAAAATCGATATTTTATGTGCCCAAAGTCACTATGTGTATGCATCTTCTGTACACGTGTATATCCCTAATTCAAGTTCAAAACACCAGAAAATTCGATATTTTTGGGTCCCAAAAGCGATCTGTACATGCCTACTCCTTGCTAGAATGTTTTCAAGATACAGACCCAAAACATGCTCAAAATCGATATTTTAAGTGCAAAAAGTCGATATGTGCATGCATCTTCTGTACCCGTTTATATCTCAAATTCAGGCTCAAAACTCCGAAAATTCGATATTTTTGGGTCCCAGAAGCAATCTTCACATGCCTACTCAGTGCTAGAATTTTTTTAAAATACAGGCTTAAAACATGCTATAAATCGATATTTTAGGTGTCCAAAGTCGATATGTGCATGCATCTTCTGTACCCGTTTATATCTCAAATTCAGGCTCAAAACACCCGAAAATTCGATATCTTTCGGTCCCAAAAGCGATCTGTACATGTCTACTCCGTGTTAGAGTATTTTTAAAATACAGGCCCAAAACATGCTAAAAATCGATATTTTAGGTGCCCAAAGTCGATATGTGCATGCATCATCTGTACCCGTTTATATCTCAAATTAAGGCTCAAAACACCCGAAAATTCATTATTTTTGGGTCCCAGAAGCGATCTGTACGTGCACACTCTGTGTTAGAGTGTTTTTAAAATACAGGGCCAAAACATGCTAAAAATCGATATTTTATGTGCCCAAAGTCAAAATGTGTATGCATCTTCTGTACACGTGTATATCCCTAATTCAGGTTCAAAACACCAGAAAATTCGATATTTTTCGGTCCCAGAAACGATCTGTACATGCCTACTCCGTGTTAATGTATTTTCAAAATACAGGCCCAAAACATGCTGAAAATCTATATTTTTGGTGCCCAAAGTCAATATGTGCATGCATCTTCTGTACCCGTCTATTACCCAAATTCAGGTTCATAACACCAGAAAATTCGGTATTTTTGGGTCCCAGAAGCGATCTGTAAATGCCTACTACTTGCTAGAATTTTTTCAAGATACAGACCCAAAACATGCTTAAAATCGATATTTTATGTGCAAAAAGTCGATATGTGCATGCATCCTCTGTACCCGGTTATATCCCAAATTCTGGCTCAAAACCCCCGAAAATTCGATATTTTTGGGTCGCAGAAGCGATCTGTACATGCCTACTCAGTGCTAGAATATTTTCAAATTATACGCCGAAAACATACTAAAAATCGATATATTGGGTGCCAAAGTCGATATGTGCATGCATCTTCTGTACCCGTTTATATCTCAAATTCAGGCTCAAAACACCCAAAAAATCGATATTTTTGTGTCCCATAAGCGATCTGTACATGTCTACACCGTGCTATAGCATTTTCAAAATACAGGCCCAAAACATGCTCAAAACCGATATTTTAGGTGCCCAAAGTCGATATGTGCATGCATCATCTGTACCCGTTCATATCTCAAATTCAGGCTCAGAACACCCTAAAATTCGATTTATTTGGGTTCCAGAATCGATCTGTACGTGCATACTCCGTGTTAGAGTGTTTTTAAAATACAGGCCCAAAACATGCTAAAAATCGATATTTTAGGTGCCTAAAGTCGATATGTGCATGCATCTTCTGTACCCGTTTATATCTCAAATTCAGGCTCAAAACACCAGAAAATTCAATATTTTTGGGTCCCAGAAGCGATCTGTACGTGCATACTCCGTGTTAGAGTGTTTTTAAAATACAGGCCCAAAACATGCTGAAAATCGATATTTTATGTGCCAAAAGTCAATATGTGTATGCATCTTCTGGACACGTGTATATCCCTAATTCAAGTTCAAAACACCAGAAAATTCGATACTTTTGGGTCCCAAAAGCGATCTGTACATGCCTACACCTTGCTAGAATGTTTTCAAGATACAGACCAAAAACATGCTCAAAATCGATATTTTGGGTGCCCAAAGTCGATATGTGCATGCATCTTCTGTACCCGTTTATATCTCAAATTCAGACTCAAAACACCCGAATATTCAATATTTTTGGGTCCCAAAAGCAATGTGTACATGCATACTCCGTGTTAGAGTATTTTCAAAATACAGGTCTAAAACATGCTGAAAATCTATATATTAGGTGCAAAAAGTCAATATGTGTATGTATCTTCTGTACCCGTCGATATCCCAAATTCAGGTTCAAAACACTCGAAAATTCGATATTTTTGGGTCCCAGAAGCAATCTGTACATGCCTACTTCTTGCTAGAATGTTTTCAAGATACAGACCCAAAACATGCTCAAAATCGATATATTAGGTGCAAAAAGTCGAAATGTGCATGCATCTTCTGTTCCCGTTTATATCTCAAATTCAGGCTCAAAACACCCGAAAATTCGATATTTTTGGGTCCCCGAAGCGATCTGTACATGCCTACTCCGTGTTATAGTTTTTTTCAAAATACAGGCCCAAAACATGCTCAAAATCGATATTTTAGGTGCCGAATGTCGATATGTGCATGCATCTTCTGTATCCGTCTATATCCCAAATTCAGGTTCAAAACACCCGAAAATTCGATATTTTTGGGTCCTAGAAGCGATCTGTACATGCCTACTCCTTGCTAGAATTTTTTAAGATACAAACCCAAGACATGCTCAAAATCGATATTTTATGTGCAAAAAGTCGATATGTGCATGCATCTTCTGTACCCGTTTATATCTCAAATTCAGGCTCAAAACACCAGAAAATTCGATATTTTTGGGTCCCAAAAGCGATCTGTACATGCCTACTCAGTGCTAGAATATTTTCAAATTATACGCCGAAAATATTCTAAAAATCGTTATTTTGGGTGCCAAAGTCGATATGTGCATGCATCTTCTGTACCCGTTTATATCTCAAATTCAGGCTCAAAACACCTTAAAAATCGATATTTTTGTGTCCCAGAAGCGATCTGTACATGTCTACACCGTGCTATAGCATTTTCAAAATACAGGCCCAAAACATGCTCAAAACCGATATTTTAGGTGCCCAAAGTCGATATGTGCATGCATCATCTATACCCGTTCATATCTCAAATTCAGGCTCAGAACACCCTAAAATTCGATTTATTTGGGTTCCAGAAGCGATCTGTACATGTCTACTCCGTGTTAGAGTATTTTTAAAATACAGGCCCAAAACATGCTAAAAATCGATATTTTAGGTGCCTAAAGTCGATATGTGCATGCATCTTCTGTACCCGTTTATATCTCAAATTCAGGCTCAAAACACCAGAAAATTCAATATTTTTGGGTCCCAGAAGCGATCTGTACGTGCATACTCCGTGTTAGAGTGTTTTTAAAATACAGGCCCAAAACATGCTGAAAATCGATATTTTATGTGCCAAAAGTCAATATGTGTATGCATCTTCTGGACACGTGTATATCCCTAATTCAAGTTCAAAACACCAGAAAATTCGATACTTTTGGGTCCCAAAAGCGATCTGTACATGCCTACACCTTGCTAGAATGTTTTCAAGATACAGACCAAAAACATGCTCAAAATCGATATTTTGGGTGCCCAAAGTCGATATGTGCATGCATCTTCTGTACCCGTTTAAATCTCAAATTCAGACTCAAAACACCCGAATATTCAATATTTTTGGGTCCCAAAAGCAATGTGTACATGCATACTCCGTGTTAGAGTATTTTCAAAATACAGGTCTAAAACATGCTGAAAATCTATATATTAGGTGCAAAAAGTCAATATGTGTATGTATCTTCTGTACCCGTCGATATCCCAAATTCAGGTTCAAAACACTCGAAAATTCGATATTTTTGGGTCCCAGAAGCAATCTGTACATGCCTACTTCTTGCTAGAATGTTTTCAAGATACAGACCCAAAACATGCTCAAAATCGATATATTAGGTGCAAAAAGTCGAAATGTGCATGCATCTTCTGTTCCCGTTTATATCTCAAATTCAGGCTCAAAACACCCGAAAATTCGATATTTTTGGGTCCCCGAAGCGATCTGTACATGCCTACTCCGTGTTATAGTTTTTTTCAAAATACAGGCCCAAAACATGCTCAAAATCGATATTTTAGGTGCCGAATGTCGATATGTGCATGCATCTTCTGTATCCGTCTATATCCCAAATTCAGGTTCAAAACACCCGAAAATTCGATATTTTTGGGTCCTAGAAGCGATCTGTACATGCCTACTCCTTGCTAGAATTTTTTAAGATACAAACCCAAGACATGCTCAAAATCGATATTTTATGTGCAAAAAGTCGATATGTGCATGCATCTTCTGTACCCGTTTATATCTCAAATTCAGGCTCAAAACACCAGAAAATTCGATATTTTTGGGTCCCAAAAGCGATCTGTACATGCCTACTCAGTGCTAGAATATTTTCAAATTATACGCCGAAAATATTCTAAAAATCGTTATTTTGGGTGCCAAAGTCGATATGTGCATGCATCTTCTGTACCCGTTTATATCTCAAATTCAGGCTCAAAACACCTAAAAAATCGATATTTTTGTGTCCCAGAAGCGATCTGTACATGTCTACACCGTGCTATAGCATTTTCAAAATAAAGGCCCAAAACATGCTCAAAACCGATATTTTAGGTGCCCAAAGTCGATATGTGCATGCATCATCTATACCCGTTCATATCTCAAATTCAGGCTCAGAACACCCTAAAATTCGATTTATTTGGGTTCCAGAAGCGATCTGTACATGTCTACTCCGTGTTAGAGTATTTTTAAAATACAGGCCCAAAACATGCTAAAAATCGATATTTTAGGTGCCTAAAGTCGATATGTGCATGCATCTTCTGTACCCGTTTATATCTCAAATTCAGGCTCAAAACACCAGAAAATTCAATATTTTTGGGTCCCAGAAGCGATCTGTACGTGCATACTCCGTGTTAGAGTGTTTTTAAAATACAGGCCCAAAACATGCTGAAAATCGATATTTTATGTGCCAAAAGTCAATATGTGTATGCATCTTCTGGACACGTGTATATCCCTAATTCAAGTTCAAAACACCAGAAAATTCGATACTTTTGGGTCCCAAAAGCGATCTGTACATGCCTACACCTTGCTAGAATGTTTTCTGGATACAGACCAAAAACATGCTCAAAATCGATATTTTAAGTGCAAAAAGTCGATATGTGCATGCATCTTCTGTACCCGTTTATATCTCAAATTCAGGCTTAAAACTCCGAAAATTCGATATTTTTGGGTCCCAGAAGCAATCTTCACATGCCTACTCAGTGCTAGAATGTTTTTAAAATACAGGCTTAAAACATGCTATAAATCGATATTTTAGGTGTCCAAAGTCGATATGTGCATGCATCTTCTGTACCCGTTTATATCTCAAATTCAGGCTCAAAACACCTAAAAAATCGATATTTTTGTGTCCCAGAAGCGATCTGTACATGTCTACACCGTGCTATAGCATTTTCAAAATAAAGGCCCAAAACATGCTCAAAACCGATATTTTAGGTGCCCAAAGTCGATATGTGCATGCATCATCTATACCCGTTCATATCTCAAATTCAGGCTCAGAACACCCTAAAATTCGATTTATTTGGGTTCCAGAAGCGATCTGTACATGTCTACTCCGTGTTAGAGTATTTTTAAAATACAGGCCCAAAACATGCTAAAAATCGATATTTTAGGTGCCTAAAGTCGATATGTGCATGCATCTTCTGTACCCGTTTATATCTCAAATTCAGGCTCAAAACACCAGAAAATTCAATATTTTTGGGTCCCAGAAGCGATCTGTACGTGCATACTCCGTGTTAGAGTGTTTTTAAAATACAGGCCCAAAACATGCTGAAAATCGATATTTTATGTGCCAAAAGTCAATATGTGTATGCATCTTCTGGACACGTGTATATCCCTAATTCAAGTTCAAAACACCAGAAAATTCGATACTTTTGGGTCCCAAAAGCGATCTGTACATGCCTACACCTTGCTAGAATGTTTTCTGGATACAGACCAAAAACATGCTCAAAATCGATATTTTAAGTGCAAAAAGTCGATATGTGCATGCATCTTCTGTACCCGTTTATATCTCAAATTCAGGCTTAAAACTCCGAAAATTCGATATTTTTGGGTCCCAGAAGCAATCTTCACATGCCTACTCAGTGCTAGAATGTTTTTAAAATACAGGCTTAAAACATGCTATAAATCGATATTTTAGGTGTCCAAAGTCGATATGTGCATGCATCATCTGTACCCGTTTATATCTCAAATTAAGGCTCAAAACACCCGAAAATTCAATATTTTTGGGTCCCAGAAGCGATCTGTACATGCCTACTCCGTGTTAGAGTGTTTTTGAAATACAGGGCCAAAACATGCTAAAAATCGATATTTTATGTGCCCAAAGTCAAAATGTGTATGCATCTTCTGTACACGTGTATATCCCTAATTCAGGTTCAAAACACCAGAAAATTCGATATTTTTGGGTCCCAGAAACGATCTGTACATGCCTACTCCGTGTTAATGTATTTTCAAAATAAAGGCCCAAAACATGCTGAAAATCTATATTTTAGGTGCCCAAAGTCAATATGTGCATGCATCTTCTGTACCCGTCTATTACCCAAATTCAGAATCAAAATACCAGAAAATTCGGTATTTTTGGGTCCCAGAAGCGATCTGTACGTGCATACTCCGTGTTAGAGTGTTTTTAAAATACAGGCCCAAAACATGCTGAAAATCGATATTTTATGTGCCCAAAGTCACTATGTGTATGCATCTTCTGTACACGTGTATATCCCTAATTCAAGTTCAAAACACCAGAAAATTCGATATTTTTGGGTCCCAAAAGCGATCTGTACATGCCTACTCCTTGCTAGAATGTTTTCAAGATACAGACCCAAAACATGCTCAAAATCGATATTTTAAGTGCAAAAAGTCGATATGTGCATGCATCTTCTGTACCCGTTTATATCTCAAATTCAGGCTCAAAACTCCGAAAATTCGATATTTTTGGGTCCCAGAAGCAATCTTCACATGCCTACTCAGTGCTAGAATTTTTTTAAAATACAGGCTTAAAACATGCTATAAATCGATATTTTAGGTGTCCAAAGTCGATATGTGCATGCATCTTCTGTACCCGTTTATATCTCAAATTCAGGCTCAAAACACCCGAAAATTCGATATCTTTCGGTCCCAAAAGCGATCTGTACATGTCTACTCCGTGTTAGAGTATTTTTAAAATACAGGCCCAAAACATGCTAAAAATCGATATTTTAGGTGCCCAAAGTCGATATGTGCATGCATCATCTGTACCCGTTTATATCTCAAATTAAGGCTCAAAACACCCGAAAATTCATTATTTTTGGGTCCCAGAAGCGATCTGTACGTGCACACTCTGTGTTAGAGTGTTTTTAAAATACAGGGCCAAAACATGCTAAAAATCGATATTTTATGTGCCCAAAGTCAAAATGTGTATGCATCTTCTGTACACGTGTATATCCCTAATTCAGGTTCAAAACACCAGAAAATTCGATATTTTTCGGTCCCAGAAACGATCTGTACATGCCTACTCCGTGTTAATGTATTTTCAAAATACAGGCCCAAAACATGCTGAAAATCTATATTTTTGGTGCCCAAAGTCAATATGTGCATGCATCTTCTGTACCCGTCTATTACCCAAATTCAGGTTCATAACACCAGAAAATTCGGTATTTTTGGGTCCCAGAAGCGATCTGTAAATGCCTACTACTTGCTAGAATTTTTTCAAGATACAGACCCAAAACATGCTTAAAATCGATATTTTATGTGCAAAAAGTCGATATGTGCATGCATCCTCTGTACCCGGTTATATCCCAAATTCTGGCTCAAAACCCCCGAAAATTCGATATTTTTGGGTCACAGAAGCGATCTGTACATGCCTACTCAGTGCTAGAATATTTTCAAATTATACGCCGAAAACATACTAAAAATCGATATATTGGGTGCCAAAGTCGATATGTGCATGCATCTTCTGTACCCGTTTATATCTCAAATTCAGGCTCAAAACACCCAAAAAATCGATATTTTTGTGTCCCATAAGCGATCTGTACATGTCTACACCGTGCTATAGCATTTTCAAAATACAGGCCCAAAACATGCTCAAAACCGATATTTTAGGTGCCCAAAGTCGATATGTGCATGCATCATCTGTACCCGTTCATATCTCAAATTCAGGCTCAGAACACCCTAAAATTCGATTTATTTGGGTTCCAGAATCGATCTGTACGTGCATACTCCGTGTTAGAGTGTTTTTAAAATACAGGCCCAAAACATGCTAAAAATCGATATTTTAGGTGCCTAAAGTCGATATGTGCATGCATCTTCTGTACCCGTTTATATCTCAAATTCAGGCTCAAAACACCAGAAAATTCAATATTTTTGGGTCCCAGAAGCGATCTGTACGTGCATACTCCGTGTTAGAGTGTTTTTAAAATACAGGCCCAAAACATGCTGAAAATCGATATTTTATGTGCCAAAAGTCAATATGTGTATGCATCTTCTGGACACGTGTATATCCCTAATTCAAGTTCAAAACACCAGAAAATTCGATACTTTTGGGTCCCAAAAGCGATCTGTACATGCCTACACCTTGCTAGAATGTTTTCAAGATACAGACCAAAAACATGCTCAAAATCGATATTTTGGGTGCCCAAAGTCGATATGTGCATGCATCTTCTGTACCCGTTTATATCTCAAATTCAGACTCAAAACACCCGAATATTCAATATTTTTGGGTCCCAAAAGCAATGTGTACATGCATACTCCGTGTTAGAGTATTTTCAAAATACAGGTCTAAAACATGCTGAAAATCTATATATTAGGTGCAAAAAGTCAATATGTGTATGTATCTTCTGTACCCGTCGATATCCCAAATTCAGGTTCAAAACACTCGAAAATTCGATATTTTTGGGTCCCAGAAGCAATCTGTACATGCCTACTTCTTGCTAGAATGTTTTCAAGATACAGACCCAAAACATGCTCAAAATCGATATATTAGGTGCAAAAAGTCGAAATGTGCATGCATCTTCTGTTCCCGTTTATATCTCAAATTCAGGCTCAAAACACCCGAAAATTCGATATTTTTGGGTCCCCGAAGCGATCTGTACATGCCTACTCCGTGTTATAGTTTTTTTCAAAATACAGGCCCAAAACATGCTCAAAATCGATATTTTAGGTGCCGAATGTCGATATGTGCATGCATCTTCTGTATCCGTCTATATCCCAAATTCAGGTTCAAAACACCCGAAAATTCGATATTTTTGGGTCCTAGAAGCGATCTGTACATGCCTACTCCTTGCTAGAATTTTTTAAGATACAAACCCAAGACATGCTCAAAATCGATATTTTATGTGCAAAAAGTCGATATGTGCATGCATCTTCTGTACCCGTTTATATCTCAAATTCAGGCTCAAAACACCAGAAAATTCGATATTTTTGGGTCCCAAAAGCGATCTGTACATGCCTACTCAGTGCTAGAATATTTTCAAATTATACGCCGAAAATATTCTAAAAATCGTTATTTTGGGTGCCAAAGTCGATATGTGCATGCATCTTCTGTACCCGTTTATATCTCAAATTCAGGCTCAAAACACCTTAAAAATCGATATTTTTGTGTCCCAGAAGCGATCTGTACATGTCTACACCGTGCTATAGCATTTTCAAAATACAGGCCCAAAACATGCTCAAAACCGATATTTTAGGTGCCCAAAGTCGATATGTGCATGCATCATCTATACCCGTTCATATCTCAAATTCAGGCTCAGAACACCCTAAAATTCGATTTATTTGGGTTCCAGAAGCGATCTGTACATGTCTACTCCGTGTTAGAGTATTTTTAAAATACAGGCCCAAAACATGCTAAAAATCGATATTTTAGGTGCCTAAAGTCGATATGTGCATGCATCTTCTGTACCCGTTTATATCTCAAATTCAGGCTCAAAACACCAGAAAATTCAATATTTTTGGGTCCCAGAAGCGATCTGTACGTGCATACTCCGTGTTAGAGTGTTTTTAAAATACAGGCCCAAAACATGCTGAAAATCGATATTTTATGTGCCAAAAGTCAATATGTGTATGCATCTTCTGGACACGTGTATATCCCTAATTCAAGTTCAAAACACCAGAAAATTCGATACTTTTGGGTCCCAAAAGCGATCTGTACATGCCTACACCTTGCTAGAATGTTTTCAAGATACAGACCAAAAACATGCTCAAAATCGATATTTTGGGTGCCCAAAGTCGATATGTGCATGCATCTTCTGTACCCGTTTAAATCTCAAATTCAGACTCAAAACACCCGAATATTCAATATTTTTGGGTCCCAAAAGCAATGTGTACATGCATACTCCGTGTTAGAGTATTTTCAAAATACAGGTCTAAAACATGCTGAAAATCTATATATTAGGTGCAAAAAGTCAATATGTGTATGTATCTTCTGTACCCGTCGATATCCCAAATTCAGGTTCAAAACACTCGAAAATTCGATATTTTTGGGTCCCAGAAGCAATCTGTACATGCCTACTTCTTGCTAGAATGTTTTCAAGATACAGACCCAAAACATGCTCAAAATCGATATATTAGGTGCAAAAAGTCGAAATGTGCATGCATCTTCTGTTCCCGTTTATATCTCAAATTCAGGCTCAAAACACCCGAAAATTCGATATTTTTGGGTCCCCGAAGCGATCTGTACATGCCTACTCCGTGTTATAGTTTTTTTCAAAATACAGGCCCAAAACATGCTCAAAATCGATATTTTAGGTGCCGAATGTCGATATGTGCATGCATCTTCTGTATCCGTCTATATCCCAAATTCAGGTTCAAAACACCCGAAAATTCGATATTTTTGGGTCCTAGAAGCGATCTGTACATGCCTACTCCTTGCTAGAATTTTTTAAGATACAAACCCAAGACATGCTCAAAATCGATATTTTATGTGCAAAAAGTCGATATGTGCATGCATCTTCTGTACCCGTTTATATCTCAAATTCAGGCTCAAAACACCAGAAAATTCGATATTTTTGGGTCCCAAAAGCGATCTGTACATGCCTACTCAGTGCTAGAATATTTTCAAATTATACGCCGAAAATATTCTAAAAATCGTTATTTTGGGTGCCAAAGTCGATATGTGCATGCATCTTCTGTACCCGTTTATATCTCAAATTCAGGCTCAAAACACCTAAAAAATCGATATTTTTGTGTCCCAGAAGCGATCTGTACATGTCTACACCGTGCTATAGCATTTTCAAAATACAGGCCCAAAACATGCTCAAAACCGATATTTTAGGTGCCCAAAGTCGATATGTGCATGCATCATCTATACCCGTTCATATCTCAAATTCAGGCTCAGAACACCCTAAAATTCGATTTATTTGGGTTCCAGAAGCGATCTGTACATGTCTACTCCGTGTTAGAGTATTTTTAAAATACAGGTCCAAAACATGCTGAAAATCGATATTTTAAGTGCAAAAAGTCGATATGTGCATGCATCTTCTGTACCCGTTTATATCTCAAATTCAGGCTCAAAACTCCGAAAATTCGATATTTTTGGGTCCCAGAAGCAATCTTCACATGCCTACTCAGTGCTAGAATTTTTTTAAAATACAGGCTTAAAACATGCTATAAATCGATATTTTAGGTGTCCAAAGTCGATATGTGCATGCATCTTCTGTACACGTTTATATCTCAAATTCAGGCTCAAAACACCCGAAAATTCGATATTTTTCGGTCCCAAAAGCGATCTGTACATGTCTACTCCGTGTTAGAGTATTTTTAAAATACAGGCCCAAAACATGCTAAAAATCGATATTTTAGGTGCCCAAAGTCGATATGTGCATGCATCATCTGTACCCGTTTATATCTCAAATTAAGGCTCAAAACACCCGAAAATTCATTATTTTCGGGTCCCAGAAGCGATCTGTACATGTCTACTCCGTGTTAGAGTGTTTTTAAAATACTTGGCCAAAACATGCTAAAAATCGATATTTTATGTGCCCAAAGTCAAAATGTGTATGCATCTTCTGTACACGTGTATATCCCTAATTCAGGTTCAAAACACCAGAAAATTCGATATTTTTGGGTCCCAGAAACGATCTGTACATGCCTACTCCGTGTTATGTATTTTCAAAATACAGGCCCAAAACATGCTGAAAATCTATATTTTAGGTGCCCAAAGTCAATATGTGCATGCATCTTCTGTACCCGTCTATTACCCAAATTCAGGTTCAAAACACCAGAAAATTCTGTATTTTTGGGTCCCAGAAGCTATCTGTAAATGCCTACTCCTTGCTAGAATTTTTTCAAGATACAGACCCAAAACATGCTCAAAATCGATATTTTATGTGCCCAAAGTCGATATGTGCATGCATCCTCTGTACCCGGTTATATCCCAAATTCTGGCTCAAAACCCCCGAAAATTCGATATTTTTGGGTCCCAGAAGCGATCTGTACATGCCTATTCAGTGCTAGAATATTTTCAAATTATACGCCGAAAACATACTAAAAATCGATATATTGGGTGCCAAAGTCGATATGTGCATGCATCTTCTGTACCCGTTTATATCTCAAATTCAGGCTCAAAATACCCAAAAAATCAAGATTTTTGTGTCCCTGAAGCGACCTGTACATGTCTACACCGTGCTAGAGTATTTTCAAAATACAGGCCCAAAACATGCTCAAAATCGATATTTTAGGTGCAAAAAGTCGATATGTGCATGTATCTTCTGTACCCGTTTATATCTCAAATTCAGGCTCAAAACACCCAAAAATTTCATATTTTTGGGTCCCTTAAGCGATCTGTACATGCATACTCAGTGCTAGAATGTTTACAAAATATAGGCTCAAAACATGCTAAAAATCGATATTTTAGGTGCAAAAAGTCGATATGTGCATGCATCCTCTGTACCAGGTTATATCCCAAATACTGGCTCAAAACCCCCGAAAATTCGATATTTTTGGGTCCCAGAAGCGATCTGTACATGCCTACTCAGTGCTAGAATATTTTCAAATTATACGCCGAAAACATAATAAAAATCGATATTTTGGGTGCCAAAGTCGATATGTGCATGCATATTCTGTACCCGTTTATATCTCAAATTCACGCTCAAAATACCCAAAAAATCGATATTTTTGTGTCCCAGAAGCGATCTGTACATGTCTACACCGTGCTATAGTATTTTCAAAATACAGGCCTAAAACATGCTCAAAATCGATATTTTAGGTGCCCAAAGTCGATATGTGTATGCATCTTCTGTACCCGTCTATATCCCAATTTCAGGTTCAAAACACCCGAAAATTCGATATTTTTGGGTCCCCGAAGCGATCTTTAAATGCCTACTCCGTGTTAGAGTATTTTCAAAATACAGGCCCAAAACATGCTCAAAATCGATATTTTAGGTGCCCAAAGTCGATATGTGCATGCATCTTCTGTATCCGTCTATATCCCAAATTCAGGTTTAAAACACCCGGAAATTCGATATTTTTGTGTCCCAGAAGCGATCTGTACCTGCCTACTCCTTGCTAGAATTTTTTCAAGATACAAACCCAAAACATGCTCAAAATCGATATTTTATGTGCAAAAAGTCGATATGTGGATGCATCTTCTGTACCTGTTTATATCTCAAATTCAGGCTCAAAACACCAGAAAATTCGATATTTTTGGGTCCCAGAAGCGATCTGTACATGTCTACTCCGTGTTAGAGTATTTTTAGAATACAGGCCCAAAACATGCTAAAAATCGATATTTTAGGTGCCTAAAGTCGATATGTGCATGCATCTTCTGTACCCGTTTATATCTCAAATTCAGGCTCAAAACACACGAAAAATCAATATTTTTGGGTCCCAGAAGCGATCTGTACGTGCATACTCCGTGTTAGAGTGTTTTTAAAATACAGGCCCAAAACATGCTGAAAATCGATATTTTATGTGCCCAAAGTCAATATGTGTATGCATCTTCTGGACACGTGTATATCCCTAATTCAAGTTCAAAACACCAGAAAATTCGATACTTTTGGGTCCCAAAAGCGATCTGTACATGCCTACTCCTTGCTAGAATGTTTTCAAGATACAGACCCAAAACATGTTCAAAATCGATATTTTAAGTGCAAAGAGTCGATATGTGCATGCATCTTCTGTACCCGTTTATATCTCAAATTCAGGCTTAAAACTCCGAAAATTCGATATTTTTGGGTCCCTTAAGCAATCTGCACATGCCTACTCAGTGCTAGAATGTTTTTAAAATACAGGCTTAAAACATGCTATAAATCGATATTTTAGGTGCCCAAAGTCAATATGTGTATGCATCTTCTGTACCCATCTATATCCCAAATTCAGGTTCAAAACACCAGAAATTTCGGTATTTTTGGGTCCCAGAAGCGATCTGTACATGCCTACTCCTTGCTAGAATTTTTTCAAGATACAGACCCAAAACATGCTCAAAATCGATATTTTAGGTGCCCAAAGTCGATATGTGCATGCATCCTCTGTACCAGGTTATATCCCAAATTCTGGCTCAAAACCCCCGAAAAATCGATATTTTTGGGTCCCAGAAGCGATCTGTACATGCCTACTCAGTGCTAGAATATTTTCAAATTATACGCCGAAAACATACTAAAAATCGATATTTTGGGTGCCAAAGTCAATATGTGCATGCATCTTTTGTACCCGTTTATATCTCAAATTCAGGCTCAGAACACCCTAAAATTCGATTTATTTGGGTTCCAGAAGCGATCAGTATGTGTCTACTCAGTGTTAGAGTATTTTAAAAATACAGGCCCAAAACATGCTCAAAATCGATATTTTGGGTGCCCAAAGTCGATATGTGCATGCATCTTCTGTACCCGTTTATATCTCAAATTCAGACTCAAAACACCCGAATATTCAATATTTTTGGGTCCCAAAAGCATTGTGTACATGCATACTCCGTGTTAGAGTATTTTCAAAATACAGGTCTAAAACATGCTGAAAATCTATATATTAGGTGCAAAAAGTCAATATGTGTATGTATCTTCTGTACCCGTCGATATCCCAAATTCAGGTTCAAAACACTCGAAAATTCGATATTTTTGGGTCCCAGAAGCAATCTGTACATGCCTACTTCTTGCTAGAATGTTTTCAAGATACAGACCCAAAACATGCTCAAAATCGATATATTAGGTGCAAAAAGTCGAAATGTGCATGCATCTTCTGTACCCGTTTATATCTCAAATTCAGGCTCAAAACACCCGAAAATTCGATATTTTTGGGTCCTCGAAGCGATCTGTACATGCCTACTCCGTGTTATAGTTTTTTTCAAAATACAGGCCCAAAACATGCTCAAAATCGATATTTTAGGTGCCCAAAGTCGATATGTGCATGCATCTTCTGTATCCGTCTATATCCCAAATTCAGGTTCAAAACCCCCGAAAATTCGATATTTTTGGGTCCCAGAAGCGATCTGTACATGCCTACTCCTTGCTAGAATTTTTTAAGATACAAACCCAAGACATGCTCAAAATCGATATTTTATGTGCAAAAAGTCGATATGTGCATGCATCTTCTGTACCCGTTTACATCTCAAATTCAGGCTCAAAACACCAGAAAATTCGATTTATTTGGGTTCCAGAAGCGATCTGTACATGTCTACTCCGTGTTAGAGTATTTTTAAAATACAGGCCCAAAACATGCTAAAAATCGATATTTTAGGTGCCTAAAGTCGATATGTGCATGCATCTTCTGTACCCGTTTATATCTCAAATTCAGGCTCAAAACACCCGAAAATTCAATATTTTTGGATCCCAGAAGCGATCTGTACTTGCATACTCCGTGTTAGAGTGTTTTTAAAATACAGGCCCAAAACATGCTGAAAATCGATATTTTATGTGCCAAAAGTCAATATGTGTATGCATCTTCTGGACACGTGTATATCCCTAATTCAAGTTCAAAACACCAGAAAATTCGATACTTTTGGGTCCCAAAAGCGATCTGTACATGCCTACACCTTGCTAGAATGTTTTCAAGATACAGATCAAAAACATGCTCAAAATCGATATTTTAAGTGCAAAAAGTCGATATGTGCATGCATCTTCTGTACCCGTTTATATCTCAAATTCAGGCTTAAAACTCCGAAAATTCGATATTTTTGGGTCCCTTAAGCAATCTGCACATGCCTACTCAGTGCTAGAATGTTTTTAAAATACAGGCTTAAAACATGCTATAAATCGATATTTTAGGTGTCCAAATTCGATATGTGCATTCATCTTCTGTACCCGTTTATATCTCAAATTCAGGCTCAAAACACCCGAAAATTCAATATTTTTGGGTCCCAGAAGCGAGCTGTACATGCCTACTCCGTGTTAATGTATTTTCAATTTACAGGCCCAAAACATGCTGAAAATCTATATATTAGGTGCCCAAAGTCAATATGTGTATGCATCTTCTGTACCCGTCTATATCCCAAATTCAGGTTCAAAACACCAGAAAATTCGGTATTTTTGGGTCCCAGAAGCGATCTGTACATGCCTACTCCTTGCTAGAATTTTCTCAAGATACAGACCCAAAACATGCACAAAATCGATATTTTAGGTGCAAAAAGTCGATATGTGCATGCATCCTCTGTACCAGGTTATATCCCAAATTCTGGCTCAAAACCCCCGAAAAATCGATATTTTTGGGTCCCCGAAGCGATCTGTACATGCCTACTCACTGCTAGAATATTTTCAAATTATACGCCGAAAACATACTGAAAATCGATATTTTGGGTGCCAAAGTCGATATGTGCATGCATCTTCTGTACCCGTTTATATCTCAAATTCAGGCTCAGAACACCCTAAAATTCGATTTATTTGGGTTCCTGAAGCGATCTGTACGTGTCTACTCAGTGTTAGAGTATTTTAAAAATACAGGCCCAAAACATGCTCAAAATCGATATTTTGGGTGCCCAAAGTCGATATGTGCATGCATCTTCTGTACCCGTTTATATCTCAAATTCAGACTCAAAACACCCGAATATACAATATTTTTGGGTCCCAAAAGCAATGTGTACATGCATACTCCGTGTTAGAGTATTTTCAAAATACAGGTCTAAAACATGCTGAAAATCTATATTTTAGCTGCCCAAAGTCAATATGTGTATGTATCTTCTGTACCCGTCGATATCCCAAATTCAGGTTCAAAACACTCGAAAACTCGATATTTTTGGGTCCCAGAAGCAATCTGTACATGCCTACTTCTTGCTAGAATGTTTTCAAGATACAGACCCAAAACATGCTCAAAATCGATATTTTAGGTGCAAAAAGTCGAAATGTGCATGCATCTTCTGTACCCGTTTATATCTCAAATTCAGGCTCAAAACACCCGAAAATTCGATATTTTTGGGTCCCCGAAGCGATCTGTACATGCCTACTCCGTGTTATAGTTTTTTCAAAATACAGGCCCAAAACATGCTCAAAATCGATATTTTATGTGCCCAAAGTCGATATGTGCATGCATCTTCTGTATCCGTCTATATCTCAAATTCAGGTTCAAAACACCCGAAAATTCGATATTTTTGGGTCCCAGAAGCGATCTGTACATGCCTACTCAGTGCTAGAATATTTTCAAATTATACGCCGAAAATATTCTAAAAATCGTTATTTTGGGTGCCAAAGTCGATATGTGCATGCATATTCTGTACCCGTTTATATCTCAAATTCACGCTCAAAATACCCAAAAAATTCGATATTTTTGTGTCCCAGAAGCGATCTGTACATGTCTACACCGTGCTATAGTATTTTCAAAATACAGGGCCAAAACATGCTCAAAATCGATATTTTAGGTGCCCAAAGTCGATATGTGCATGCATCTTCTGTACCCGTTTATATCTCAATTCGATATTCGATATATTCGATATTTTTGGGTCCCAAAAGCAATGTGTACATGCATACTCCGTGTTAGAGTATTTTCAAAGTACAGGCCTAAAACATGCTGAAAATCGATATATTAGCTGCCCAAAGTCAATATGTGTATGCATCTTCTGTACCCGTCTATATCCCAATTTCAGGTTCAAAACACCCGAAAATTCGATATTTTTGGGTCCCCGAAGCGATCTTTACATGCCTACTCCGTGTTAGAGTATTTTCAAAATACAGGCCCAAAACATGCTCAAAATCGATATTTTAGGTGCCCAAAGTCGATATATGCATGCATCTTCTGTATCCGTCTATATCCCAAATTCAGGTTTAAAACACCCGAAAATTCGATATTTTTGGGTCCCAGAAGCGATCTGTACCTGCCTACTCCTTGCTAGAATTTTTTCAAGATACAAACCCAAAACATGCTCAAAATCGATATTTTAGGTGCAAAAAGTCGATATGTGCATGCATCTTCTGTACCCGTTTATATCTCAAATTCAGGCTCAAAACACCAGAAAATTCGATATTTTTGGGTCCCAAAAGCGATCTGTACATGCCTACTCAGTGCTAGAATATTTTCAAATTATACGCCGAAAATATTCTAAAAATCGATATTTTGGGTGCCAAAGTCGATATGTGCATGCATCTTCTGTACCCGTTTATATCTCAAATTCAGGCTCAAAACACCCAAAAAATCGATATTTTTGTGTCCCAGAAGCGATCTGTACATGTCTACACCGTGCTATTGCATTTTCAAAATACAAGCCCAAAACATGCTCAAAACCGATATTTTAGGTGCCCAAAGTCGATATGTGCATGCATCATCTGTACCCGTTCATATCTCAAATTCAGGCTCAGAACACCCTAAAATTCGATTTATTTGGGTTCCAGAAGCGATCTGTACATGTCTACTCCGTGTCAGAGTATTTTTAGAATACAGGCCCAAAACATGCTAAAAATCGATATTTTAGGTGCCTAAAGACGATATGTGCATGCATCTTCTGTACCCGTTTATATCTCAAATTCAAGCTCAAAACACCCGAAAATTCAATATTTTTGGGTCCCAGAAGCGATCTTTACGTGCATACTCCGTGTTAGAGTGTTTTTAAGATACAGGCCCAAAACATGCTGAAAATCGATATTTTATGTGCCCAAAGTCAATATGTGTATGCATCTTCTGGACACGTGTATATCCCTAATTAAAGTTCAAAACACCAGAAAATTCGATACTTTTGGGTCCCAAAAGCGATCTGTACATGCCTACTCCTTGCTAGAATGTTTTCAAGATACAGACCCAAAACATGCTCAAAATCGATATTTTAAGTGCAAAAAGTCGATATGTGCATGCATCTTCTTTACCCGTTTATATCTCAAATTCAGGCTTAAAACTCCGAAAATTCGATCTTTTTGGGTCCCTTAAGCAATCTGCACATGCCTACTCAGTGCTAGATTGTTTTTAAAATACAGGCTTAAAACATGCTATAAATCGATATTTTAGGTGCCCAAAGTCAATATGTGTATGCATCTTCTGTACCCATCTATATCCCAAATTCAGGTTCAAAACACCAGAAATTTCGGTATTTTTGTGTCCCAGAAGCGATCTGTACATGCCTACTCCTTGCTAGAATGTTTTCAAGATACAGTCCCAAAACATGCTCCAAATCGATATTTTAGGTGCCCAAAGTCGATATGTGCATGCATCCTCTGTACCAGGTTATATCCCAAATTCTGGCTCAAAACCCCCGAAAAATCGATATTTTTGGGTCCCAGAAGCGATCTGTACATGCCTACTCAGTGCTAGAATATTTTCAAATTATACGCCGAAAACATACTAAAAATCGATATTTTGGGTGCCAAAGTCGATATGTGCATGCATCTTTTGTACCCGTTTATATCTCAAATTCAGGCTCAGAACACCCTAAAATTCGATTTATTTAGGTTCCAGAAGCGATCTGTATGTGTCTACTCAGTGTTAGAGTATTTTAAAAATACAGGCCCAAAACATGCTCAAAATCGATATTTTGGGTGCCCAAAGTCGATATGTGCATGCATCTTCTGTACCCGTTTATATCTCAAATTCAGACTTAAAACACCCGAATATTCAATATTTTTGGGTCCCAAAAGCAATGTGTACATGCATACTCCGTGTTAGAGTATTTTCAAAATACAGGACTAAAACATGCTGAAAATCTATATATTAGGTGCAAAAAGTCAATATGTGTATGTATCTTCTGTACCCGTCGATATCCCAAATTCAGGTTCAAAACACTCGAAAATTCGATATTTTTGGGTCCCAGAAGCAATCTGTACATGCCTACTTCTTGCTAGAATGTTTTCAAGATACAGACCCAAAACATGCTCAAAATCGATATATTAGGTGCAAAAAGTCGAAATGTGCATGCATCTTCTGTTCCCGTTTATATCTCAAATTCAGGCTCAAAACACCCGAAAATTCGATATTTTTGGGTCCCCGAAGCGATCTGTACATGCCTACTCCGTGTTATAGTTTTTTTCAAAATACAGGCCCAAAACATGCTCAAAATCGATATTTTAGGTGCCCAAAGTCGATATGTGCATGCATCTTCTGCATCCGTCTATATCCCAAATTCAGGTTCAAAACACCCGAAAATTCGATATTTTTGGGTCCTAGAAGCGATCTGTACATGCCTACTCCTTGCTAGAATTTTTTAAGATACAAACCCAAGACATGCTCAAAATCGATATTTTATGTGCAAAAAGTCGATATGTGCATGCATCTTCTGTACCCGTTTATATCTCAAATTCAGGCTCAAAACACCAGAAAATTCAATATTTTTGGGTCCCAAAAGCGATCTGTACATGCCTACTCAGTGCTAGAATATTTTCAAATTATATGCCGAAAATATTCTAAAAATCGTTATTTTGGGTGCCAAAGTCGATATGTGCATGCATCTTCTGTACCCGTTTATATCTCAAATTCAGGCTCAAAACACCCAAAAAATCGATATTTTTTTGTCCCAGAAGCGATCTGTACATGTCTACACCGTGCTATAGCATTTTCAAAATACAGGCCCAAAACATGCTAAAAACCGATATTTTAGGTGCCCAAAGTCGATATGTGCATGCATCATCTGTACCCGTTCATATCTCAAATTCAGGCTCAGAACACCCTAAAATTCGATTTATTTGGGTTCCAGAAGAGATCTGTACATGTCTACTCCGTGTTAGAGTGTTTTTAAAATACAGGCCCAAAACATGCTGAAAATCGATATTTTATGTGCCAAAAGTCAATATGTGTATGCATCTTCTGGACACGTGTATATCCCTAATTCAAGTTCAAAACACCAGAAAATTCGATACTTTTGGGTCCCAAAAGCGATCTGTACATGCCTACACCTTGCTAGAATGTTTTCAAGATACAGACCAAAAACATGCTCAAAATAGATATATTAAGTGCAAAAAGTCGATATGTGCATGCATCTTCTGTACCAGTTTATATCTCAAATTCAGGCTTAAAACTCCTAAAATTCATTATTTTTGGGTCCCAGAAGCAATCTTCACATGCCTACTCAGTGCTAGAATGTTTTTAAAATACAGGCTTAAAACATGCTATAAATCGATATTTTAGGTGTCCAAAGTCGATATGTGCATGCATCATCTGTACCCGTTTATATCTCAAATTAAGGCTCAAAACACCCGAAAATTCAATATTTTTGGGTCCCAGAAGCGATCTGTACATGCCTACTCCGTGTTAGAGTGTTTTTGAAATACAGGGCCAAAACATGCTAAAAATCGATATTTTATGTGCCCAAAGTCAAAATGTGTATGCATCTTCTGTACACGTGTATATCCCTAATTCAGGTTCAAAACACCAGAAAATTCGATATTTTTGGGTCCCAGAAACGATCTGTACATGCCTACTCCGTGTTAATGTATTTTCAAAATACAAGCCCAAAACATGCTTAAAATCTATATTTTAGGTGCCCAAAGTCAATATGTGCATGCATCTTCTGTACCCGTCTATTACCCAAATTCAGAATCAAAATACCAGAAAATTCGGTATTTTTGGGTCCCAGAAGCGATCTGTACGTGCATACTCCGTGTTAGAGTGTTTTCAAAATACAGGCCCAAAACATGCTGAAAATCGATATTTTATGTGCCCAAAGTCACTATGTGTATGCATCTTCTGTACACGTGTATATCCCTAATTCAAGTTCAAAACACCAGAAAATTCGATATTTTTGGGTCCCAAAAGCGATCTGTACATGCCTACTCCTTGCTAGAATGTTTTCAAGATACAGACCCAAAACATGCTCAAAATCGATATTTTAAGTGCAAAAAGTCGATATGTGCATGCATCTTCTGTACCCGTTTATATCTCAAATTCAGGCTCAAAACTCCGAAAATTCGATATTTTTGGGTCCCAGAAGCAATCTTCACATGCCTACTCAGTGCTAGAATTTTTTTAAAATACAGGCTTAAAACATGCTATAATTCGATATTTTAGGTGTCCAAAGTCGATATGTGCATGCATCTTCTGTACCCGTTTATATCTCAAATTCAGGCTCAAAACACCCGAAAATTCGATATTTTTCGGTCCCAAAAGCGATCTGTACATGTCTACTCCGTGTTAGAGTATTTTTAAAATACAGGCCCAAAACATGCTAAAAATCGATATTTTAGGTGCCCAAAGTCGATATGTGCATGCATCATCTGTACCCGTTTATATCTCAAATTAAGGCTCAAAACACCCGAAAATTCATTATTTTTGGGTCCCAGAAGCGATCTGTACGTGCACACTCTGTGTTAGAGTGTTTTTAAAATACAGGGCCAAAACATGCTAAAAATTGATATTTTATGTGCCCAAAGTCAAAATGTGTAAGCATCTTCTGTACACGTGTATATCCCTAATTCAGGTTCAAAACACCAGAAAATTCGATATTTTTGGGTCCCAGAAACGATTTGTACATGCCTACTCCGTGTTAATGTATTTTCAAAATACAGGCCAAAACATGCTGAAAATCTATATTTTAGGTGCCCAAAGTCAATATGTGCATGCATCTTCTGTACCCGTCTATTACCCAAATTCAGGTTCAAAACACCAGAAAATTCGGTATTTTTGGGTCCCAGAAGCGATCTGTACATGCATACTCAGTGCTAGAATGTTTACAAAATATAGGCTCAAAACATGCTAAAAATCGATATTTTAGGTGCAAAAAGTCGATATGTGCATGCATCCTCTGTACCAGGTTATATCCCAAATACTGCCTCAAAACCCCCGAAAATTCGATATTTTTGGGTCCCAGAAGCGATCTGTAGATGCCTACTCCTTGCTAGAATTTTTTAAGATACAAACCCAAGACATGCTCAAAATCGATATTTTATGTGCAAAAAGTCGATATGTGCATGCATCTTCTGTACCCGTTTATATCTCAAATTCAGGCTCAAAACACCAGAAAATTCGATATTTTTGGGTCCCAAAAGCGATCTGTACATGCCTACTCAGTGCTAGAATATTTTCAAATTATACGCCGAAAATATTCTAAAAATCGTTATTTTGGGTGCCAAAGTCGATATGTGCATGCATCTTCTGTACCCGTTTATATCTCAAATTCAGGCTCAAAACACCCAAAAAATCGATATTTTTGTGTCGCAGAAGCGATCTGTACATGTCTACACCGTGCTATAGCATTTTCAAAATACAGGCCCAAAACATGCTGAAAACCGATATTTTAGGTGCCCAAAGTCGATATGTGCATGCATCATCTGTACCCGTTCATATCTCAAATTCAGGCTCAGAACACCCTAAAATTCGATTTATTTGGGTTCCAGAAGCAATCTGTACATGTCTACTCCGTGTTAGAGTATTTTTAAAATACAGGCCCAAAACATGCTAAAAATCGATATTTTAGGTGCCTAAAGTCGATATGTGCATGCATCTTCTATACCCGTTTATATCTCAAATTCAGGCTCAAAACACCCGAAAATTCAATATTTTTGGGTCCCAGAAGCGATCTGTACGTGCCTACACCTTGGTAGAATGTTTTCAAGATACAGATAAAAAACATGCTCAAAATCGATATTTTAAGTGCAAAAAGTCGATATGTGCATGCATCTTCTGTACCCGTTTATATCTCAAATTCAGGCTTAAAACTCCGAAAATTCGATATTTTTGGGTCCCTTAAGCAATCTGCACATGCCTACTCAGTGCTAGAATGTTTTTAAAATACAGGCTTAAAACATGCTATAAATCGATATTTTAGGTGTCCAAATTCGATATGTGCATTCATCTTCTGTACCCGTTTATATCTCAAATTCAGGCTCAAAACACCCGAAAATTCAATATTTTTGGGTCCCAGAAGCGATCTGTACATGCCTACTCCGTGTTAATGTATTTTCAAATTACAGGCCCAAAACATGCTGAAAATCTATATATTAGGTGCCCAAAGTCAATATGTGTATGCATCTTCTGTACCCGTCTATATCCCAAATTCAGGTTCAAAACACCATAAAATTCGGTATTTTTGGGTCCCAGAAGCGATCTGTACATGCCAACTCCTTGCTAGAATTTTTTCAAGATACAGACCCAAAACATACTGAAAATCGATATTTTGGGTGCCAAAGTCGATATGTGCATGCATCTTCTGTACCCGTTTATATCTCAAATTCAGGCTCAAAACACCCGAAAAGTCGATATTTTTGGGTCCCAAAAGCAAACTGTACATATCTACTCCGAGTTAGAGTATTTTTTAAAATACAGGACCAAAACATGCTAAAAATCGATATTTTAGGTGCCCAAAGTCGATATGTGCAAGCATCTTCTGTACCCGTTTATATCTCAAATTCAGGCTCAAAACACCCGAAAATTCAATATTTTTGGGTCCCAGAAGCGATCTGTACGTGCATACTCCGTGTTAGAGTGTTTTTAAAATACAGGCCCAAAACATGCTGAAAATCGATATTTTATGTGCCCAAAGTCAATATGTGTATGCATCTTCTGTACACGTGTATATCCCTAATTCAAGTTCAAAACACCAGAAAATTCGATATTTTTAGGTCCCAAAAGCGATCTGTACATGCCTACTCCTTGCTAGAATGTTTTCAAGATACCGTCCAAAACATGCTCAAAATCGATATTTTAAGTGCAAAAAGTCGATATGTGCATGCATCTTCTGTACCCGTTTATATCTCAAATTCAGGCTCAAAACTCCGAAAATTCGAAATTTTTGGGTCCCAGAAGCAATCTTCACATGCCTACTCAGTGCTAGAATGTTTTTAAAATACAGGCTTAAAACATGCTATAAATCGATATTTTAGGTGTCCAAAGTCGATATGTGCATGCATCTTCTGTACCCGTTTATATCTCAAATTCAGGCTCAAAACACCCAAAAATTCGATATTTTTGGGTCCCAAAAGCGATCTGTACATGTCTACTCCTTGTTAGAGTATTTTTAAAATACAGGGCCAAAACATGCTAAAAATCGATATTTTAGGTGCCCAAAGTCGATATGTGCATGCATCATCTGTACCCGTTTATATCTCAAATTAAGGCTCAAAACACCCGAAAATTCGATATTTTTGGGTCCCAAAAGCGATCTGTACATGTCTACTCCGAGTTAGAGTATTTTTAAAATACAGGCCCAAAACATGCTAAAAATCGATATTTTAGGTGCCCAAAGTCGATATGTGCATGCATCTTCTGTACCCGTTTATATCTCAAATTCAGGCTCAAAACACCCGAAAATTCAATATTTTTGGGTACCAAAAGCGATCTGTACATGCCTACTCCTTGCTAGAATGTTTTCAAGATACATACCAAAAACATGCTCAAAATATATATTTTAAGTGCAAAAAGTCGATATGTGCATGCATTTTCTGTACCCGTTTATATCTCAAATTCAGGCTCACAACTCCGAAAATTCGATATTTTTGGGTCCCATAAGCAATCTGCACATGCCTACTCAGTGCTAGAATGTTTTTCAAATACAGGCTTAAAACATGCTATAAATCGATATTTTAGGTGTCCAAAGTCGATATGTGCATGCATCTTCTGTACCCGTTTATATCTCAAATTCAGGCTCAAAACACCCGAAAATTCGATATTTTTGGGTCCCAAAGGCGATCTGTACATGTCTACTCCGTGTTAGAGTATTTTTAAAATACAGGCCCAAATTATGCTGAAAATCGATATTTTAGGTGCCCAATGTCGATATGTGCATGCATCATCTGTACCCGTTTATATCTCAAATTCAGGCTCAAAACACCCGAAAATTCAATATTTTTGGGTCCCAGAAGCGATCTGTACATGTCTACACCGTGCAATAGTATTTTCAAAATACAGGCCCAAAACATACTCAAAATCGATATTTTAGGTGCCCAAAGTCGATATGTGCATGCATCTTCTGTACCCGTTCATATCTCAAATTCAGGCTCAAAACACCCAAAAATTCGATATTTTTGGGTCCCCGAAGCCATCTGTATATGCCTACTCCGAGTTAGAGTATTTTCAAAATACAAGCCCAAAACATGCTGAAAATCTATATTTTAGGTGCCCAAAGTCGATATGTGCATGCATCTTCTGTACCCGTTTATATCTCAAATTCAGGCTGAAAACACCCGAACATTCGATATTTTTGGGTCCCAGAAGCGATCTGTACATGCATACTCCTTGCTAGAATTTTTTAAGATACAAACCTAAGACGTGCTCAAAATCGATATTTTAGGTGCAAAAAGTCGATATGTTCATGCATCTTTTGTACCCGTTTATATCTCAAATTCAGGCTCAAAACACCCGAAAATTCGATATTTTTGGGTCCCTTAAGCGATCTGTACATGCATACTCAGTGCTAGAATGTTTTCAAAATATAGGCTCAAGACATGCTAAAATTCGATATTTTAGGTGTCCAAAGTCGATATATGCATGCATCTTCTGTACCCGTTTATATCTAAAATTCAGGCTCAAAACACCCGAAAATTCGATATTTTTGGGTCCCAAAAGCGATCTGTACATGTTTACTCCGAATTAGAGTATTTTTTAAATACAGGCCCAAAACATGCTAAAAATCGTCATTTTAGGTGCCCAAAGTCGATATATGCATGCATCTTCTGTACCCGTTTATATCTCAAATTCAGGCTCAAAACACCCGAAAATTCAATTTTTTGGGGTCCCAGAAGCGATCTGTACGTGCATACTCCGTGTTAGAGTGTTTTCAAAATACAGGCCCAAAACATGCTGAAAATCAATATTTTAGGTGCCCAAAGTCGATATGTGCATGCATCTTCTGTATCCGTTCATATCCCAAATTCAGGTTCAAAACACCCGAAAATTCGATATTTTTGGGTCCCAGACGCGATCTGTACATGCCTACTCCTTGCCAGAATTTTTTAAGATGCAAACCCAAGACATGCTCAAAATCGATATTTTAGGTGCCCAAACTCGATATGTGCATGCATCTTCTGTACCCGTTTATATCTCAAATTCAGGCTCAGAACACCCTAAAATTCGATTTATTTGGGATCCAGAAGCGATTTGTACGTGTCTACTCAGTGTTAGAGTATTTTAAAAATACAGGCCCAAAACATGCTCAAAATCGATTTTTTGGGTGCGCAAAGTCGATATGTGCATGCATCTTCTGTACCCGTTTATATCTCAAATTCAGACTCAAAACACCCGAATATTCGATATTTTTGGGTTTCGAAAGCAATGTGTACATGCATACTCCGTGTTAGAGTATTTTCAAAATACAGGACTGAAACATGCTGTAAATCGATATTTTAGCTGCCCAAAGTCAATATGTGTATGCATCTTCTGTACCCGTCTATATCCCAAATTCAGGTTCAAAACACTCGAAAATTCGATTTTTTTGGGTCCCAGAAGCAATCTGTACATGCCTACTTCTTGCTAGAATGTTTTCAAGATACAGACCCAAAACATGCTCAAAATCGATATTTTAGGTGCAAAAAGTCGAAATGTGCATGCATCTTCTGTACCCGTTTATATCTCAAATTTAGGCTCAAAACTCCCGAAAAGTCGATATTTTTGGGTCCCCGAAGCCATCTGTATATGCCTACACCGTGTTAGAGTATTTTCAAAATACAGGCCCAAAACATGCTCAAAATCGATATTTTAGGTGCCCAAAGTCGATATGTGCATGCATCTTCTGTATCCGTCTATATCCCAAATTCAGGTTCAAAAAACCCGAAAATTCGATATTTTTGGGTCCCGGAAGAGATCTGTACATGCCTACTCCTTGCTAGAATTTTTTAAGATACAGACCCAAGACATGCTCAAAATCGATATTTTAGGTGCAAAAAGTCGATATGTGCATGCATCTTCTGTACCCGTTTATATCTCAAATTCAGGCTCAAAACACCTGAAAATTCGATATTTTTGGGTCCCTTTAGCGATCTGTACATGCATACTCAGTGCTAGAATGTTTTCAAAATATAGGCTCAAAACATGCTAAAAATCGATATTTTAGGTGCCCAAATTCAATATGTGTATGCATCTTCTGTACCCGTCTATATCCCAAATTCAGGTTCAAAACACCCAAAAATTCGGTATTATTGGGTCCCAGAAGCGACCTGTACATGCCTACTCCTTGCTAGAATGTTTTCAAGATACAGACCCAAAACATGCTGAAAATCGATATTTTAAGTGCAAAAAGTCGATATGTGAATGCATCCTCTGTACCCTGTTATATCCCAAATTCTGGCTCAAAACCTCCGAAAATTCGATATTTTTGGGTTCCAGAAGCGATCTGTACATGTCTACTCAGTGCTAAAATATTTTCAAATTATACGCCCAAAACATACTAAAAATCGATATTTTGGGTGCCAAAGTCGATATGTGCATGCATCTTCTGTACCCGTTTATATCTCAAATTCAGGCTCAAAACACCCAAAAAATCGATATTTTTGTGTCCCAGAAGCGATCTGTACATGTCTACACCGTTCTATAGTATTTTCAAAATACAGGCCCAAAACATGCTCAAAATCGATATTTTAGGTGCCCAAAGTCGATATGTGCATGCATCTTCTGTATCCGTTCATATCCCAAATTCAGGTTCAAAACACCCGAAAATTCGATATTTTTGGGTCCCAGAAGCGATCTGTACATGCCTACTCCTTGCTAGAATTTTTTAAGATACAAACCCAAGACATGCTCAAAATCGATATTTTAGGTGCAAAAAGTCGATATGTGCATGCATCTTCTGTACCCGTTTATATCTCAAATTCAGGCTCAGAACACCCTAAAATTCGATTTATTTGGGTTCCAGAAGCGATTTGTACGTGTCTACTCTGTGTTAGAGTATTTTAAAAATACAGGCCCAAAACATGCTCAAAATCGTTATTTTGTGTGCCCAAAGTCGATATGTGCATGCATCTTCTGTACCCGTTTATATATCAAATTCAGACTCAAAACACCCGAATATTCGATATTTTTGGGTTTCAAAAGCAATGTGTACATGCATACTCCGTGTTAGAGTATTTTCAAAATATAGGACTAAAACATGCTGTAAATCGATATTTTAGCTGCCCAAAGTCAATATGTGTATGCATCTTCTATACCCGTCTATATCCCAAATTCAGGTTCAAAACACTCGAAAATTCGATATTTTTGGGTCCCAGAAGCAATCTGTACATGCCTACTTCTTGCTAGAATGTTTTCAAGTTACAGACCCAAAACATGCTCAAAATCGATATTTTAGGTGCAAAAAGTCGAAATGTGCATGCATCTTCTGTACCCGTTTATATCTCAAATTGAGGCTCAAAACACCCGAAAAGTCGATATTTTTGGGTCCCCGAAGCCATCTGTATATGCCTACACCGTGTTAGAGTATTTTCAAAATACAGACCCAAAACATGCTCAAAATCGATATTTTAGGTGCTCAAAGTCGATATGTGCATGCATCTTATGTATCCGTCTATATCCCAAATTCAGGTTCAAAACACCCGAAAATTCGATATTTTTGGGTCCCAGAAGCGATCTGTACATGCCTACTCCTTGCTAGAATTTTTTAAGATACAAACCCAAGACATGCTCAAAATCGATATTTTAGGTGCAAAAAGTCGATATGTGCATGCATCTTCTCTACCCGTTTATATCTCAAATTCAGGCTCAAAACCCCCGAAAATTCGATATTTTTGGGTCCCTTAAGCGATCTGTACATGCATCCTCAGTGCTAGAATGTTTTCAAAATGTAGGCTCAAAACATGCTAAAAATCGATATTTTAGGTGCCCAAAGTCAATATGTGTATGCATCTTCTGTACCCGTCTATATCCCAAATTCTGGTTCAAAACACACGAAAATTCGATAATTTTGGGTCCCAGAAGCGATCTGTACATGCCTACTCCTTGCTAGAATATGTTCAAGATACAGACCCAAAACATGCTCAAAATCGATATTTTAAGTGCAAAAAGTCGATATGTGCATGCATCTTCTGTACCCGTTTATATCTCAAATTCAGGCTCAAAACTCCGAAAATTCGATATTTTTGGGTCCCTTAAGCAATCTGCACATGCCTACTCAGTGCTAGAATGTTTTTATAATACAGGCTTAAAACATGCTATAAATCGATATTTTAGGTGTGAAAAGTCGATATGTGCATGCATCTTCTGAACCCGTTTATATCTCAAATTCAGGCTCAAAACACCCAAAAATTCGGTATTTTTGGGTCCCAGAAACGATCTGTACATGCATACTCCATGCTAGAATTTTTTCAAGATACAGACCCAAAACATGCTCAAAATCGATATTTTAGGTGCAAAAAGTCGATATGTGCATGCATCCTCTGTACCCGGTTATATCCCAAATTCTGGCTCAAAACCCCCGAAAATTCGATTTTTTTGGGTTCCAGAAGCGATCTGTACATGCCTACTCAGTACTAGAATATTTTCAAATTATACGCCAAAAACATACTCAAAATCGATATTTTAGGTGCAAAAAGTCGAAATGTGCATGCATCTTCTGTACCCGTTTATATCTCAAATTTAGGCTCAAAACTCCCGAAAAGTCGATATTTTTGCGTCCCAGAAGCGACCTGTACATGCCTACTCCTTGCTAGAATGTTTTCAAGATACAGACCCAAAACATGCTGAAAATCGATATTTTAAGTGCAAAAAGTCGATATGTGAATGCATCCTCTGTACCCTGTTATATCCCAAATTCTGGCTCAAAACCACCGAAAATTCGATATTTTTGGGTTCCAGAAGCGATCTGTACATGTCTACTCAGTGCTAAAATATTTTCAAATTATACGCCCAAAACATACTAAAAATCGATAATTTGGGTGCCAAAGTCGATATGTGCATGCATCTTCTGTACCCGTTTATATCTCAAATTCAGGCTCAAAACACCCAAAAAATCGATATTTTTGTGTCCCAGAAGCGATCTGTACATGTCTATACCGTTCTATAGTATTTTCAAAATACAGGCCCAAAACATGCTCAAAATCGATATTTTAGGTGCCCAAAGTCGATATGTGCATGCATCTTCTGTATCCGTTCATATCCCAAATTCAGGTTCAAAACACCCGAAAATTCGATATTTTTGGGTCCCAGAAGCGATCTGTACATGCCTACTCCTTGCTAGAATTTTTTAAGATACAAACCCAAGACATGCTCAAAATCGATATTTTAGGTGCAAAAAGTCGATATGTACATGCATCTTCTGGACACGTGTATATCCCTAATTCAAGTTCAAAACACCAGAAAATTCGATACTTTTGGGTCCCAAAAGCGATCTGTACATGCCTACACCTTGCTAGAATGTTTTCAAGATACAGATCAAAAACATGCTCAAAATCGATATTTTAAGTGCAAAAAGTCGATATGTGCATGCATCTTCTGTACCCGTTTATATCTCAAATTCAGGCTTATAACTCCGAAAATTCGATCTTTTTGGGTCCCTTAAGCAATCTGCACATGCCTACTCAGTGCTAGAATGTTTTTAAAATACAGGCTTAAAACATACTATAAATCGATATTTTAGGTGTCCAAATTCGATATGTGCATTCATCTTCTGTACCCGTTTATATCTCAAATTCAGGCTCAAAACACCCGATAATTCAATATTTTTGGGTCCCAGAAGCGATCTGTACATGCCTACTCCGTGTTAATGTATTTTCAAATTACAGGTCCAAAACATGCTGAAAATCTATATATTAGGTGCCCAAAGTCAATATGTGTATGCATCTTCTGTACCCGTCTATATCCCAAATTCAGGTTCAAAACACCAGAAAATTCGGTGTTTTTGGGTCCCAGAAGCGATCTGTACGTGTCTACTCAGTGTTAGAGTATTTTAAAAATACAGGCCCAAAACATGCTCAAAATCGATATTTTGGGTGCCCAAAGTCGATATGTGCATGCATCTTCTGTACCCGTTTATATCTCAAATTCAGGCTCAAAACACCCGAAAAGTCGATATTTTTGGGTCCCAAAAGCAAACTGTACATATCTACTCCGAGTTAGAGTATTTTTTAAAATACAGGACCAAAACATGCTAAAAATCGATATTTTAGGTGCCCAAAGTCGATATGTGCAAGCATCTTCTGTACCCGTTTATATCTCAAATTCAGGCTCAAAACACCCGAAAATTCAATATTTTTGGGTCCCAGAAGCGATCTGTACGTGCATACTCCGTGTTAGAGTGTTTTTAAAATACAGGCCCAAAACATGCTGTAAATCGATATTTTATGTGCCCAAAGTCAATATGTGTATGCATCTTCTGTACACGTGTATATCCCTAATTCAAGTTCAAAACACCAGAAAATTCGATATTTTTAGGTCCCAAAAGCGATCTGTACATGCCTACTAATTGCTAGAATGTTTTCAAGATACCGTCCAAAACATGCTCAAAATCGATATTTTAAGTGCAAAAAGTCGATATGTGCATGCATCTTCTGTACCCGTTTATATCTCAAATTCAGGCTCAAAACTCCGAAAATTCGATATTTTTGGGTCCCAGAAGCAATCTTCACATGCCTACTCAGTGTTAGAATGTTTTTAAAATACAGGCTTAAAACATGCTATAAATCGATATTTTAGGTGTCCAAAGTCGATATGTGCATGCATCTTCTGTACCCGTTTATATCTCAAATTCAGGCTCAAAACACCCAAAAATTCGATATTTTTGGGTCCCAAAAGCGATCTGTACATGTCTACTCCGTGTTAGAGTATTTTTAAAATACAGGGCCATAACATGCTAAAAATCGATATTTTAGGTGCCCAAAGTCGATATGTGCATGCATCATCTGTACCCGTTTATATCTCAAATTAAGGCTCAAAACACCCGAAAATTCGATATTTTTGGGTCCCAAAAGCGATCTGTACATGTCTACTCCGAGTTAGAGTATTTTTAAAATACAGGCCCAAAACATGCTAAAAATCGATATTTTAGGTGCCCAAAGTCGATATGTGCATGCATCTTCTGTACCCGTTTATATCTCAAATTCAGGCTCAAAACACCCGAAAATTCAATATTTTTGGGTACCAAAAGCGATCTGTACATGCCTACTCCTTGCTAGAATGTTTTCAAGATACATACCCAAAACATGCTCAAAATATATATTTTAAGTGCAAAAAGTCGATATGTGCATGCATTTTCTGTACCCGTTTATATCTCAAATTCAGGCTCACAACTCCGAAAATTCGATATTTTTGGGTCCCATAAGCAATCTGCACATGCCTACTCAGTGCTAGAATGTTTTTCAAATACAGGCTTAAAACATGCTATAAATCGATATTTTAGGTGTCCAAAGTCGATATGTGCATGCATCTTCTGTACCCGTTTATATCTCAAATTCAGGCTCAAAACACCCGAAAATTCGATATTTTTGGGTCCCAAAGGCGATCTGTACATGTCTACTCCGTGTTAGAGTATTTTTAAAATACAGGCCCAAATTATGCTGAAAATCGATATTTTAGGTGCCCAATGTCGATATGTGCATGCATCATCTGTACCCGTTTATATCTCAAATTCAGGCTCAAAACACCCGAACATTCGATATTTTTGGGTCCCAGAAGCGATCTGTACATGCATACTCCTTGCTAGAATTTTTTAAGATACAAACCTAAGACATGCTCAAAATCGATATTTTAGGTGCAAAAAGTCGATATGTTCATGCATCTTTTGTACCCGTTTATATCTCAAATTCAGGCTCAAAACACCCGAAAATTCGATATTATTGGGTCCCTTAAGCGATCTGTACATGTTTACTCCGAATTAGAGTATTTTTTAAATACAGGCCCAAAACATGCTAAAAATCGTCATTTTAGGTGCCCAAAGTCGATATGTGCATGCATCTTCTGTACCCGTTTATATCTCAAATTCAGGCTCAAAACACCCGAAAATTCAATTTTTTTGGGTCCCAGAAGCGATCTGTACGTGCATACTCCGTGTTAGAGTGTTTTCAAAATACAGGCCCAAAACATGCTGAAAATCGATATTTTAGGTGCCCAAAGTCGATATGTGCATGCATCTTCTGTATCCGTTCATATCTCAAATTCAGACTCAAAACACCCGAATATTCGATATTTTTGGGTTTCGAAAGCAATGTGTACATGCATACTCCGTGTTAGAGTATTTTCAAAATACAGGACTGAAACATGCTGTAAATCGATATTTTAGCTGCCCAAAGTCAATATGTGTATGCATCTTCTGTACCCGTCTATATCCCAAATTCAGGTTCAAAACACTCGAAAATTCGATTTTTTTGGGTCCCAGAAGAGATCTGTACATGCCTACTCCTTGCTAGAATTTTTTAAGATACAAACCCAAGACATGCTCAAAATCGATATTTTAGGTGCAAAAAGTCGATATGTGCATGCATCTTCTGTACCCGTTTATATCTCAAATTCAGGCTCAAAACACCAGAAAATTCGATATTTTTGGGTCCCTTTAGCGATCTGTACATGCATACTCAGTGCTAGAATGTTTTCAAAATATAGGCTCAAAACATGCTAAAAATCGATATTTTAGGTGCCCAAATTCAATATGTGTATGCATCTTCTGTACCCGTCTATATCCCAAATTCAGGTTCAAAACACCCAAAAATTCGGTATTATTGGGTCCCAGAAGCGACCTGTACATGCCTACTCCTTGCTAGAATGTTTTCAAGATACAGACCCAAAACATGCTGAAAATCGATATTTTAAGTGCAAAAAGTCGATATGTGAATGCATCCTCTGTACCCTGTTATATCCCAAATTCTGGCTCAAAACCCCCGAAAATTCGATATTTTTGGGTTCCAGAAACGATCTGTACATGTCTACTCAGTGCTAAAATATTTTCAAATTATACGCCCAAAACATACTAAAAATCGATATTTTGGGTGCCAAAGTCGATATGTGCATGCATCTTCTGTACCCGTTTATATCTCAAATTCAGGCTCAAAACACCCGAAAATTCGATATTTTTGGGTCCCAAAGGCGATCTGTACATGTCTACTCCGTGTTAGAGTATTTTTAAAATACAGGCCCAAATTATGCTGAAAATCGATATTTTAGGTGCCCAATGTCGATATGTGCATGCATCATCTGTACCCGTTTATATCTCAAATTCAGGCTCAAAACACCCGAACATTCGATATTTTTGTGTCCCAGAAGCGATCTGTACATGCATACTCCTTGCTAGAATTTTTTAAGATACAAACCTAAGACATGCTCAAAATCGATATTTTAGGTGCAAAAAGTCGATATGTTCATGCATCTTTTGTACCCGTTTATATCTCAAATTCAGGCTCAAAACACCCGAAAATTCGATATTATTGGGTCCCTTAAGCGATCTGTACATGTTTACTCCGAATTAGAGTATTTTTTAAATACAGGCCCAAAACATGCTAAAAATCGTCATTTTAGGTGCCCAAAGTCGATATGTGCATGCATCTTCTGTACCCGTTTATATCTCAAATTCAGGCTCAAAACACCCGAAAATTCAATTTTTTTGGGTCCCAGAAGCGATCTGTACGTGCATACTCCGTGTTAGAGTGTTTTCAAAATACAGGCCCAAAACATGCTGAAAATCGATATTTTAGGTGCCCAAAGTCGATATGTGCATGCATCTTCTGTATCCGTTCATATCTCAAATTCAGACTCAAAACACCCGAATATTCGATATTTTTGGGTTTCGAAAGCAATGTGTACATGCATACTCCGTGTTAGAGTATTTTCAAAATACAGGACTGAAACATGCTGTAAATCGATATTTTAGCTGCCCAAAGTCAATATGTGTATGCATCTTCTGTACCCGTCTATATCCCAAATTCAGGTTCAAAACACTCGAAAATTCGATTTTTTTGGGTCCCAGAAGAGATCTGTACATGCCTACTCCTTGCTAGAATTTTTTAAGATACAAACCCAAGACATGCTCAAAATCGATATTTTAGGTGCAAAAAGTCGATATGTGCATGCATCTTCTGTACCCGTTTATATCTCAAATTCAGGCTCAAAACACCAGAAAATTCGATATTTTTGGGTCCCTTTAGCGATCTGTACATGCATACTCAGTGCTAGAATGTTTTCAAAATATAGGCTCAAAACATGCTAAAAATCGATATTTTAGGTGCCCAAATTCAATATGTGTATGCATCTTCTGTACCCGTCTATATCCCAAATTCAGGTTCAAAACACCCAAAAATTCGGTATTATTGGGTCCCAGAAGCGACCTGTACATGCCTACTCCTTGCTAGAATGTTTTCAAGATACAGACCCAAAACATGCTGAAAATCGATATTTTAAGTGCAAAAAGTCGATATGTGAATGCATCCTCTGTACCCTGTTATATCCCAAATTCTGGCTCAAAACCCCCGAAAATTCGATATTTTTGGGTTCCAGAAACGATCTGTACATGTCTACTCAGTGCTAAAATATTTTCAAATTATACGCCCAAAACATACTAAAAATCGATATTTTGGGTGCCAAAGTCGATATGTGCATGCATCTTCTGTACCCGTTTATATCTCAAATTGAGGCTCAAAACACCCGAAAAGTCGATATTTTTGGGTCCCCGAAGCCATCTGTATATGCCTACACCGTGTTAGAGTATTTTCAAAATACAGACCCAAAACATGCTCAAAATCGATATTTTAGGTGCCCAAAGTCGATATGTGCATGCATCTTATGTATCCGTCTATATCCCAAATTCAGGTTCAAAACACCCGAAAATTCGATATTTTTGGGTCCCAGAAGCGATCTGTACATGCCTACTCCTTGCTAGAATTTTTTAAGATACAAACCCAAGACATGCTCAAAATCGATATTTTAGGTGCAAAAAGTCGATATGTGCATGCATCTTCTGTACCCGTTTATATCTCAAATTCAGGCTCAAAACCCCCGAAAATTCGATATTTTTGGGTCCCTTAAGCGATCTGTACATGCATACTCAGTGCTAGAATGTTTTCAAAATGTAGGCTCAAAACATGCTAAAAATCGATATTTTAGGTGCCCAAAGTCGATATGTGCATGCATCTTATGTATCCGTCTATATCCCAAATTCAGGTTCAAAACACCCGAAAATTCGATAATTTTGGGTCCCAGAAGCGATCTGTACATGCCTACTCCTTGCTAGAATATGTTCAAGATACAGACCCAAAACATGCTCAAAATCGATATTTTAAGTGCAAAAAGTCAATATGTGCATGCATCTTCTGTACCCGTTTATATCTCAAATTCAGGCTCAAAACTCCGAAAATTCGATGTTTTTGGGTCCCTTAAGCAATCTGCACATGCCTACTCAGTGCTAGAATGTTTTTATAATACAGGCTTAAAACATGCTATAAATCGATATTTTAGGTGTGAAAAGTCGATATGTGCATGCATCTTCTGAACCCGTTTATATCTCAAATTCAGGCTCAAAACACCCAAAAATTCGGTATTTTTGGGTCCCAGAAACGATCTGTACATGCATACTCCATGCTAGAATTTTTTCAAGATACAGACCCAAAACATGCTCAAAATCGATATTTTAGGTGCAAAAAGTCGATATGTGCATGCATCCTCTGTACCCGGTTATATCCCAAATTCTGGCTCAAAACCCCCGAAAATTCGATTTTTTTGGGTTCCAGAAGCGATCTGTACATGCCTACTCAGTACTAGAATATTTTCAAATTATACGCCAAAAACATACTAAAAATCGATATTTTGGGTGCCAAAGTCGATATGTGCATGCATCTTCTGTACCCGTTTATATCTCAAATTCAGGCTCAAAACACCCAAAAACTCGAGATTTTTGTGTCCCAGAAGCGATCTGTACATGTCTACACCGTGCTATAGTATTTTCAAAATACAGGCCCAAAACATGCTCAAAATCGATATTTTAGGTGCCCAAAGTCGATATGTGCATGCATCTTATGTATCCGTCTATATCCCAAATTCAGGTTCAAAACACCCGAAAATTCGATATTTTTGGGTCCCAGAAGCGATCTGTACATGCCTACTCCTTGCAAGAATTTTTTAAGATACAAACCCAAGACATGCTCAAAATCGATATTTTAGGTGCCCAAAGACGATATGTGCATGCATCTTCTGTACCCGTTTATATCTCAAATTCCGGCTCAGAACACCCTAAAATTCGATTTATTTGGGTTCCAGAAGCGATTTGTACGTGTCTACTCAGTGTTAGAGTATTTTAAAAATACAGGCCCAAAACATGCTCAAAATCGATATTTTGGGTGCCCAAAGTCGATATGTGCATGCATCTTCTGTACCCGTTTATATCTCAAATTCAGACTCAAAACACCCGAATATTCGATATTTTTGGGTTTCAAAAGCAATGTGTACATGCATACTCCGTGTTAGAGTATTTTCAAAATACAGGACTAAAACATGCTGTAAATCGATATTTTAGCTGCCCAAAGTCAATATGTGTATGCATCTTCTGTACCCGTCTATATCCCAAATTCAGGTTCAAAACACTCGAAAATTCGAAATTTTGGGTCCCAGAAGCAATCTGTACATGCCTTCTTCTTGCTTGAATGTTTTCAAGATACAGACCCAAAACATGCTCAAAATCGATATTTTAGGTGCAAAAAGTTGAAATGTGCAAGCATCTTCTGTACCCGTTTATATCTCAAATTCAGGCTCAAAACACCCGAAAAGTCGATATTTTTGGGTCCCCGAAGCCATCTGTATATGCCTACACCGTGTTAGAGTATTTTCAAAATACAGGCCCAAAACATGCTCAAAATCGATATTTTAGGTGCCCAAAGTCGATATGTGCATGCATCTTATGTATCCGTCTATATCCCAAATTCAGGTTCAAAACACCCGAAAATTCGATATTTTTGGTTCCCAGAAGCGATCTGTACATGCCTACTCCTTGCTAGAATGTTTTAAGATACAAACCCAAGACATGCTCAAAATCGATATTTTAGGTGCAAAAAGTCGATATGTGCATGCATATTCTGTACCCGTTTATATCTCAAATTCAGGCTCAAAACACCCGAAAATTCGATATTTTTGGGTCCCTTAAGCGATCTGTACATGCATACTCAGTGCTAGAATGTTTTCAAAATATAGGCTCAAAACATGCTAAAAATCGATATTTTAGGTGCCCAAAGTCAATATGTGTATGCATCTTCTGTACCCTGTTATATCCCAAATTCTGGCTCAAAACCCCCGAAAATTCGATATTTTTGGGTCCCAGAAGCGATCTGTACATGCCTACTCCTTGCTAGAATTTTTTAAGATACAAACCCAAGACATGCTCAAAAGCGATATTTTGGGTGCCCAAAGTCGATATGTGCATGCATCTTCTGTACCCGTTTATATCTCAAATTCAGACTTAAAACACCCGAATATTCGATAATTTTGGGTTCCAGAAGCGATCTGTACATGCCTACTCCTTGCTAGAATATGTTCAAGATACAGAATCAAAACATGCTCAAAATCGATATTTTAGGTGCAAAAAGTCGATATGTGCATGCATCTTCTGTACCCGTTTATATCTCAAATTCATGCTCAAAACTCTGAAAATTCGATATTTTTGGGTCCCTTAAGCAATCTGCACATGCCTACTCAGTGCTAGAATGTTTTTAAAATACAGGCTTAACACATGCTATAAATCGATATTTTAGGTGTCCAAAGTCGATATGTGCATGCATCTTCTGAACCCGTTTATATCTCAAATTCAGGCTCAAAACACCCAAAAAATCGATATTTTTGGGTCCCTCAAGCAATCTGTACATGCCTACTTCTTGCTAGAATGTTTTCAAGATACAGACCCAAAACATGCTCAAAATCGATATTTTAGGTGCAAAAAGTCGAAATGTGCATGCATCTTCTGTACCCGTTTATATCTCAAATTCAGGCTCAGAACACCCGAAAATTCGATATTTTTGGGTCCCCGAAGCGATCTGTACATGCCTACTCCGTGTTAGAGTATTTTCAAAATACAGGCACAAAACTTGCTCAAAATCGATATTTTAGGTGCAAAAAGTCGATATGTGCATGCATCTTCTGTATCCGTCTATATCCCAAATTCTGGTTCAAAACACCCGAAAATTCGATAATTTTGGGTCCCAGAAGCGATCTGTACATGCCTACTCCTTGCTAGAATTTTTTCAAGATACAGACCCAAAACATGCTCAAAATCGATATTTTAGGTGCAAAAAGTCGATATGTGCATGAATCCTATGTACCCGGTAATATCCCAATTTCTGGCTCAGAACACCCGAAAATTCGATATTTTTGGGTCCCAGAAGCGATTTGTACATGCCTACTCAGTGCTAGAATATTTTCAAATTATACGCCCAAAACATACTAAAAATCGATATTTTGGGTGCCCAAAGTCGATATGTGCATGCATCTTCTGTATCCGTTTATATCTCAAATTTAGGCTCAAAACACCCAAAAAATTGATATTTTTGTGTCCCAGAAGCGATCTGTACATGTCTACACCGTGTTTGAGTATTTTCAAAATACAGGCCCAAAACATGCTCAAAATCGATATTTTAGGTGCCCGAAATCGATATGTGCATGCATCTTCTGTATCCGTCTATATCCCAAATTCTGGTTCAAAACACTCGAAAACTCGATATTTTTGGGTCCCAGAAGCGATCTGTACATGCCTACTCAGTGCTAGAATATTTTCAAATTATACTCCCAAAACATACTAAAAATCGATATTTTGGGTGCTAAAGTCGATATGTGCATGCATCTTCTGTACCCGTTTATATCTCAAATTCAGGCTCAAAACACCCAAAAAATCGAAATTTTTGTGTCCCAGAAGCGATCTGTACATGTCTACACCGTGCTATAGTATTTTCAAAATACAGGCCCAAAACATGCTCAAAATCGATATTTTAGGTGCCCAAAGTCGATATGTGCATGTATCTTCTGTATCCGTTCATATCTCAAATTCAGGCTCAGAACACCCTAAAATTCGCTTTATTTGGGTTCCAGAAGCGATCTGTACGTGTCTACTCAGTGTTAGAGTATTTTCAAAATACAGGCCCAAAACATGCTCAAAATCGATATTTTAGGTGCAAAAAGTCGATATGTGCATGCATCCTCTGTACCCGGTTATATCCCAAATTCTAGGTCAAAACCCCCGAAAATTCGATATTTTTGGGTCCCAGAAGCGATCTGTACGTGTCTACTCCGTGTTAGAGTATTTTAAAAATACAGGCCCAAAACATGCTCAAAATCGATATTTTGGGTGCCCAAAGTCGATATGTGCATGCATCTTCTGTACCCGTTTATATCTCAAATTCAGACTCAAAACACCCGAATATTCGATATTTTTGGGTCCCAAAAGCAATGTGTACATGCATACTCCGTGTTAGAATATTTTCAAAATACAGGCCTAAAACATGCTGAAAATCGATATTTTAGCTGCCCAAAGTCAATATGTGTATGCATCTTCTGTACCCGTCTATATCCCAAATTCAGGTTCAAAACACTCGAAAATTCGATATTTTTGGGTCCTAGAAGCAATCTGTACATGCCTACTTCTTGCTAGAATATTTTCAAGATACAGACCCAAAACATGCTCAAAATCGATATTTTAGGTGCAAAAAGTCGAAATGTGCATGCATCTTCTGTACCCGTTTATATCTCAAATTCAGACTCAAAACACCCGAAAATTCGATATTTTTGGGTCCCCGAAGCGATCTGTACATGCCTACTCCGTGTTAGAGTATTTTCAAAATACAGGCCCAAAAACATGCTGAAAATCGATATTTTAGGTGCAAAAAGTCGATATGTGCATGCATCTTCGGTATCCGTCTATATCCCAAATTCAGGTTCAAAACACCCGAAAATTCGATAATTTTGGGTCCCAGAAGCGATCTGTACATGCCTACTCCTTGCTAGAATTTTTTCAAGATACAGACCCAAAACATGCTCAAAATCGATATTTTAGGTGCAAAAAGTCGATATGTGCAATTCATCGTCTGTACCCGGTTATATCCCAATTTCTGGCTCAAAACACCCGAAAATTCGATATTTTTGGGTCCCAGAAGCGATCTGTACATGCCTACTCAGTGCTAGAATATTTTCAAATTATACGCCCAAAGTATACTAAAAATCGATATTTTGGGTGCCAAAGTCGATATGTGCATGCATCTTCTGTACCCGTTTATATCTCAAATTCAGGCTCAAAACACCCAAAAACTGGATATTTTTGTGTCCCTGAAGCTATCTGTACATGTCTCCACCGTGCTAGAGTATTTTCAAAATACAGGCCCAAAACATGCTCAAAATCGATATTTTAGGTGCCCAAAGTCGATATGTCCATGCATCTTCTGTACCCGTTTATATCTCAAATTCAGACTCAAAACACCCGAATATTCGATATTTTTGGGTCCCAAAAGCAATGTGTACATGCATAGTCCGTGTTAGAATATTTTCAAAATACAGGCCTAAAACATGCTGAAAATCGATATTTTAGCTGCCCAAAGTCAATATGTGTATGCATCTTCTGTACCCGTCTATATCCCAAATTCAGGTTCAAAACACTCGAAAATTCGATATTTTTGGGTCCTAGAAGCAATCTGTACATGCCTACTTCTTGCTAGAATGTTTTCAAGATACAGACCCAAAACATGCTCAAAATCGATATTTTAGGTGCAAAAAGTCGAAATGTGCATGCATCTTCTGTACCCGTTTATATCTCAAATTCAGGCTCAAAATACCCGAAAATTCGATATTTTTGGGTCCCCGAAACGATCTGTACATGCATACTCCGTGTTAGAGTATTTTCAAAATACAGGCCCAAAACATGCTCAAAATCGATATTTTAGGTGCAAAAAGTCGATATGTGCATGCATCTTCGGTATCCGTCTATATCCCAAATTCAGGTTCAAAACACCCGAAAATTCAATATTTTTGGGTCCCAGAAGCGAGCTGTACATGCCTACTCCGTGTTAATGTATTTTCAAATTACAGGCCCAAAACATGCTGAAAATCTATATATTAGGTGCCCAAAGTCAATATGTGTATGCATCTTCTGTACCCGTTTATATCTCAAATTCAAGCTCAAAACATCCGAAAATTCAATATTTTTGTGTCCCAGAAGCGATATGTACATGCATACTCCGTGTTAGAGTATTTTCAAAATACAGGCCCAAAACATACTCACAATCGATATTTTAGGTGCCCAAAGTCGATATGTGCATGCATCTTATGGTACGTAACCGCTTATATCTCAAATTCAGGCTCAAAACACCCGAAAAGTCGATATTTTTGGGTCCCGGAAGCAAACTGTACATGCCTACTCCGTGTTAATGTATTTTCAAAATACAGGCCCAAAAAATGCTGAAAATCTATATTTTAGGTGCCCAAAGTCAATATGTGTATGCATCTTCTGTACCCGTCTATATCCCAAATTCTGGATCAAAACACCAGAAAATTCGGAATTTCTGGGTCCCAGAAGCGACCTGTACATGCCTACTCCTTCCTAGAATGTTTTCAAGATACAGACCCAAAACATGCTTAAAATCGATATTTTAGGTGCAAAAAGTCGATATGTGTATGCATCTTCTGTACCCGTTTATATCTCAAATTCAGGCTCAAAACATACAAAAAATTGATATTTTTGTGTCCTAGAAGCGATCTGTACATGTCTACACCGTGCTATAGTATTTTCATAATACAGGCCCAAAACATGCTCAAAATCGATATTTTAGGTGCAAAAAGTCAAAATGTGCATGCATCTTCTGTACCCGTTTATATCTCAAATTCAGGCTCAGAACACCCTAAAATTCGATTTATTTGGGTTCCAGAAGCGATCGGTACATGCCTACTCCGTGTTAGAGTATTTTCAAAATACAGGCCCAAAACATGCTCAAAATCGATATTTTAGGTGCAAAAAGTCGATATGTGCATGCATCGTCTGTACCCGGTTATATCCCAATTTCTGGCTCAAAACACCCGAAAATTCGATATTTTTGGGTCCCAGAAGCGATCTGTACATGCCTACTCAGTGCTAGAATATTTTCAAATTATACGCCCAAAACATACTAAAAATCGATATTTTGGGTGCCAAAGTCGATATGTGCATGCATCTTCTGTACCCGTTTATATCCCAAATTCAGGCTCAAAACACCCAAAAAATCGATATTTTTGTGTCCCTGAAGCGATCTGTACATGTCTACACCGTGCTAGAGTATTTTAAAAATACAGGCCCAAAACATTCCCAAAATCGATATTTTGGGTGCCCAAAGTCGATATGTGCATTCATCTTCTGTACCCGTTTATATCTCAAATTCAGACTCAAAACACCCGAATATTCGATATTTTTGGGTCCCAAATGCAATGTGTACATGCATACTCCGTGTTAGAGTATTTTCAAAATACAGGCCTAAAACATGCTGAAAATCGATATTTTAGCTGCCCAAAGACAATATGTGTATGCATCTTCTGTACCCGTCTATATCCCAAATTCAGGTTCAAAACAATCGAAAATTCGATTTTTTTGGGTCCCAGAAGCAATCTGTACATGCCTACTTCTTGCTAGAATGTTTTCAAGATACAGACCCAAAACATGCTCAAAATCAATATTTTAGGTGCAAAAAGTCGAAATGTGCATGCATCTTCTGTACCCGTTTATATCTCAAATTCAAGCTCAAAACATCCGAAAATTCAATATTTTTGAGTCACCGAAGCCATCTGTAAATGCCTACTCCGTGTTAGAGTTTTTTGAAAATACAGGCCCAAAACATGCTAAAAATCGATATTTTAGGTGTCCAAAGTCGATATGTGCATGTATCTTCTGTACCCGTTTATATCTCAAATTCAGGCTCAAAACACCCGAAAAATCGATATTTTTGGGTCACAGAAGCGATCTGTACATGCCTACTCCGTGTTAATGTATTTTCAAAATACAGGCCCAAAACATGCTCAAAATCTATATATTAGGTGCCCAAAGTCAATATGTGTATGCATCTTCTGTACCCGTCTATATCCCAAATTCAGGTTCAAAACACCAGAAAATTCGGTATTTTTTGGTCCCAGAAGCAATCTGTACATGTCTCCACCGTGCTAGAGTATTTTCAAAATACAGGCCCAAAACATGCTCAAAATCGATATTTTAGGTGCAAAAAGTCGATATGTGCATGCATCCTCTGTACCCGGTTATATCCCAAATTCTGGGTCAAAACCCCCGAAAATTTGATATTTTTGGGTCCCAGAAGCGATCTGTACGTGTCTACTCCGTGTTAGAGTATTTTAAAAATACAGGCCCAAAACATGCTCAAAATCGATATTTTGGGTGAACAAAGTCGATATGTGCATGCATCTTCTGTACCCGTTTATATCTCAAATTCAGACTCAAAACACCCGAATATTCGATATTTTGGGGTCCCACAAGCAATGTGTACATGCATACTCCGTGTTAGAGTATTTTCAAAATACAGGCCTAAAACATGCAGAAAATCGATATTATAGCTGCCCAAAGTCAATATGTGTATGCATCTTCTGTACCCGTCTATATCCCAAATTCAGGTTCAAAACACTCGAACATTTGATATTTTTGGGTCCCAGAAGCGATCTCTACAAGCCTACTCCTTGCTAGAATTTTTTCAAAATACAGACCCAAAACATGCTAATAATCGATATTTTAGGTGCAAAAAGTCGATATGTGCATGCATCTTCTGTACCCGTTTATATCTCAAATTCAGGCTCAAAACTCCGAAAATTCGATATTTTTGGGTCACTTAAGCGATCTGCACATGCCTACTCAGTGCTAGAATGTTTTTAAAATACAGGCTTAAAACATGCTATAAATCGATATTTTAGGTGTGAAAAGTCGATATGTGCATGCATCTTCTGTACCCGTATATATCTCAAATTCAGGCTCAAAACACCCAAAAAATCGATATTTTTGTGTCCCAGAAGCGATATGTACATGCATACTCCGTGTTAGAGTATTTTCAAAATACAGGCCCAAAACATACTCACAATCGATATTTTAGGTGCCCAAAGTCGATATGTGCATGCATCTTATGGTACGTAACCGCTTATATCTCAAATTCAGGCTCAGAACACCCGAAAAGTCGATATTTTTGGGTCCCGGAAGCAAACTGTACATGCCTACTCCGTGTTAATGTATTTTCAAAATACAGGCCCAAAAAATGCTGAAAATCTATATTTTAGGTGCCCAAAGTCAATATGTGTATGCATCTTCTGTACCCGTCTATATCCCAAATTCTGGATCAAAACACCAGAAAATTCGGAATTTATGGGTCCCAGAAGCGACCTGTACATGCCTACTCCTTCCTAGAATGTTTTCAAGATACAGACCCAAAACATGCTTAAAATCGATATTTTAGGTGCAAAAAGTCGATATGTGCATGCATCTTCTGTACCCGTTTATATCTCAAATTCAGGCTCAAAACACCCAAAAAATCGATATTTTTGTGTCCTAGAAGCGATCTGTACATGTCTACACCGTGCTATAGTATTTTCAAAATACAGGCCCAAAACATGCTCAAAATCGATATTTTAGGTGCAAAAAGTCAAAATGTGCATGCATCTTCTGTACCCGTGTATATCTCAAATTCAGGCTCAGAACACCCTAAAATTCGATTTATTTGGGTTCCAGAAGCGATCGGTACATGCCTACTCCGTGTTAGAGTATTTTCAAGATACAGACCCAAAACATGCTCAAAATCGATATTTTAGGTGCAAAAAGTCGATATGTGTATGCATCTTCTGTACCCGTCTATATCCCAAATTCAGGTTCAAAACACCCTAAAATTCGATATTTTTGGGTCCCCGAAGCGATCTGTACATGCCTACTCCGTGTTAGAGTATTTTCAAAATACAGGCCCAAAATATGCTCAAAATCGATATTTTAGGTGCAAAAAGTCGATATGTGCATGCATCTTCTGTATCTGTCTATATCCCAAATTCAGGTTCAAAACACCCGAAAATTCGATAATTTTGGGTCCCAGATGCGATCTGTACATGCCTACTCCTTGCTAGAATTTTTTCAAAATACAGACCCAAAACATGCTCAAAATCGATATTTTAGGTGCAAAAAGTCGATATGTGCATGCATCGTCTGTACCCGGTTATATCCCAATTTCTGGCTCAAAACACCCGAAAATTCGATATTTTTGGGTCCCAGAAGCGATCTGTACATGCCTACTCAGTGCTAGAATATTTTCAAATTATACTCCCAAAACATACTAAAAATCGATATTTTTGGTGCCAAAGTCGATATGTGCATGCATCTTCTGTACCCGTTTATATCTCAAATTCAGGCTCAAAACACCCAAAAAATCGATATTTTTGTGTCCCTGAAGCGATCTGTACATGTCTACACCGTGCTAGAGTATTTTCAAGATACCGGCCCAAAACATGCTCAAAATCGATATTTTAGGTCCACAAAGTCGATATGTGCGTGCATCTTCTGTACCCGTTCATATCTCAAATTCAGTCTCAGAACACTATAAAATTCGATTTATTTGGGTTCCAGAAGCGATCTGTACGTGTCTACTCAGTGTTAGAGTATTTTAAAAATACAGGCCCAAAACATGCTCAAAATCGATATTTTGGGTGCCCAAAGACGATATGTGCATTCATCTTCTGTACCCGTTTATATCTCAAATTCAGACTCAAAACACCCGAATATTCGATATTTTTGGGTCCCAAATGCAATGTGTACATGCATACTCCGTGTTAGAGTATTTTCAATATACAGGCCTAAAACATGCTGAAAATCGATATTTTAGCTGCCCAAAGTCAATATGTGTATGCATCTTCTGTACCCGTCTATATCCCAAATTCAGGTTCAAAACACTCGAAAATTCGATTTTTTGGGTCCCAGAAGCAATCTGTACATGCCTACTTCTTACTAGAATGTTTTCAAGATACAGACCCAAAACATGCTCAAAATCGATATTTTAGGTGCAAAAAGTCGAAATGTGCATGCATCTTCTGTACCCGTTTATATCTCAAATTCAAGCTCAAAACAACCGAAAATTCAATATTTTTGGGTTCCCGAAGCCATCTGTAAATGCCTACTCCGTGTTAGAGTATTTTCAAAATACAGGCCCAAAACATGCTCAAAATCGATATTTTAGGTGCCCAAAGTCGATATGTGCATGCATCTTCTGTATCCGTCTATATCCCAAATTCAGGTTCAAAACACCCGAAAATTCGATATTTTTGGGTCCCTGAAGCGATTTGTACATGCCTACTCCTTGCTAGAATTATTTAAGATACAAACCCAAGACATGCTCAAAATCGATATTTTAGGTGCAAAAAGTCGATATGTGCATGCATCTTCTGTACCCGTTTATATCTCAAATTCAGGCTCAAAACTCCCGAAAATTCCATATTTTTGGGTCCCTTAAGCGATCTGTACATGCATACTCAGTTCTAGAATGTTTTCAAAATATAGGCTCAAAACATGCTATAAATCGATATTTTAGTTGTCCAAAGTCGATATGTGCATGCATCTTCTGTACTCGTTTATATCTCAAATTCAGGCTCAAAACACCCGAAAATTCGATATTTTTGGGTCCCAAAAGCGATCTGTACATGTCTACTCCGTGTTAGAGTATTTTTAAAATACAGGCCCAAAACATGCTAAGAAAACGATATTTTAAGTGTCCAAAGTCGATGTGTGCATGCATCTTCTGTACCCGTTTATATCTCAAATTCAGGCTCAAAACACCCGAAAAATCGATATTTTTGGGTCCCAGAAGCGATCTGTACATGCCTACTCCGTGTTAATGTATTTTCAAAATACAGGCCCAAAACATGCTGAAAATCTATATATTAGGTGCCCAAAGTCAATATGTGTATGCATCTTCTGTACCCGTCTATATCCCAAATTCAGGTTCAAAACACCAGAAAATTCGGTATTTTTTGGTCCCAGAAGCGATCTGTACAAGCCTACTCCTTGCTAGAATTTTTTAAAGATACAGACCCAAAACATGCTCAAAATCGATATTTTAGTTGCAAAAAGTCGATATGTGCATGCATCCTCTGTACCCGGTTATATCCCAAATTCTGGCTCAAAACACCCGAAAATTTGATATTTTTGGGTCCCAGAAGCGATCTGTACGTGTCTACTCCGTGTTAGAGTATTTTAAAAATACAGGCCCAAAACATGCTCAAAATCGATATTTTGGGTGCCCAAAGTCGATATGTGCATGCATCTTCTGTACCCGTTTATATCTCAAATTCAGACTCAAAACACCCGAATATTCGATATTTTTGGGTCCCAAAAGCAATGTGTACATGCATACTCCGTGTTAGAATATTTTCAAAATACAGGCCTAAAACATGCTGAAAATCGATATTTTAGCTGCCCAAAGTCAATATGTGTATGCATGTTCTGTACCCGTCTATATCCCAAATTCAGGTTCAAAACACTCGAAAATTCAATATTTTTGGGTCCTAGAAGCAATCTGTACATGCCTACTTCTTGCTAGAATGTTACCAAGATACAGACCCAAAACATGCTCAAAATCGATATTTTAGGTGCAAAAAGTCGAAATGTGCATGCATCTTCTGTACCCGTTTATATCTCAAATTCAGGCTCAAAACACCCGAAAATTCGATAATTTTGGGTCCCAGATGCGATCTGTACATGCCTACTCCTTGCTAGAATTTTTTCAAGATACAGACCCAAAACATGCTCAAAATCGATATTTTAGCTGCCCAAAGTCAATATGTGTATGCATCTTCTGTACCCGTCTATATCCCAAATTCAGGTTCAAAACACTCGAACATTTGATTTTTTTGGGTTCCAGAAGAAATCTGTACATGCCTACTTCTTGCTAGAATGTTTTCAAGATACAGACCCAAAACATGCTCAAAATCGATATTTTAGGTGCAAAAAGTCGAAATGTGCATGCATCTTCTGTACCCGTTTATATCTCAAATTCAAGCTCAAAACATCCGAAAATTCAATATTTTCGGGTTCCCGAAGCCATCTGTAAATGCCTACTCCGTGTTAGAGTATTTTCAAAATACAGGCCCAAAACATGCTCAAAATCGATATTTTAGGTGCCCAAAGTCGATATGTCCATGCATCTTCTGTATCCGTCTATATCCCAAATTCAGGTTCAAAACACCCGAAAATTCGATATTTTTGGGTCCCAGAAGCGATTTGTACATGCCTACTCCTTGCTAGAATTTTTTAAGATACAAACCCAAGACATGCTCAAAATCGATATTATAGGTGCAAAAAGTCGATATGTGCATGCATCTTCTGTACCCGTTTATATCTCAAATTCAGGCTCAAAACTCCAAAAAATTCCATATTTTTGGGTCCCTTAAGCGATCTGTACATGCATACTCAGTGCTAGAATGTTTTCAAAATATAGGCTCAAAACATGCTATAAATCGATATTTTAGTTGTCCAAAGTCGATATGTGCATGCATCTTCTGTACCCGTTTATATCTCAAATTCAGGCTCAAAACACCCGAAAATTCGATATTTTTGGGTCCCAAAAGCTATCTGTACATGTCTACTCCGTGTTAGAGTATTTTTAAAATACAGGCCCAAAACATGCTAAAAAAACGATATTTTAAGTGTCCAAAGTCGATATGTGCATGCATCTTCTGTACCCGTTTATATCTCAAATTCAGGCTCAAAACACCCGAAAAATCGATATTTTTGGGTCCCAGAAGCGATCTGTACATGCCTACTCCGTGTTAATGTATTTTCAAAATACAGGCCCAAAACATGCTGAAAATCTATATATTAGGTGCCCAAAGTCAATATGTGTATGCATCTTCTGTACCCGTCTATATCCCAAATTCAGGTTCAAAACACTCGAAAATTCGATTTTTTTGGGTCCCAGAAGCAATCTGTACATGTCTACATCGTGCTAGAGTATTTTCAAAATACAGACCCAAAACATGCTCAAATTCGATATTTTAGTTGCAAAAAGTCGAAATGTGCATGCATCTTCTGTACCCGTTTATATCTCAAATTCAAGCTCAAAACATCCGAAAATTCAATATTTTTGGGTCACCGAAGCCATCTGTAAATGCCTACTCCGTGTTAGAGTATTTTCAAAATACAGGCCCAAAACATGCTCAAAATCGATATTTTAGGTGCCAAAGTCGATATGTGCATGCATCTTCTGTATCCGTCTATATCCCAAATTCAGATTCAAAAGACCCGAATATTCGATATTTTTGGGTCCCAAAAGCAATGTGTACATGCATACTCCGTGTTAGAATATTTTCAATATACAGGCCTAAAACATGCTGAAAATCGATATTTTAGCTGCCCAAAGTCAATATGTGTATGCATCTTCTGTACCCGTCTATATCCCAAATTCAGGTTCAAAACACTCGAAAATTCGATATTTTTGGGTCCTAGAAGCAATCTGTACATGCCTACTTCTTGCTAGAATGTTTTCAAGATACAGACCCAAAACATGCTCAAAATCGATATTTTAGGTGCAAAAAGTCGAAATGTGCATGCATCTTCCGTACCCGTTTATATCTCAAATTCAGGCTCAAAACACCCGAAAATTCGATATTTTTGGGTCCCCTAAGCGATCTGTACATGCCTACTCCGTGTTAGAGTATTTTCAAAATACAGACCCAAAACATACTGAAAATCGATATTATAGGTGCCCAAAGTCGATACGTGCATGCATCTTCTGTATCCGTTCATATCTCAAATTCAGGCTCAGAACACCCTAAAATTCGATTTATTTGTGTTCCAAAAGCGATCTGTACGTGTCTACTCCGTGTTAGAGTATTTTAAAAATACAGGCCCAAAACATGCTCAAAATCGATATTTTGGGTGCCCAAAGTCGATATGTGCATGCATCTTCTGTATCCGTCTATATCCCAAATTCAGATTCAAAACACCCGAAAATTCGATAATTTTGTGTCCCAAAAGTGATCTGTACATGCCTACTCCGTGTTAGAGTATTTTCAAAATACAGGCCTAAAACATGCAGAAAATCGATATTTTAGCAGCCCAAAGTCAATATGTGTATGCATCTTCTGTACCCGTCTATATCCCAAATTCAGGTTCAAAACACTCGAACATTTGATATTTTTGGGTCCCAGAAGCAATCTGTACATGCCTACTTCTTGCTAGAATGTTTTCAAGATACAGACCCAAAACATGCTCAAAATCGATATTTTAGGAGCAAAAAGTCGAAATGTGCATGCATCTTCTGTTCCCGTTTATATCTCAAATTCAGGCTCAAAACACCCGAAAATTCGATATTTTTGCGTCCCCGAAGCGATCTGTACATGCCTACTCCGTGTTAGAGTATTTTCAAAATACAGGCCCAAAACATGCTCAAAATCGATATTTTAGGTGCCCAAAGTCGATACGTGCATGTATCTTCTGTATCCGTCTATATCCCAAATTCAGGTTCAAAACACCCGAAAATTCGATAATTTTGGATCCCAGAAGCGATCTGTACATGCCTACTCCTTGCTAGAATTTTTTCAAAATACAGACCCAAAACATGCTAATAATCGATATTTTAGGTGCAAAAAGTCGATATGTGCATGCATCTTCTGTACCCGTTTATATCTCAAATTCAGGCTCAAATCTCCGAAAATTCGATATTTTTGGGTCCCTTAAGCGATCTGCACATGCCTACTCAGTGCTAGAATGTTTTTAAAATACAGGCTTAAAACATGCTATAAATCGATATTTTAGGTGTGAAAAGTCGATATGTCCATGCATCTTCTGTACCCGTATATATCTCAAATTATGGCTCAAAACACCAAAAAAATCGATATTTTTGTGACCCAGAAGCGATATGTACATGCATACTCCGTGTTAGAGTATTTTCAAAATACAGCCCCAAAACATACTCACAATCGATATTTTAGGTGCCCAAAGTCGATATGTGCATGCATCTTCTGTACCCGTTTATATCTCAAATTCAGGCTCAAAACACCCGAAAATTCGATATTTTTGGGTCCCCGAAGCAATCTGTACATGCCTACTCCGTGTTAGAGTATTTTCAAAATACAGGCACAAAACATGCTCAAAATCGATATTTTAGGTGCAAAAAGTCGATATGTGCATGCATCTTCGGTATCCGTCTATATCCCAAATTCAGGTTCAAAACACCCGAAAATTCGATAATTTTGGGTCCCAGAAGCAATCTGTACATGTCTACACCGTGCTAGAGTATTTTCAAAATACAGACCCAAAACATGCTCAAAATCGATATTTTATGTGCAAAAAGTCGAAATGTGCATGCATCTTCTGTACCCGTTTATATCTCAAATTCAAGCTCAAAACATCCGAAAATTCAATATTTTTGGGTCACCGAAGCCATCTGTAAATGCCTACTCCGTGTTAGAGTATTTTCAAAATACAGGCCCAAAACATGCTCAAAATCGATATTTTAGGTGCCCAAAGTCGATATGTGCATGCATCTTCTGTATCCGTCTATATCCCAAATTCAGATTCAAAACACCCGAAAATTCGATATTTTTGGGTCCCAGAAGCGATTTGTACATGCCTACTCCTTGCAAGAATTTTTTAAGATACAAACCCAAGACATGCTCAAAATCGATATTTTAGGTGCAAAAAGTCGATATGTGCATGCATCCTCCGTACCCGGTTATATCCCAAAATCTGGGTCAAAACCCCCGAAAATTTTATATTTTTGGGTCCCAGAAGCGATCTGTACGTGTCTACTCCGTGTTAGAGTATTTTTAAAATACAGGCCCAAAACATGCTCAAAATCGATATTTTGGGTGCCCAAAGTCGATATGTGCATGCATCTTCTGTACCCGTTTATATCTCAAATTCAAGCTCAAAACATCCGAAAATTAAATATTTTTGGGTCACCGAAGCCATCTGTAAATACCTACTCCGTGTTAGAGTATTTTCAAAATACAGGCCCAAAACATGCTCAAAATCGATATTTTAGGTGCCCAAAGTCGATATGTGCATGCATCTTCTGTATCCGTCTATATCCCAAATTCAGATTCAAAACACCCGAAAATTCGATATTTTTGGGTCCCAGAAGCGATTTGTACATGCCTACTCCTTGCTAGAATTTTTTAAGATACAAACCCAAGACATGCTCAAAATCGATATTTTAGGTGCAAAAAGTCGATATGTGCATGCATCTTCTGTACCCGTTTATATCTCAAATTCAGGCTCAAAACACCCGAAAATTCGATATTTTTGGGTCCCCGAAGCGATCTGTACATGTCTACTCCGTGTTAGAGTATTTTTAAAATACAGGCCCAAAACATGCTAAAAAAACGATATTTAAATGTCCAAAGTCGATTTTTGCATGCATCTTCTGTACCCGTTTATATCTCAAATTCAGGCTCAAAACACCCGAAAAATCGATATTTTTGGGTCCCAGAAGCGATCTGTACATGCCTACTCCGTGTTAATGTATTTTCAAAATACAGGCCCAAAACATGCTGAAAATCTATATATTAGGTGCCCAAAGTCAATATGTGTATGCATCTTCTGTACCCGTCTATATCCCAAATTCAGGTTCAAAACACCAGAAGATTCGGTATTTTTTGGTCCCAGAAGCGATCTGTACATGCCTACTCCTTGCTAGAATTTTTTCAAGATACAGACCCAAAACATGCTCAAAATCGATATTTTAGGTGCAAAAAGTCGATATGTGCATGCATCCTCTGTACCCGGTTATATCCCAAATTCTGTGTCAAAACCCCCGAAAATTTGATGTTTTTGGGTCCCAGAAGCGATCTGTACGTGTCTACTCCGTGTTAGAGTATTTTAAAAATACAGGCCCAAAACATGCTCAAAATCGATATTTTGGGTGCCCAAAGTCGATATATGCATGCATCTTCTGTACCGGTTTATATCTCAAATTCAGACTCAAAAGACCCGAAAATTCGATATTTTTGGGTCCCCTAAGCGATCTGTACATGCCTACTCCGTGTTAGAGTATTTTCAAAATACAGGCCCAAAACATGCTCAACATCGATATTTTAGGTGCAAAAAGTCGATATGTGCATGCATCTTCTGTACCCGTTTATATCTCAAATTCAGGCTCAAAACACCCAAAATATCGAAATTTTTGTGTCCCAGAAGCGATCTGTACATGTCTACACCGTGCTATAGTATTTTCAAAATACAGGACCAAAACATGCTGAAAATCGATATTTTAGGTGCCCAAAGTCGATACGTGCATGCATCTTCTGTATCCGACTATATCCCAAATTCAGGCTCAAAACACCCGAAAATTCGATAATTTTGGGTCCCAGAAGCGATCTGTACATGCCTACTCCGTGTTAGAGTATTTTCAAAATACAGGCCTAAAACATGCAGAAAATCGATATTTTAGCAGCCCAAAGTCAATATGTGTATGCATCTTCTATACCCGTCTATATCCCAAATTCAGGTTCAAAACACTCGAACATTTGATATTTTTGGGTCCCAGAAGCAATCTGTACATGCCTACTTCTTGCTAGAATGTTTTCAAGATACAGACCCAAAACATGCTCAAAATCGATATTTTAGGTGCAAAAAGTCGAAATGTGCATGCATCTTCTGTTCCCGTTTATATCTCAAATTCAGGCTCAAAACACCCGAAAATTCGATATTTTTGCGTCCCCGAAGCGATCTGTACATGCCTACTCCGTGTTAGAGTATTTTCAAAATACAGGCCCAAAACATGCTCAAAATCGATATTTTAGGTGCCCAAAGTCGATACGTGCATGTATCTTCTGTATCCGTCTATATCCCAAATTCAGGTTCAAAACACCCGAAAATTCGATAATTTTGGATCCCAGAAGCGATCTGTACATGCCTACTCCTTGCTAGAATTTTTTCAAAATACAGACCCAAAACATGCTAATAATCGATATTTTAGGTGCAAAAAGTCAATATGTGCATGCATCTTCTGTACCCGTTTATATCTCAAATTCAGGCTCAAATCTCCGAAAATTCGATATTTTTGGGTCCCTTAAGCGATCTGCACATGCCTACTCAGTGCTAGAATGTTTTTAAAATACAGGCTTAAAACATGCTATAAATCGATATTTTAGGTGTGAAAAGTCGATATGTCCATGCATCTTCTGTACCCGTATATATCTCAAATTATGGCTCAAAACACCAAAAAAATCGATATTTTTGTGACCCAGAAGCGATATGTACATGCATACTCCGTGTTAGAGTATTTTCAAAATACAGCCCCAAAACATACTCACAATCGATATTTTAGGTGCCCAAAGTCGATATGTGCATGCATCTTCTGTACCCGTTTATATCCCAAATTCAGGCTCAAAACACCCGAAAATTCGATATTTTTGGGTCCCCGAAGCGATCTGTACATGCCTACTCCGTGTTAGAGTATTTTCAAAATACAGGCCCAAAACATGCTCAAAATCGATATTTTAGGTGCCCAAAGTCGATATGTGCATGCATCTTCGGTATCCGTCTATATCCCAAATTCAGGTTCAAAACACCCGAAAATTCGATAATTTTGGGTCCCAGAAGCAATCTGTACATGTCTACACCGTGCTAGAGTATTTTCAAAATACAGACCCAAAACATGCTCAAAATCGATATTTTATGTGCAAAAAGTCGAAATGTGCATGCATCTTCTGTACCCGTTTATATCTCAAATTCAAGCTCAAAACATCCGAAAATTCAATATTTTTGGGTCACCGAAGCCATCTGTAAATGCCTACTCCGTGTTAGAGTATTTTCAAAATACAGGCCCAAAACATGCTCAAAATCGATATTTTAGGTGCCCAAAGTCGATATGTGCATGCATCTTCTGTATCCGTCTATATCCCAAATTCAGATTCAAAACACCCGAAAATTCGATATTTTTGGGTCCCAGAAGCGATTTGTACATGCCTACTCCTTGCTAGAATTTTTTAAGATACAAACCCAAGACATGCTCAAAATCGATATTTTATGTGCAAAAAGTCGATATGTGCATGCATCCTCTGTACCCGGTTATATCCCAAATTCTGGGTCAAAACCCCCGAAAATTTGATATTTTTGGGTCCCAGAAGCGATCTGTACGTGTCTACTCCGTGTTAGAGTATTTTCAAAATACAGGCCCAAAACATGCTCAAAATCGATATTTTGGGTGCCCAAAGTCGATATGTGCATGCATCTTCTGTACCCGTTTATATCTCAAATTCAAGCTCAAAACATCCGAAAATTCAATATTTTTGGGTCACCGAAGCCATCTGTAAATGCCTACTCCGTGTTAGAGTATTTTCAAAATACAGGCCCAAAATATGCTCAAAATCGATATTTTAGGTGCCCAAAGTCGATATGTGCATGCATCTTCTGTATCCGTCTATATCCCAAATTCAGATTCAAAACACCCGAAAATTCGATATTTTTGGGTCCCAGAAGCGATTTGTACATGCCTACTCCTTGCTAGAATTTTTTAAGATACAAACCCAAGACATGCTCAAAATCGATATTTTAGGTGCAAAAAGTCGATATGTGCATGCATCTTCTGTACCCGTTTATATCTCAAATTCAGGCTCAAAACACCCGAAAATTCGATATTTTTGGGTCCCCGAAGCGATCTGTACATGTCTACTCCGTGTTAGAGTATTTTTAAAATACAGGCCAAAAACATGCTAAAAAAACGATATTTTAAGTGTCCAAAGTCGATTTGTGCATGCATCCTCTGTACCCGTTTATATCTCAAATTCAGGCTCAAAACACCCGAAAAATCGATATTTTTGGGTCCCAGAAGCGATCTGTACATGCCTACTCCGTGTTAATGTATTTTCAAAATACAGGCCCAAAACATGCTGAAAATCTATAAATTAGGTGCCCAAAGTCAATATGTGTATGCATCTTTTGTACCCGTCTATATCCCAAATTCAGGTTCAAAACACCAGAAAATTCGGTATTTTTTGGTCCCAGAAGCGATCTGTACATGCCTACTCCTTGCTAGAATTTTTTCAAGATACAGACCCAAAACATGCTCAAAATCGATATTTTAGGTGCAAAAAGTCGATATGTGCATGCATCCTCTGTACCAGGTTATATCCCAAATTCTGGGTCAAAACCCCCGAAAATTTGATATTTTTGGGTCCCAGAAGCGATCTGTACGTGTCTACTCCGTGTTAGAGTATTTTAAAAATACAGGCCCAAAACATGCTCAAAATCGATATTTTGGGTGCCCAAAGTCGATATGTGCATGCATCTTCTGTACCGGTTTATATCTCAAATTCAGACTCAAAAGACCCGAAAATTCGATATTTTTGGGTCCCCTAAGCGATCTGTACATGCCTACTCCGTGTTAGAGTATTTTCAAAATACAGGCCCAAAACATGCTCAACATCGATATTTTAGGTGCAAAAAGTCGATATGTGCATGCATCTTCTGTACCCGTTTATATCTCAAATTCAGGCTCAAAACACCCAAAATATCGAAATTTTTGTGTCCCAGAAGCGATCTGTACATGTCTACACCGTGCTATAGTATTTTCAAAATACAGGACCAAAACATGCTGAAAATCGATATTTTAGGTGCCCAAAGTCGATACGTGCATGCATCTTCTGTATCCGTTCATATCTCAAATTCAGGCTCAGAACACCCTAAAATTCGATTTATTTGGGTTCCAGAAGCGATCTGTACGTGTCTACTCCGTGTTAGAGTATTTTCAAAATACAGGCCCAAAACATGCTCAAAATCGATATTTTGGGTGCCCAAAGTCGATATGTGCATGCATCTTCTGTATCCGACTATATCCCAAATTCCGGCTCAAAACACCCGAAAATTCGATAATTTTGGGTCCCAGAAGCGATCTGTACATGCCTACTCCGTGTTAGAGTATTTTCAAAATACAGGCCTAAAACATGCAGAAAATCGATATTTTAGCAGCCCAAAGTCAATATGTGTATGCATCTTCTGTACCCGTCTATATCCCAAATTCAGGTTCAAAACACTCGAACATTTGATATTTTTGGGTCCCAGAAGCAATCTGTACATGCCTACTTCTTGCTAGAATGTTTTCAAGATACAGACCCAAAACATGCTCAAAATCGATATTTTAGGTGCAAAAAGTCGAAATGTGCATGCATCTTCTGTTCCCGTTTATATCTCAAATTCAGGCTCAAAACACCCGAAAATTCGATATTTTTGCGTCCCCGAAGCGATCTGTACATGCCTACTCCGTGTTAGAGTATTTTCAAAATACAGGCCCAAAACATGCTCAAAATCGATATTTTAGGTGCCCAAAGTCGATACGTGCATGTATCTTCTGTATCCGTCTATATCCCAAATTCAGGTTCAAAACACCCGAAAATTCGATAATTTTGGGTCCCAGAAGCGATCTGTACATGCCTACTCCTTGCTAGAATTTTTTCAAAATACAGACCCAAAACATGCTAATAATCGATATTTTAGGTGCAAAAAGTCGATATGTGCATGCATCTTCTGTACCCGTTTATATCTCAAATTCAGGCTCAAATCTCCGAAAATTCGATATTTTTGGGTCCCTTAAGCGATCTGCACATGCCTACTCAGTGCTAGAATGTTTTTAAAATACAGGCTTAAAACATGCTATAAATCGATATTTTAGGTGTGAAAAGTCGATATGTGTATGCATCTTCTGTACCCGTATATATCTCAAATTCAGGCTCAAAACACCAAAAAAATCGATATTTTTGTGTCCCAGAAGCGATATGTACATGCATACTCCGTGTTAGAGTATTTTCAAAATACAGCCCCAAAACATACTCACAATCGATATTTTAGGTGCCCAAAGTCGATATGTGCATGCATCTTCTGTACCCGTTTATATCTCAAATTCAGGCTCAAAACACCCGAAAATTCGATATTTTTGGGTCCCCGAAGCGATCTGTACATGCCTACTCCGTGTTAGAGTATTTTCAAAATACAGGCCCAAAACATGCTCAAAATCGATATTTTAGGTGCCAATCAGTCGATATGTGCATGCATCTTCGGTATCCGTCTATATCCCAAATTCATGTTCAAAACACCCGAAAATTCGATAATTTTGGGTCCCAGAAGCAATCTGTACATGCCTACTCCTTGCTAGAATTTTTTCAAGATACAGACCCAAAACGTGTTCAAAATCGATATTTTAGGTGCAAAAAGTCGATATGTGCATTCATCGTCTGTACCTGGTTATATCCCAATTTCTGGCTCAAAACCCCCGAAAATTCGATATTTTTGGGTCCCCGAAGCGATCTGTACATGCCTACTCAGTGCTAGAATATTTTCAAATTATACGCCCAAAACATACTAAAAATCGATATTTTGGGTTCCAAAGTCGATATGTGCATGCATCTTCTGTACCCGTTTATATCTCAAATTCAGGCTCAAAACACCCGAAAAGTCGATATTTTTGGGTCCCGGAAGCAAACTGTACATGCCTACTCCGTGTTAATGTATTTTCAAATTACAGGCCCAAAAAATGCTGAAAATCTATATTTTAGGTGCCCAAAGTCAATATGTGTATGCATCTTCTGTACCCGTCTATATCCCAAATTCTGGTTCAAAACACCAGAAAATTCGGAATTTCTGGGTCCCAGAAGCGACCTGTACATGCCTACTCCTTCCTAGAATGTTTTCAAGATACAGACCCAAAACATGCTTAAAATCGATATTTTAGGTGCAAAAAGTCGATATGTGCATGCATCCTCTGTACCCGGTTATATCCCAAATTCTGGGTCAAAACCCCCGAAAATTCGATATTTTTGGGTCCCAGAAGCGATCTGTACATGCATACTCAGTGCTAGAATGTTTTCAAAATATAGGCTCAAAACATGCTATAAATCGATATTTTAGGAGTCCAAAGTCGATATGTGCATGCATCTTCTGTACCCGTTTATATCTAAAATTCAGACTCAAAACACCCGAATATTCAATATTTTTGTGTCCCAAAAGTAATGTGTACATGCATACTCCGTGTTAGAGTATTTTCAAAATACAGGACTAAAACATGCTGAAAATCGATATTTTAGCTGCCCAAAGTCGATATGTTCATGCATCTTCTGTACCCGTTTATATCTGAAATTCAGGCTCAAAACACCCGAAAATTCAATATTTTTGGGTCCCAGAAGCGATCTGTACGTGCATACTCCGTGTTAGAGTGTTTTTAAAATACAGGCCCAAAACATGCTGAAAATCGATATTTTATGTGACCAAAGTCAATATGTGTATGCATCTTCGGTACACGTGTATATCCCTAATTCAAGTTCAAAACATCAGAAAATTCGATATTTTAGGGTCCCAAAAGCGATCTGTACATGCCTACTCCTTGCTAGAATGTTTTCAAGATACATAACCAAAACATGCTCAAAATAGATATTTTAAGTGTAAAAAGTCGATATGTGCATGCATCTTCTGTACCCGTTTATATCTCAAATTCAGGCTAAAAACACCCGAAAATTCGATATTTTTGGGTCCCAAAAGTGATCTGTACATGTCTACTCCTTTTTAGAGTATTTTTAAAATACAGGCCCAAATTATGCTGGAAATCGATATTTTAGGTGCCCAAAGTCGATATGTGCATGCATCATCTGTACCATTTATATCTCAAATTCAGGCTCAAAACACCCAAAAATTCAATATTTTTGGGTCCAAGAAGCGATCTGTACATGTCTACACCGTGCTATAGTATTTTCAAAATACGGGCCAAAAACATGCTCAAAATCGATATTTTAGGAGCCCAAAGTCGATATGTGCATGCATCTTTCTGTACCCGTTTATATCTCAAATTCAGGCTCAGAACCCCCTAAAATTCGATTTATTTGGGTTCCAGAGGCGATCTGTACGTGTCTACTCAGTGTTAGAGTATTTTCAAAATACAGGCCCAAAACATGCTCAAAATCGATATTATAGGTGCCCAAAGTCAATATGTGCATGAATCTTCTGTATCCGTTTATATCTCAAATTCAGGCTCAAAACACCTGAAAATTCGATATTTTTGGGTCCCAGAAGTGATCTGTACATGCCTACTCCGTGTTAATGTATTTTCAAAATACAGGCCCAAAACATGCTGAAAATCTATATTTTAGGTGCCCAAAGTCAATATGTGTATGCATCTTCTGTACCCGTCTATATCCCAAATTCAGTTTCAAAACACCAGAAAATTCGGTATTTTTGGGTCCCAGAAACGATCTGTACATGCCTACTCCATGCTAGAATATTTTCAAATTATACGCCGAAAACATACTAATAATCGATATTTTGGGTGCCAAAGTCGATATGTGCATGCATCTTCTGTACCCGTTTATATCTCAAATTCAGGCTCAAAACACCCAAAAACTCGATATTTTTGTGTCCCAGAAGCGATCTGTACATGTCTACACCGTGCTATAGTATTTTCAAAATACAGGCCCAAAACATGCTCAAAATCGATATTTTAGGTGCCCAAAGTCGATATGTGCATGCATCTTATGTATCCGTTCATATCTCAAATTCAGGCTCAGAACACCCTAAAATTCGATTTATTTGGGTTCCAGAAGCGATCTGTACGTGTCTACTCAGTGTTAGAGTATTTTAAAAATACAGGCTCAAAACATGTTCAAAATCGATATTTTGGGTGCCCAAAGTCGATATGTGCATGCATCTTCTGTACCCGTTTATATCTCAAATTCAAACTCGAAACACCCGAATATTCGATATTTTTGGGTTTCAAAAGCAATGTGTACATGCATACTCCATGTTAAAGTATTTTCAAAATACAGGCCTAAAACATGCTGAAAATCGATATTTTAGCTGCACAAAGTCAATATGTGTATGCATCTTCTGTACCCGTCTATATCTCAAATTCAGGTTCAAAACACCCGAAAATTCGATATTTTTGGGTCCCCGAAGCCATCTGTATATGCCTACTCCGTGTTAGAGTATTTTCAAAATACAGGCCCAAAACATGCTCAAAATCGATATTTTAGGTGCCCAAAGTCGATATGTGCATGCATCTTATGTATCCGTCTATATCCCAAATTCAGGTTCAAAACACCCGAAAATTCGATATTTTTGGGTCCCAGAAGCGATTTGTACATGCCTACTCCTTGCTAGAATTTTTTAAGAAAGAAACCCAAGACATGCTCAAAATCGATATTTTAGGTGCAAAAAGTCGATATGTGCATGCATCTTCTGTACCCGTTTATATCTCAAATTCAGGCTCAAAACACCCGAAAATTCGATATTTTGGGGTCCCTTAAGCGATCTGTACATGCATACTCAGTGCTAGAATGTTTTCAAAATATATGCTCAAAACATGCTAAAAATCGATATTTTAGGTGTGAAAAGTCGATATGTGCATGCATCTTCTGTACCCGTTTATATCTCAAATTCAGGCTCAAAACACCCAAAATTCGATATTTTTGGGTCCCAAAAGAGATCTGTACGTACACACTCCGTGTTAGAGTGTTTTTAAAATACAGGCCCAAAACATGCTGAAAATCGATATTTTATGTGCCCAAAGTCAATATGTGTATGCATCTTCTGTACACGTGTATATCCCTAATTCAGGTTCAAAATACCAGAAAATTCGATTTTTTTGGGTCCCAGAAGCGATCTGTACATGCCTACTCCTTGCTAGAATATTTTCAAGATACAGACCCAAAACATGCTCAAAATCGATATTTTAAGTGCAAAAAGTCGATATGTGCATGCATCTTCTGAACCCGTTTATATCTCAAATTCAGGCTCAAAACACCCAAAAAATCGATATTTTTGTGTCCCAGAAGCGATTTGTACATGCCTACTCAGTGTTAGAGTAATTTCAAAATACAGGCCCAAAACATGCTAAAAATCGATATTTTAGGTGCCCAAAGTCGATATGTGTATGCATCTTCTGTACCCGTTTATATCTCAAATTAAGACTCAAAACACCCGAATATTCGATATTTTTGGGTCCCAAAAGCAATGTGTACATGCATACTCCGTGTTAGAGTATTTTCAAAATACAGGCCTAAAACATGCTGAAAATCGATATTTTAGCTGCCCAAAGTCAATATGTGTATGCATCTTCTGTACCCGTCTATATCCCAAATTCAGGTTCAAAACACTCGAAAATTCGATATTTTTGGGTCCCAGAAGCAATCTGTACATGCCTACTTCTTGCTAGAATGTTTTCAAGATACAGACCTAAAACATGCTCAAAATCGATATTTTAGGTGCAAAAAGTCGAAATGTGCATGCATCTTCTGTACCCGTTTATATCTCAAATTCAGGCTCAAAACACCCGAAAATTCGATATTTTTGGTTCCCCTAAGCGATCTGTACATGCCTACTCCGTGTTAGAGTATTTTCAAAATACAGGCCCAAAACATGCTCAAAATCGATATTTTAGGTGCAAAAAGTCGATATGTGCATGCATCTTCTGTATCCGTCTATATCCCAAATTCTGGTTCAATACACCCGAAAATTCGATAATTTTGGGTCCCTGAAGCGATCTGTACATGCCTACTCAGTGCTAGAATATTTTCAAATTATACGCCCAAAACATACTAAAAATCGATATTTTAGGTGCAAAAAGTCGATAAGTTCATGCATCCTATGTACCCGGTTATATCCCAATTTCTGGCTCAGAACACCCGAAAATTCGATATTTTTGGGTCCCAGAAGCGATTTGTACATGCCTACTCAGTGCTAGTATGTTTTTAAAATACAGGCTTAAAACATGCTATAAATCGATATTTTAGGTGTGAAAAGTCGATATGTGCATGCATCTTCTGTACCCGTTTAAATCTCAAATTCAGGCTCAAAACACCCAAAAAATCGATATTTTTGTGTCCCAAAAGCCATCTGTACATGTCTACACTGTGTTATAGTATTTTTAAAATACAGGCCCAAAACATGCTCAAAATCGATATTTTAGGTGTCCAAAGTCGATATGTGCATGCATCTTCTGTACCCGTTTATATCTCAAATTCAGGCTCAAAACACCCGAAAAGTCGATATTTTTGGGTCCCAGAAGCGATCTGTACATGCCTACTCCGTGTTAATGTATTTTCAAAATATAGGCCCAAAACATGCTAAAAATCTATATTTTAGGTGCCCAAAGTCAATATGTGTATGCATCTTCTGTACCCGTCTATATCCCAAATTCAGGTTCAAAACACCAGAAAATTCGGTATTTTTGGGTCCCAGAAGCGACCTGTACATGCCTACTCTTTGCTAGAATGTTTTCAAGATACAGACCCAAAACATGCTTAAAATCGATATTTTAGGTGCAAAAAGTCGATATGTGCATGCATCCTCTGTACCCTGTTATATCCCAAATTCTGGCTCAAAACCCCCGAAAATTCGATATTTTTGGGTCCCCGAAGCGATCTGTACATGCCTACTCAGTGCTAGAATATTTTCAAATTATACGCCCAAAACATACTAAAAATCGATATTTTTGGTGCCAAAGTCGATATGTGCATGCATCTTCTGTACCCGTTTATATATCAAATTTAGGCTCAAAACGCCCAAAAAATCGATATTTTTGTGTCCCAGAAGCGATCTGTACATGTCTACACCGTGGTATAGTATTTTCAAAATACAGGCCCAAAACATGCTCAAAATCGATATTTTAGGTGCCCAAAGTCGATATGTGCATGTATCTTCTGTATCCGTCTATATCCCAAATTCAGGTTCAAAACACCCGAAAATTCGATAATTTTGGGTCCCAGAAGCGATCTGTACATGCCTACTCCTTGCTAGAATATTTTCAAGATACAGACCCAAAACATGCTCAAAATCGATATTTTAAGTGCAAAAAGTCGATATGTGCATGCATCCTCTGTACCCTGTTATATCCCAAATTCAGGTTCAAAACACCCGAAAATTCGATAATTTTGGGTCCCAGAAGCGATCTGTACATGCCTACTCCTTGCTAGAATATGTTTAAGATACAGACCCAAAACATGCTCAAAATCGATATTTTAAGTGCAAAAAGTCGATATGTGCATGCATCTTCTGTACCCGTTTATATCTCAAATTCAGGCTAAAAACTCCGAAAATTCGATATTTTTGGGTCCCTTGAGCAATCTGCACATGCCTACTCAGTGCTAGAATGTTTTTAAAATACAGGCTTAACACATGCTATAAAACGATATTTTAGGTGTCCAAAGTCGATATGTGCATGCATCTTCTGAACCCGTTTATATATCAAATTCGGGCTCAAAACACCCAAAAAATCGATATTTTTGTGTCCCAGAATCGATCTGTACATGCCTACACAGTGTTAGAGTATTTTCAAAATACAGGCCCAAAACATGCTCAAAATCGATATTTTAGGTGCCCAAAGTCGATATGTGCATGCATCTTCTGTACCCGTTTATATCTCAAATTCAGACTCAAAACACCCGAATATTCGATATTTTTGGGTCCCAAAAGCAATGTGTACATGCATACTCCGTGTTAGAGTATTTTCAAAATACAGGCCTAAAACATGCTGAAAATCGATATTTTAGCTGCCCAAAGTCAATATGTGTATGCATCTTCTGTACCCGTCTATATCCCAAATTCAGGTTCAAAACACTCGAAAATTCGATATTTTTGGGTCCCAGAAGCAATCTGTACATGCCTACTTCTTGCTAGAATGTTTTCAAGATAGGAGACCCAAAACATGCTCAAAATCGATATTTTAAGTGCAAAAAGTCGATATGTGCATGCATCTTCTGTACCCAATTATATCTCAAATTCAGGGTCAAAACTCCGAAAATTCGATATTTTTGGGTTCCTTAAGCAATCTGCACATGCCTACTCAGTGCTAGAATGTTTTTAAAATACAGGCTTAACACATGCTATAAATCGATATTTTAGGTGTCCAAAGTCGATATGTGTATGCATCTTCTGAACCCGTTTATATCTCAAATTCAGGCTCAAAACACCCAAAAAATCGATATTTTTGTGTCCCAGAAGCGATTTGTACATGCTTACACAGTGTTAGAGTATTTTCAAAATACAGGCCCAAAACATGCTCAAAATCGATATTTTAGGTGCCCAAAGTCGATATGTGCATGCATCTTCTGTACCCGTTTATATCTCAAATTCAGGTTCAAAACACCAGAAAATTCTATATTTTTGGGTCCCCGAAGCGATCTGTACATGCCTACTCCGTGTTAGAGTATTTTAAAAATACAGGCCCAAAACATGCTCAAAATCGATATTTTAGGTGCCCAAAGTCGATATGTGCATGCATCTTCTGTATCCGTCTATATCCCAAATTCAGGTTCAAAACACCCGAAAATTCGATATTTTTGGGTCCCAGAAGCGATCTGTACATGCCTACTTCTTGCTAGAATTTTTTCAAAATACAGACCCAAAACATTCTAAAAATCGATATTTAAGGTGCAAAAAGCCGATATGTGCATGCATCTTCTGTACCCGTTTATATCTCAAATTCAGACTCAAAACTCCGAAAATTCGATATTTTTGGGTCCCTTAAGCGATCTGCACATGCCTACTCAGTGCTAGAATGTTTTTAAAATACAGGCTTAAAACATGCTATAAATCGATATTTTAGGTGTGAAAAGTCGATATGTGCATGCATCTTCTGTACCCGTTTAAATCTCAAATTCAGGCTCAAAACACCCAAAAAATCGATATTTTTGTGTCCCAAAAGCCATCTGTACATGTCTACACTGTGTTACGTCGTGATGTAACAACGCTGTGAAACAGGGGTAGTCAAGATGTTAGTGAAGATGTTCTCTTCACTTGGGGTAATGGCAAGTCAAGTAGTCTCTCTCTTTTATTACATTACAAGGTACATGGCCAAACAAATAATAAAAATAAAGGCATTGCTTCCTTCAGGTTGCATATTGCATATGAAGCTTTATAGCTAACCTGGAAAGCCAAACTAACAATACAATCGTGTAACACCTCCCCCCCTAAAAGAACGAAATTTCCCGTGAGAAATTTCGGCCTTTTTACAATCTCGTGGGGAAATAGAATACATGTCATAGAAAAGATGACAACAAGGAACAAGGAGAAACTGGAGACTCTTCTGCCATGCCCACGCCCTTGGTTGAACTGCTCGGAGGAAAATATCGGGCATGCCCTTGACCAGTTGTGCTTGGGATTCCCCACAAGTTGGCAGGTGTGTCTTCCATACCGAACGGGATAACGGTCCTCCTGTATGTTTTCCAAGTGCCAAGATACCCAGCCCTTCCACAACTTTTACGTTTCCTGTATGTTTTCCTTATGCGAAGATGTCCAGCCAATCCCACTACGACAGCGACAACAACGACCAATAATCAACAATCACCACTAATCACCAAGCACCAAAAACCCCGACGGCGACGGCGAGCGCCAATAATCACCAAAACCACGAATGCGACAGCGAGCGCCAATAATCACCAAAACCACGAATGCGACAGCGAGCGCCAATAATCACCAAAACCACCAATGCGACAGCGAGCGCCAATAATCACCAAAACCACCAATGCGACAGCGAGCGCAACAGGGCTGGACACTATCTCCACCAAAGGCACAGGAAACTCAGGGACAGGTATACTGGGCTAGGAAACACGGCACTGGAACCTCAGGGACAGGGTTTTATCTTCACCCTCTTGTGGTCCTGGGAACTGGTATACACTCCACAGCATCAAGGAAGGTCACTGTTCCCAGTCCAAGCTGTCAAGTAGGCAAGCGCTGACACATATCATTCCTATTCGTCCGCCAATGCTATTTTAACCCATATGTACCCAGGGAGCATTGTTACGTGACATGAGGAGAACTACGAGTCTTATACACAGCTCGTCCCCTACAGGGTCTTCCAGGCAAGGATAGTGTTGTATCCCTCTGCTTCAACATCAGCATTTTCTTCCAGTCAATTGATCTTCATCAGCAAACATTTCGACATCCTTGATCATGCGGTCAATGTCCAAGGTAGTTGAAAAGATCTGGCTCCTTTTGTAGGGATGACACTATTGGCATCAAAGGGAACACAAAGAACGAAGAGAGAGACAACAAAACTACAAAGAACGAAGAGAGAGACAACAAACTACTGACTGCATATTACCCCGACATCTTGACTACCATCCTGGCGAGGTCGCCATTTTGTTACGTCGTGATGTAAAAACGCTGTGAAACAGGGGTAGTCAAGATGTTAGTGAAGATGTTCTCTTCACTTGGGGTAATGGCAAGTCAAGTAGTCTCTCTCTTTTATTACATTACAAGGTACATGGCCAAACAAATAATAAAAATAAAGGCATTGCTTCCTTCAGGTTTCATATTGCATATGAAGCTTTATAGCTAACCTGGAAAGCCAAACTAACAATACAATCGTGTAACAACTGTGTTATAGTATTTTTAAAATACAGGCCCAAAACATGCTCAAAATCGATATTTTAGGTGTCCAAAGTCGATATGTGCATGCATCTTCTGTACCCGTTTATATCTCAAATTCAAGCTCAAAACACCCGAAAATTCTATATTTTTGGGTCCCCGAAGCGATCTGTATATGCCTACTCCGTGTTAGAGTATTTTCAAAATACAGGCCCAAAACATGCTCAAAATCGATATTTTAGGTGCCCAAAGTCAATATGTGTATGCATCTTCTGTACCCGTCTATATCCCAAATTCAGGTTCAAAACACCAGAAAATTCGGTATTTTTGGGTCCCAGAAGCGACCTGTACATGCCTACTCTTTGCTAGAATGTTTTCAAGATACAGACCCAAAACATGCTTAAAATCGATATTTTAGGTGCAAAAAGTCGATATGTGCATGCATCCTCTGTACCCTGTTATATCCCAAATTCTGGCTCAAAACCCCCGAAAATTCGATATTTTTGGGTCCCCGAAGCGATCTGTACATGCCTACTCAGTGCTAGAATATTTTCAAATTATACGCCCAAAACATACTAAAAATCGATATTTTAGGTGCAAAAAGTCGATAAGTTGATGCATCCTATGTACCCGGTTATATCCCAATTTCTGGCTCAGAACACCCGAAAATTCGATATTTTTGGGTCCCAGAAGCGATTTGTACATGCCTACTCACTGCTAGAATATTTTCAAATTATACGCCCAAAACATACTAAAAATCGATATTTTGGGTGCCCAAAGTCGATATGTGCATGCATCTTCTGTATCCGTTTATATCTCAAATTTAGTCTCAAAACACCCAAAAAATTGATATTTTTGTGTCCCAGAAGCGATCTGTACATGTTTACACCGTGTTTGAGTATTTTCAAAATAAAGGCCGAAAACATGCTCAAAATCGATATTTTAGGTGCCCAAAGTCGATATGTGCATGCATCTTCTGTACCTGTTCATATCTCAAATTCAGGCTCAGAACAACCGAAAATTCGATTTATTAGGGTCCCAGAAGCGATCTGTACGTGTCTACTCCGTGTTAGAGTATTTTAAAAATACAGGCTCAAAACATGCTCAAAATCGATATTTTGGGTGCCCAAAGTCGATATGTGCATGCATCTTCTGTACCCGTTTATATCTCAAATTCAGACTCAAAACACCCGAATATTCGATATTTTTGGGTCCCAAAAGCGATCTGTACATGTATACTCCGTGTTACAGTATTTTTAAAATACAGGACTAAAACATGCTGTAAATCGATATTTTAGCTGCTAAAAGTCAATATGTGTATGCATCTTCTGTACCCGTCTATATCCCAAATTCAGGTTCAATACACTCGAAAATTCGATATTTTTGAGTACCAGAAGCAATCTGTACATGCCTACTTCTTTCTAGAAAGTTTTCATGATACAGACCCAAAACATGCTCAAAATCGATATTTTAGGTGTAAAAAGTCAATATGTGCATGCATCTTCTGTACCCGTTTATATCTCAAATTCAGGCTCAAAACACCCAAAAAATCGATATTTTTGTGTCCCAGAAGCGATCTGTACATGTCTACACTGCGTTATAGTATTTTCAAAATACAGGCCCAAAACATGCTGAAAATCGATATTTTAGGTGCCCAAAGTCAATATGTGCATGCATCTTCTGTACCCGTCTATATCCCAAATTCAGGTTCAAAACACCCGAAAATTCGGTATTTTTGGGTCTCAGAAGCGACCTGTACATGCCTACTCCTTGCTAGAATGTTTTCAAGATACAGACCCAAAACATGCTTAAAATCGATATTTTAGGTGCAAAAAGTCGATATGTGCATGCATCCTCTGTACCCTGTTATATCCCAAATTCTAGCTCAAAACCACCGAAAATTAGATATTTTTGGGTCCCAGAAGCGATCTGTACATGCCTAATCAGTGCTAGAATATTTTCAAATTATACGCCCAAAACATACTAAAAATCAATATTTTGGGTGCCAAAGTCGATATGTGCATGCATCTTCTGTACCCGTTTATATCTCAAATTCAGGCTCAAAACACCCAAAAAATCGATATTTTTGTGTCCCAGAAGCGATCTGTACATGTCTACACCGTGCTATGGTATTTTCAAAATACAGGCCCAAAACATGCTCAAAATCAATATTTTAGGTGCCCAAAGTCGATATGTGCATGAATCTTCTGTATCCGTCTATATCCCAAATTCAGGTTCAAAACACCCGAAAATTCGATAATTTTGGGTCCCAGAAGCGATCTGTACATGCCTACTCCTTGCTAGAATATGTTCAAGATACAGACCCAAAACATGCTCAAAATCGATATTTTAAGTGCAAAAAGTCGATATGTGCATGCATCTTCTGTACCCGATTATATCTCAAATTCAGGCTCAAAACTCCGAAAATTCGATATTTTTGGGTTCCTCAAGCAATCTGCACATGCCTACTCAGTGCTAGAATGTTTTAAAAATACAAGATTAACACATGCTATAAATCGATATTTTAGGTGTCCAAAGTCGATATGTGTATGCATCTTCTGAACCCGTTTATATCTCAAATTCAGGCTTAAAACACCCAAAAAATCGATATTTTTGTGTCCCAGAAGCGATCTGTACATGCCTACACAGTGTTAGAGTATTTTCAAAATACAGGCCCAAAACATGCTCAAAATCGATATTTTAGGTGCCCAAAGTCGATATGTGCATGCATCTTCTGTACCCGTTTATATCTCAAATTCAGACTCAAAACACCCGAATATTCGATATTTTTGGGTCCCAAAAGCAATGTGTACATGCATACTCCGTGTTAGAGTATTTTCAAAATACAGGCCTAAAACATGCTGAAAATCGATAATTTAGCTGCCCAAAGTCAATATGTGTATGCATCTTCTGTACCCGTCTATATCCCAAATTCAGGTTCAAAACACTCGAAAATTCGATACTTTTGGGTCCCCGAAGCAATCTGTACATGCCTACTTCTTCCTAGAATGTTTTCAAGATACAGACCCAAAACATGCTCAAAATCGATATTTTAGGTTTCAAAAAGTCGAAATGTGCATGCATCTTCTGTACCCGTTTATATCTCAAATTCAGGCACGAAACACCCGAAAATTCTATATTTTTGGGTCCCCGAAGCGATCTGTACATGCCTACTCCGTGTTAGAGTATTTTCAAAATACAGGCCCAAAACATGCTCAAAATCGATATTTTAGGTGCCCAAAGTCGATATGGGCATGCATCTTCTGTATCCGTCTATATCCCAAATTCAGGTTCAAAACACCCAAAAATTCGATATTTTTGGGTCCCAGAAGCGATCTGTACATGCCTACTCCTTGCTAGAATTTTTTCAAATTACAGACCCAAAACATTCTAAAAATCGATATTTAAGGTGCAAAAAGCCGATATGTGCATGCATCTTCTGTACCCGTTTATATCTCAAATTCAGACTCAAAACTCCGAAAATTCGATATTTTTGGGTCCCTTAAGCGATCTGCACATTCCTACTCAGTGCTAGTATGTTTTTAAAATACAGGCTTAAAACATGCTATAAATCGATATTTTAGGTGTGAAAAGTCGATATGTGCATGCATCTTCTGTACCCGTTTAAATCTCAAATTCAGGCTCAAAACACCCAAAAAATCGATATTTTTGTGTCCCAAAAGCCATCTGTACATGTCTACACTGTGTTATAGTATTTTTAAAATACAGGCCCAAAACATGCTCAAAATCGATATTTTAGGTGCCCAAAGTCGATATGTGCATGCATCTTCTGTACCCGTTTATATCTCAAATTCAGACTCAAAACACCCGAATATTCGATATTTTTGGGTCCCAAAAGCAATGTGTACATGCATACTCCGTGTTAGAGTATTTTCAAAATACAGGCCTAAAACATGCTGAAAATCGATAATTTAGCTGCCCAAAGTCAATATGTGTATGCATCTTCTGTACCCGTCTATATCCCAAATTCAGGTTCAAAACACTCGAAAATTCGATACTTTTGGGTCCCCGAAGCAATCTGTACATGCCTACTTCTTCCTAGAATGTTTTCAAGATACAGACCCAAAACATGCTCAAAATCGATATTTTAGGTTTCAAAAAGTCGAAATGTGCATGCATCTTCTGTACCCGTTTATATCTCAAATTCAGGCACGAAACACCCGAAAATTCTATATTTTTGGGTCCCCGAAGCGATCTGTACATGCCTACTCCGTGTTAGAGTATTTTCAAAATACAGGCCCAAAACATGCTCAAAATCGATATTTTAGGTGCCCAAAGTCGATATGGGCATGCATCTTCTGTATCCGTCTATATCCCAAATTCAGGTTCAAAACACCCAAAAATTCGATATTTTTGGGTCCCAGAAGCGATCTGTACATGCCTACTCCTTGCTAGAATTTTTTCAAATTACAGACCCAAAACATTCTAAAAATCGATATTTAAGGTGCAAAAAGCCGATATGTGCATGCATCTTCTGTACCCGTTTATATCTCAAATTCAGACTCAAAACTCCGAAAATTCGATATTTTTGGGTCCCTTAAGCGATCTGCACATTCCTACTCAGTGCTAGTATGTTTTTAAAATACAGGCTTAAAACATGCTATAAATCGATATTTTAGGTGTGAAAAGTCGATATGTGCATGCATCTTCTGTACCCGTTTAAATCTCAAATTCAGGCTCAAAACACCCAAAAAATCGATATTTTTGTGTCCCAAAAGCCATCTGTACATGTCTACACTGTGTTATAGTATTTTTAAAATACAGGCCCAAAACATGCTCAAAATCGATATTTTAGGTGTCCAAAGTCGATATGTGCATGCATCTTCTGTACCCGTTTATATCTCAAATTCAGGCTCAAAACACCCGAAAAGTCGATATTTTTGGGTCCCAGAAGCGATCTGTACATGCCTACTCCGTGTTAATGTATTTTCAAAATATAGGCCCAAAACATGCTAAAAATCTATATTTTAGGTGCCCAAAGTCAATATGTGTATGCATCTTCTGTACCCGTCTATATCCCAAATTCAGGTTCAAAACACCAGAAAATTCGGTATTTTTGGGTCCCAGAAGCGACCTGTACATGCCTACTCTTTGCTAGAATGTTTTCAAGATACAGACCCAAAACATGCTTAAAATCGATATTTTAGGTGCAAAAAGTCGATATGTGCATGCATCATCTGTACCCTGTTATATCCCAAATTCTGGCTCAAAACCCCCGAAAATTCGATATTTTTGGGTCCCCGAAGCGATCTGTACATGCCTACTCAGTGCTAGAATATTTTCAAATTATACGCCCAAAACATACTAAAAATCGATATTTTTGGTGCCAAAGTCGATATGTGCATGCATCTTCTGTACCCGTTTATATATCAAATTTAGGCTCAAAACGCCCAAAAAATCGATATTTTTGTGTCCCAGAAGCGATCTGTACATGTCTACACCGTGGTATAGTATTTTCAAAATACAGGCCCAAAACATGCTCAAAATCGATATTTTAGGTGCCCAAAGTCGATATGTGCATGTATCTTCTGTATCCGTCTATATCCCAAATTCAGGTTCAAAACACCCGAAAATTCGATAGTTTTGGGTCCCAGAAGCGATCTGTACATGCCTACTCCTTGCTAGAATATTTTCAAGATACAGACCCAAAACATGCTGAAAATCGATATTTTAAGTGCAAAAAGTCGATATGTGCATGCATCCTCTTTACCCTGTTATATCCCAAATTCAGGTTCAAAACACCCGAAAATTCGATAATTTTGGGTCCCAGAAGCGATCTGTACATGCCTACTCCTTGCTAGAATATGTTTAAGATAGAGACCCAAAACATGCTCAAAATCGATATTTTAAGTGCAAAAAGTCGATATGTGCATGCATCTTCTGTACCCGTTTATATCTCAAATTCAGGCTAAAAACTCCGAAAATTCGATATTTTTGGGTCCCTTGAGCAATCTGCACATGCCTACTCAGTGCTAGAATGTTTTTAAAATACAGGCTTAACACATGCTATAAAACGATATTTTAGGTGTCCAAAGTCGATATGTGCATGCATCTTCTGAACCCGTTTATATATCAAATTCGGGCTCAAAACACCCAAAAAATCGATATTTTTGTGTCCCAGAATCGATCTGTACATGCCTACACAGTGTTAGAGTATTTTCAAAATACAGGCCCAAAACATGCTCAAAATCGATATTTTAGGTGCCCAAAGTCGATATGTGCATGCATCTTCTGTACCCGTTTATATCTCAAATTCAGACTCAAAACACCCGAATATTCGATATTTTTGTGTCCCAAAAGCAATGTGTACATGCATACTCCGTGTTAGAGTATTTTCAAAATACAGGCCTAAAACATGCTGAAAATCGATATTTTAGCTGCCCAAAGTCAATATGTGTATGCATCTTCTGTACCCGTTTATATCTCAAATTCAGACTCAAAACACCCGAATATTCGATATTTTTGGGTCCCAGAAGCAATCTGTACATGCCTACTTCTTGCTAGAATGTTTTCAAGATACAGACCCAAAACATGCTCAAAATCGATATTTTAAGTGCAAAAAGTCGATATGTGCATGCATCTTCTGTACCCAATTATATCTCAAATTCAGGGTCAAAACTCCGAAAATTCGATATTTTTGGGTTCCTTAAGCAATCTGCACATGCCTACTCAGTGCTAGAATGTTTTTAAAATACAGGCTTAACACATGCTATAAATCGATATTTTAGGTGTCCAAAGTCGATATGTGTATGCATCTTCTGAACCCGTTTATATCTCAAATTCAGGCTCAAAACACCCAAAAAATCGATATTTTTGTGTCCCAGAAGCGATTTGTACATGCTTACACAGTGTTAGAGTATTTTCAAAATACAGGCCCAAAACATGCTCAAAATCGATATTTTAGGTGCCCAAAGTCGATATGTGCATGCATCTTCTGTACCCGTTTATATCTCAAATTCAGGTTCAAAACACCAGAAAATTCTATATTTTTGGGTCCCCGAAGCGATCTGTACATGCCTACTCCGTGTTAGAGTATTTTAAAAATACAGGCCCAAAACATGCTCAAAATCGATATTTTAGGTGCCCAAAGTCGATATGTGCATGCATCTTCTGTATCCGTCTATATCCCAAATTCAGGTTCAAAACACCCGAAAATTCGATATTTTTGGGTCCCAGAAGCGATCTGTACATGCCTACTTCTTGCTAGAATTTTTTCAAAATACAGACCCAAAACATTCTAAAAATCGATATTTAAGGTGCAAAAAGCCGATATGTGCATGCATCTTCTGTACCCGTTTATATCTCAAATTCAGACTCAAAACTCCGAAAATTCGATATTTTTGGGTCCCTTAAGCGATCTGCACATGCCTACTCAGTGCTAGAATGTTTTTAAAATACAGGCTTAAAACATGCTATAAATCGATATTTTAGGTGTGAAAAGTCGATATGTGCATGCATCTTCTGTACCCGTTTAAATCTCAAATTCAGGCTCAAAACACCCAAAAAATCGATATTTTTGTGTCCCAAAAGCCATCTGTACATGTCTACACTGTGTTACGTCGTGATGTAACAACGCTGTGAAACAGGGGTAGTCAAGATGTTAGTGAAGATGTTCTCTTCACTTGGGGTAATGGCAAGTCAAGTAGTCTCTCTCTTTTATTACATTACAAGGTACATGGCCAAACAAATAATAAAAATAAAGGCATTGCTTCCTTCAGGTTGCATATTGCATATGAAGCTTTATAGCTAACCTGGAAAGCCAAACTAACAATACAATCGTGTAACACCTCCCCCCCTAAAAGAACGAAATTTCCCGTGAGAAATTTCGGCCTTTTTACAATCTCGAGTGGAAATAGAATACATGTCATAGAAAAGATGACAACAAGGAACAAGGAGAAACTGGAGACTCTTCTGCCATGCCCACGCCCTTGGTTGAACTGCTCGGAGGAAAATATCGGGCATGCCCTTGACCAGTTGTGCTTGGGATTCCCCACAAGTTGGCAGGTGTGTCTTCCATACCGAACGGGATAACGGTCCTCCTGTATGTTTTCCAAGTGCCAAGATACCCAGCCCTTCCACAACTTTTACGTTTCCTGTATGTTTTCCTTATGCGAAGATGTCCAGCCAATCCCACTACGACAGCGACAACAACGACCAATAATCAACAATCACCACTAATCACCAAGCACCAAAAACCCCGACGGCGACGGCGAGCGCCAATAATCACCAAAACCACGAATGCGACAGCGAGCGCCAATAATCACCAAAACCACGAATGCGACAGCGAGCGCCAATAATCACCAAAACCACCAATGCGACAGCGAGCGCCAATAATCACCAAAACCACCAATGCGACAGCGAGCGCAACAGGGCTGGACACTATCTCCACCAAAGGCACAGGAAACTCAGGGACAGGTATACTGGGCTAGGAAACACGGCACTGGAACCTCAGGGACAGGGTTTTATCTTCACCCTCTTGTGGTCCTGGGAACTGGTATACACTCCACAGCATCAAGGAAGGTCACTGTTCCCAGTCCAAGCTGTCAAGTAGGCAAGCGCTGACACATATCATTCCTATTCGTCCGCCAATGCTATTTTAACCCATATGTACCCAGGGAGCATTGTTACGTGACATGAGGAGAACTACGAGTCTTATACACAGCTCGTCCCCTACAGGGTCTTCCAGGCAAGGATAGTGTTGTATCCCTCTGCTTCAACATCAGCATTTTCTTCCAGTCAATTGATCTTCATCAGCAAACATTTCGACATCCTTGATCATGCGGTCAATGTCCAAGGTAGTTGAAAAGATCTGGCTCCTTTTGTAGGGATGACACTATTGGCATCAAAGGGAACACAAAGAACGAAGAGAGAGACAACAAAACTACAAAGAACGAAGAGAGAGACAACAAACTACTGACTGCATATTACCCCGACATCTTGACTACCATCCTGGCGAGGTCGCCATTTTGTTACGTCGTGATGTAAAAACGCTGTGAAACAGGGGTAGTCAAGATGTTAGTGAAGATGTTCTCTTCACTTGGGGTAATGGCAAGTCAAGTAGTCTCTCTCTTTTATTACATTACAAGGTACATGGCCAAACAAATAATAAAAATAAAGGCATTGCTTCCTTCAGGTTTCATATTGCATATGAAGCTTTATAGCTAACCTGGAAAGCCAAACTAACAATACAATCGTGTAACAACTGTGTTATAGTATTTTTAAAATACAGGCCCAAAACATGCTCAAAATCGATATTTTAGGTGTCCAAAGTCGATATGTGCATGCATCTTCTGTACCCGTTTATATCTCAAATTCAAGCTCAAAACACCCGAAAATTCTATATTTTTGGGTCCCCGAAGCGATCTGTATATGCCTACTCCGTGTTAGAGTATTTTCAAAATACAGGCCCAAAACATGCTCAAAATCGATATTTTAGGTGCCCAAAGTCAATATGTGTATGCATCTTCTGTACCCGTCTATATCCCAAATTCAGGTTCAAAACACCAGAAAATTCGGTATTTTTGGGTCCCAGAAGCGACCTGTACATGCCTACTCTTTGCTAGAATGTTTTCAAGATACAGACCCAAAACATGCTTAAAATCGATATTTTAGGTGCAAAAAGTCGATATGTGCATGCATCCTCTGTACCCTGTTATATCCCAAATTCTGGCTCAAAACCCCCGAAAATTCGATATTTTTGGGTCCCCGAAGCGATCTGTACATGCCTACTCAGTGCTAGAATATTTTCAAATTATACGCCCAAAACATACTAAAAACCGATATTTTTGGTGCCAAAGTCGATATGTGCATGCATCTTCTGTACCCGTTTATATATCAAATTCAGGCTCAAAACGCCCAAAAAATCGATATTTTTGTGTCCCAGAAGCGATCTGTACATGTCTACACCGTGCTATAGTATTTTCAAAATACAGGCCCAAAACATGCTCAAAATCGATATTTTAGGTGCCCAAAGTCGATATGTGCATGCATCTTCTGTATCCGTCTATATCCCAAATTCAGGTTCAAAACACCCGAAAATTCGATAATTTTGGGTCCCAGAAGCGATCTGTACATGCCTACACCGTGATATAGTATTTTCAAAATACAGGCCCAAAACATGCTCAAAATCGATATTTTAGGTGCCCAAAGTCGTTATGTGCATGCATCTTCTGTATCCGTCTATATCCCAAATTCAGGTTCAAAACACCCGAAAATTCGATAATTTTGGGTCCCAGAAGCGATCTGTACATGCCTACTCCTTGCTAGAATGTTTTCAAGATACAGACCCAAAACATACTTAAAATCGATATTTTAGGTGCAAAAAGTCGATATGTGCATGCATCCTCTGTACCCTGTTATATCCCAAATTCAGGTTCAAAACACCCGAAAATTCGATAATTTTGGGTCCCAGAAGCGATCTGTACATGCCTACTCCTTGCTAGAATATATTCAAGATACAGACCCAAAACATGCTCAAAATCGATATTTTAAGTGCAAAAAGTCGATATGTGCATGCATCTTCTGTACCCGTTTATATCTCAAATTCAGGCTAAAAACTCCGAAAAGTCGATATTTTTGGGTCCCTTGAGCAATCTGCACATGCCTACCCAGTGCTAGAATGTTTTTAAAATACAGGCTTAACACATGCTATAAAACGATATTTTAGGTGTCCAAAGTCGATATGTGCATGCATCTTCTGAACCCGTTTATATCTCAAATTCGGGCTCAAAACACCCAAAAAATCGATATTTTTGTGTCCCAGAATCGATCTGTACATGCCTACACAGTGTTAGAGTATTTTCAAAATACAGGCCCAAAACATGCTCAAAATCGATATTTTAGGTGCCCAAAGTCGATATGTGCATGCATCTTCTGTACCCGTTTATATCTCAAATTCAGACTCAAAACACCCGAATATTCGATATTTTTGGGTCCCAAAAGCAATGTGTACATGCATACTCCGTGTTAGAGTATTTTCAAAATACAGGCCTAAAACATGCTGAAAATCGATATTTTAGCTGCCCAAAGTCGATATATGCATGCATCTTCTGTATCCGTCTATATCCCAAATTCAGGTTCAAAACACCCGAAAATTCGATAATTTTGGGTCCCAGAAGCTATCTGTACATGCCTACTCCTTGCTAGAATATTTTCAAGATACAGACCCAAAACATGCTCAAAATCGATATTTTAAGTGCAAAAAGTCGATATGTGCATGCATCTTCTGTACCCGTTTATATCTCAAATTCAGGCTCAAAACACCCAAAAAATCGATATTTTTGTGTCCCAGAAGCGATCTGTACATGTCTAAACTGCGTTATAGTATTTTCAAATTACAGGCCCAAAACATGCTGAAAATCGATATTTTAGGTGCCCAAAGTCAATATGTGCATGCATCTTCTGTACCCGTCTATATCCCAAATTCAGGTTCAAAACACCAGAAAATTCGGTATTTTTGGGTCCCAGAAGCGACCTGTACATGCCTACTCCTTGCTAGAATGTTTTCAAGATACAGACCCAAAACATGCTTAAAATCGATATTTTAGGTGCAAAAAGTCGATATGTGCATGCATCCTCTGTACCCTGTTATATCCCAAATTCAGGTTCAAAACACCCGAAAATTCGATTATTTTGGGTCCCAGAAGCGATCTGTACATGCATACTCCTTGCTAGAATATGTTCAAGATATAGACCCAAAACATGCTCAAAATCGATATTTTAAGTGCAAAAAGTCGATATGTGCATGCATCTTCTGTACCCGTTTATATCTCAAATTCAGGCTAAAACTCCGAAAATTCGATATTTTTGGGTCCCTTGAGCAATCTGCACATGCCTACTCAGTGCTAGAATGTTTTTAAAATACAGGCTTAACACATGCTATAAAACGATATTTTAGGTGTCCAAAGTCGATATGTGCATGCATCTTCTGAACCAGTTTATATCTCAAATTCGGGCTCAAAACACCCATAAAATCGATATTTTTGTGTCCCAGAAGCGATCTGTACATGCCTACACAGTGTTAGAGTATTTTCAAATTACAGGCCCAAAACATGCTCAAAATCGATATTTTAGGTGCCCAAAGTCGATATGTGCATGCATCTTCTGTACCCGTTTATATCTCAAATTCAGACTCAAAACACCCGAATATTCGATATTTTTGGGTATCAAAAGCAATGTGTACATGACTACTCCGTGTTAGAGTATTTTCAAAATACAGGCCCAAAACATGCTCAAAATCGATATTTTAGGTGCCCAAAGTCGATATGTGCATGCATCTTCTGTATCCGTCTATATCCCAAATTCAGGTTCAAAACACCCGAAAATTCGATATTTTTGGGTCCCAGAAGCGATCTGTACATGCCTACACCGTGCTATAGTATTTTCAAAATACAGGCCCAAAACATGCTCAAAATCGATATTTTAGGTGCCCAAAGTCGATATGTGCATGCATCTTCTGTATCCGTCTATATCCCAAATTCAGGTTCAAAACACCCGAAAATTCGATAATTTTGGGTCCCTTAAGCGATCTGCACATGCCTACTCCTTGCTAGAATATTTTCAAGATACAGACCCAAAACATGCTCAAAATCGATATTTTAAGTGCAAAAAGTCGATATGTGCATGCATCTTCTGTACCCGTTTATATCTCAAATTCAGGCTCAAAACACCCAAAAATTCGATATTTTTGTGTCCCAGAAGCGATCTGTACAAGTCTAAACTGCGTTATAGTATTTTCAAAATACAGGCCCAAAACATGCTGAAAATCGATATTTTAGGTGACCAAAGTCAATATGTGCATGCATCTTCTGTACCCGTCTATATCCCAAATTCAGGTTCAAAACACCAGAAAATTCGGTATTTTTGGGTCCCAGAAGCGACCTGTACATGCCTACTCCTTGCTAGAATGTTTTCAAGATACAGACCCAAAACATGCTTAAAATCGATATTTTAGGTGCAAAAAGTCGATATGTGCATGCATCCTCTGTACCCTGTTATATCCCAAATTCAGGTTCAAAACACCCGAAAATTCGATAATTTTGGGTCCCAGAAACGATCTGTACATGCCTACTCCTTGCTAGAATATGTTCAAGATATAGACCCAAAACATGCTCAAAATCGATATTTTAAGTGCAAAAAGTCGATATGTGCATGCATCTTCTGTACCCGTTTATATCTCAAATTCAGGCTAAAACTCCGAAAATTCGATATTTTTGGGTCCCTTGAGCAATCTGCACATGCCTACTCAGTGCTAGAATGTTTCTAAAATACAGGCTTAACACATGCTATAAAACGATATGTTAGGTGTCCAAAGTCGATATGTGCATGCATCTTCTGAACCCGTTTATATCTCAAATTCGGGCTCAAAACACCCAAAAAATCGATATTTTTGTATCCCAGAAGCGATCTGTACATGCCTACACAGTGTTAGAGTATTTTCAAAATACAGGCCCAAAACATGCTCAAAATCGATATTTTAGGTGCCCAAAGTCGATATGTGCATGCATCTTCTGTACCCGTTTATATCTCAAATTCAGACTCAAAACACCCGAATATTCGATATTTTTGGGTCCCAAAAGCAATGTGTACATGCCTACTCCGTGTTAGAGTATTTTCAAAATACTGGCCCAAAACATGCTCAAAATCGATATTTTAGGTGCAAAAAGTCGATATGTGCATGCATCTTCTGTATCCGTCTATATCCCAAATTCAGGTTCAAAACACCCGAAAATTCGATAATTTTGGGTCCCAGAAGTGATCTGTACATGCCTACTCCTTGCTAGAATATGTTCAAGATACAGACCCAAAACATGCTCAAAATCGATATTTTAAGTGCAAAAAGTCGATATGTGCATGCATCTTCTGTACCCGTTTATATCTCAAATTCAGGCTAAAAACTCCGAAAATTCGATATTTTTGGGTCCCTTGAGCAATCTGCACATGCCTACTCAGTGCTAGAATGTTTTTAAAATACAGGCTTAACACATGCTATAAAACGATATTTTAGGTGTCCAAAGTCGATATGTGCATGCATCTTCTGAACCCGTTTATATCTCAAATTAGGGCTCAAAACACCCAAAAAATCGATATTTTTGTGTCCCAGAAGCGATCTGTACATGCCTACACAGTGTTAGAGTATTTTCAAAATACAGGCCCAAAACATGCTCAAAATCGATATTTTAGGGTCGCCCAAAGTCGATATGTGCATGCATCTTCTGTACCCGTTTATATCTCAAATTCAGACTCAAAACACCCGAATATTCGATATTTTTGGGTCCCAAAAGCAATGTGTACATGCCTACTCCGTGTTAGAGTATTTTCAAAATACAGGCCCAAAACATGCTCAAAATCGATATTTTAGGTGCCCAAAGTCGATATGTGCATGCATCTTCTGTATCCGTCTATATCCCAAATTCAGGTTCAAAACACCCGAAAATTCGATAATTTTGGGTCCCAGAAACGATCTGTACATGCCTACTCCTTGCTAGAATATGTTCAAGATATAGACCCAAAACATGCTCAAAATCGATATTTTAAGTGCAAAAAGTCGATATGTGCATGCATCTTCTGTACCCGTTTATATCTCAAATTCAGGCTAAAACTCCGAAAATTCGATATTTTTGGGTCCCTTGAGCAATCTGCACATGCCTACTCAGTGCTAGAATGTTTCTAAAATACAGGCTTAACACATGCTATAAAACGATATTTTAGGTGTCCAAAGTCGATATGTGCATGCATCTTCTGAACCCGTTTATATCTCAAATTCGGGCTCAAAACACCCAAAAAATCGATATTTTTGTATCCCAGAAGCGATCTGTACATGCCTACACAGTGTTAGAGTATTTTCAAAATACAGGCCCAAAACATGCTCAAAATCGATATTTTAGGTGCCCAAAGTCGATATGTGCATGCATCTTCTGTACCCGTTTATATCTCAAATTCAGACTCAAAACACCCGAATATTCGATATTTTTGGGTCCCAAAAGCAATGTGTACATGCCTACTCCGTGTTAGAGTATTTTCAAAATACAGGCCCAAAACATGCTCAAAATCGATATTTTAGGTGCAAAAAGTCGATATGTGCATGCATCTTCTGTATCCGTCTATATCCCAAATTCAGGTTCAAAACACCCGAAAATTCGATAATTTTGGGTCCCAGAAGTGATCTGTACATGCCTACTCCTTGCTAGAATATGTTCAAGATACAGACCCAAAACATGCTCAAAATCGATATTTTAAGTGCAAAAAGTCGATATGTGCATGCATCTTCTGTACCCGTTTATATCTCAAATTCAGGCTAAAAACTCCGAAAATTCGATATTTTTGGGTCCCTTGAGCAATCTGCACATGCCTACTCAGTGCTAGAATGTTTTTAAAATACAGGCTTAACACATGCTATAAAACGATATTTTAGGTGTCCAAAGTCGATATGTGCATGCATCTTCTGAACCCGTTTATATCTCAAATTCGGGCTCAAAACACCCAAAAAATCGATATTTTTGTGTCCCAGAAGCGATCTGTACATGCCTACACAGTGTTAGAGTATTTTCAAAATACAGGCCCAAAACATGCTCAAAATCGATATTTTAGGGTCGCCCAAAGTCGATATGTGCATGCATCTTCTGTACCCGTTTATATCTCAAATTCAGACTCAAAACACCCGAATATTCGATATTTTTGGGTCCCAAAAGCAATGTGTACATGCCTACTCCGTGTTAGAGTATTTTCAAAATACAGGCCCAAAACATGCTCAAAATCGATATTTTAGGTGCCCAAAGTCGATATGTGCATGCATCTTCTGTATCCGTCTATATCCCAAATTCAGGTTCAAAACACCCGAAAATTCGATAATTTTGGGTCCCAGAAGTGATCTGTACATGCCTACTCCTTGCTAGAATATGTTCAAGATACAGACCCAAAACATGCTCAAAATCGATATTTTAAGTGCAAAAAGTCGATATGTGCATGCATCTTCTGTACCCGTTTATATCTCAAATTCAGGCTAAAAACTCCGAAAATTCGATATTTTTGGGTCCCTTGAGCAATCTGCACATGCCTACTCAGTGCTAGAATGTTTTTAAAATACAGGCTTAACACATGCTATAAAACGATATTTTAAGTGTCCAAAGTCGATATGTGCATGCATCTTCTGAACCCGTTTATATCTCAAATTCGGGCTCAAAACACCCAAAAAATCGATATTTTTGTGTCCCAGAAGCGATCTGTACATGCCTACACAGTGTTAGAATATTTTCAAGATACAGACCCAAAACATGCTCAAAATCGATATTTTAGGTGCCCAAAGTCGATATGTGCATGCATCTTCTGTACCCGTTTATATCTCAAATTCAGACTCAAAACACCCGAATATTCGATATTTTTGGGTATCAAAAGCAATGTGTACATGCCTACACCGTGCTATAGTATTTTCATAATACAGGCCCAAAACATGCTCAAAATCGATATTTTAGGTGCCCAAAGTCAATATGTGCATGCATCTTCTGTATCCGTCTATATCCCAAATTCAGGTTCAAAACACCCGAAAATTCGATAATTTTGGGTCCCAGTAGCGATCTGTACATGCCTACTCCTTGCTAGAATATTTTCAAGATACAGACCCAAAACATGCTCAAAATCGATATTTTAAGTGCAAAAAGTCGATATGTGCATGCATCTTCTGTACCCGTTTATATCTCAAATTCAGGCTCAAAACACCCAAAAATTCGATATTTTTGTGTCCCAGAAGCGATTTGTACAAGTCTAAACTGCGTTATAGTATTTTCAAAATACAGGCCCAAAACATGCTGAAAATCGATATTTTAGGTGACCAAAGTCAATATGTGCATGCATCTTCTGTACCCGTCTATATCCCAAATTCAGGTTCAAAACACCATAAAATTCGGTATTTTTGGGTCCCAGAAGCGACCTGTACATGCCTACTCCTTGCTAGAATGTTTTCAAGATACAGACCCAAAACATGCTTAAAATCGATATTTTAGGTGCAAAAAGTCGATATGTGCATGCATCCTCTGTACCCTGTTATATCCCAAATTCAGGTTCAAAACACCCGAAAATTCGATAATTTTGGGTCCCTGAAGCGATCTGTACATGCCTACTCCTTGCTAGAATATGTTCAAGATACAGACCCAAAACATGCTCAAAATCGATATTTTAAGTGCAAAAAGTCGATATGTGCATGCATCTTCTGTACCCGTTTATATCTCAAATTCAGGCTAAAAACTCCGAAAATTAGATATTTTTGGGTCCCTTGAGCAATCTGCACATGCCTACTCAGTGCTAGAATGTTTTTAAAATACAGGCTTAACACATGCTATAAAACGATATTTTAGGTGTCCAAAGTCGATATGTGCATGCATCTTCTGAACCCGTTTATATCTCAAATTCGGGCTCAAAACACCCAAAAAATCGATATTTTTGTGTCCCAGAATCGATCTGTACATGCCTACACAGTGTTAGAGTATTTTCAAAATACAGGCCCAAAACATGCTCAAAATCGATATTTTAGGTGCCCAAAGTCGATATGTGCATGCATCTTCTGTACCCGTTTATATCTCAAATTCAGACTCAAAACACCCGAATATTCGATAATTTTGGGTCCCAAAAGCAATGTGTACATGCATACTCCGTGTTAGAGTATTTTCAAAATACAGGCCTAAAACATGCTGAAAATCGATATTTTAGCTGCCCAAAGTCAATATGTGTATGCATCTTCTGTACCCGTCTATATCCCAAATTCAGGTTCAAAACACTCGAAAATTCGATATTTTTGGGTCCCAGAAGCAATCTGTACATGCCTACTTCTTGCTAGAATGTTTTCAAGATACAGACCCAAAACATGCTCAAAATCGATATTTTAAGTGCAAAAAGTCGATATGTGCATGCATCTTCTGTACCCGATTATATCTCAAATTCAGGCTCAAAACTCCGAAAATTCGATATTTTTGGGTTCCTTAAGCAATCTGCACATGCCTACTCAGTGCTAGAATGTTTTTAAAATACAGGCTTAACACATGCTATAAATCGATATTTTAGGTGTCCAAAGTCGATATGTGTATGCATCTTCTGAACCCGTTTATATCTCAAATTCAGGCTCAAAACACCCAAAAAATCGATATTTTTGTGTCCCAGAAGCGATCTGTAAATGCCTACACAGTGTTAGAGTATTTTAAAAATACAGGCCCAAAACATGCTCAAAATCGATATTTTAGGTGCCCAAAGTCGATATGTGCATACATCTTCTGTACCCGTTTATATCTCAAATTCAGACTCAAAACACCCGTATATTCGATATTTTTGGGTCCCAAAAGCAATGTGTACATGCATACTCCGTGTTAGAGTATTTTCAAAATACAGGCCTAAAACATGCTGAAAATCGATAATTTAGCTGCCCAAAGTCAATATGTGTATGCATCTTCTGTACCCGTCTATATCCCAAATTCAGGTTCAAAACACTCGAAAATTCGATATTTTTGGGTCCCAGAAGCAATCTGTACATGCCTACTTCTTGCTGGAATGTTTTCAAGATACAGACCCAAAACATGCTCAAAATCGATATTTTAGGTGCAAAAAGTCGAAATGTGCATGCATCTTCTGTACCCGTTTATATCTCAAATTCAGGCTCAAAACACCCGAAAATTCTATATTTTTGGGTCCCCGAAGCGATCTGTACATGCCTACTCCGTGTTAGAGTATTTTCAAAATACAGGCCCAAAACATGCTCAAAATCGATATTTTAGGTGCCCAAAGTCGATATGTGCATGCATCTTCTGTATCCGTCTATATCCCAAATTCAGTTTCAAAACACCCGAAAATTCGATATTTTTGGGTCCCAGAAGCGATCTGTACATGATTACTTCTTGCTAGAATTTTTTCATAATACAGACCCAAAACATTCTAAAAATCGATATTTAAGGTGCAAAAAGCCGATATGTGCATGCATCTTCTGTACCCGTTTATATCTCAAATTCAGACTCAAAACTCCGAAAATTCGATATTTTTGGGTCCCTTAAGCGATCTGCACATGCCTACTTCTTGCTAGAATGTTTTCAAGATACAGACCCAAAACATGCTCAAAATCGATATTTTAAGTGCAAAAAGTCGATATGTGCATGCATCTTCTCTACCCGTTTATATCTCAAATTCAGGCTCAAAACACCCAAAAATTCGATATTTTTGTGTCCCAGAAGCGATCTGTACAAGTCTAAACTGCGTTATAGTATTTTCAAAATACAGGCCCAAAACATGCTGAAAATCGATATTTTAGGTGACCAAAGTCAATATGTGCATGCATCTTCTGTACCCGTCTATATCCCAAATTCAGGTTCAAAACACCAGAAAATTCGGTATTTTTGGGTCCCAGAAGCGACCTGTACATGCCTACTCCTTGCTAGAATGTTTTCAAGATACAGACCCAAAACATGCTTAAAATCGATATTTTAGGTGCAAAAAGTCGATATGTGCATGCATCCTCTGTACCCTGTTATATCCCAAATTCAGGTTCAAAACACCCGAAAATTCGATAATTTTGGGTCCCAGAAACGATCTGTACATGCCTACTCCTTGCTAGAATATGTTCAAGATATAGACCCAAAACATGCTCAAAATCGATATTTTAAGTGCAAAAAGTCGATATGTGCATGTATCTTCTGTACCCGTTTATATCTCAAATTCAGGCTAAAACTCCGAAAATTCGATATTTTTGGGTCCCTTGAGCAATCTGCACATGCCTACTCAGTGCTAGAATGTTTCTAAAATACAGGCTTAACACATGCTATAAAACGATATGTTAGGTGTCCAAAGTCGATATGTGCATGCATCTTCTGAACCCGTTTATATCTCAAATTCGGGCTCAAAACACCCAAAAAATCGATATTTTTGTATCCCAGAAGCGATCTGTACATGCCTACACAGTGTTAGAGTATTTTCAAAATACAGGCCCAAAACATGCTCAAAATCGATATTTTAGGTGCCCAAAGTCGATATGTGCATGCATCTTCTGTACCCGTTTATATCTCAAATTCAGACTCAAAACACCCGAATATTCGATATTTTTGGGTCCCAAAAGCAATGTGTACATGCCTACTCCGTGTTAGAGTATTTTCAAAATACAGGCCCAAAACATGCTCAAAATCGATATTTTAGGTGCAAAAAGTCGATATGTGCATGCATCTTCTGTATCCGTCTATATCCCAAATTCAGGTTCAAAACACCCGAAAATTCGATAATTTTGGGTCCCAGAAGTGATCTGTACATGCCTACTCCTTGCTAGAATATGTTCAAGATACAGACCCAAAACATGCTCAAAATCGATATTTTAAGTGCAAAAAGTCGATATGTGCATGCATCTTCTGTACCCGTTTATATCTCAAATTCAGGCTAAAAACTCCGAAAATTCGATATTTTTGGGTCCCTTGAGCAATCTGCACATGCCTACTCAGTGCTAGAATGTTTTTAAAATACAGGCTTAACACATGCTATAAAACGATATTTTAGGTGTCCAAAGTCGATATGTGCATGCATCTTCTGAACCCGTTTATATCTCAAATTCGGGCTCAAAACACCCAAAAAATCGATATTTTTGTGTCCCAGAAGCGATCTGTACATGCCTACACAGTGTTAGAGTATTTTCAAAATACAGGCCCAAAACATGCTCAAAATCGATATTTTAGGGTCGCCCAAAGTCGATATGTGCATGCATCTTCTGTACCCGTTTATATCTCAAATTCAGACTCAAAACACCCGAATATTCGATATTTTTGGGTCCCAAAAGCAATGTGTACATGCCTACTCCGTGTTAGAGTATTTTCAAAATACAGGCCCAAAACATGCTCAAAATCGATATTTTAGGTGCAAAAAGTCGATATGTGCATGCATCTTCTGTATCCGTCTATATCCCAAATTCAGGTTCAAAACACCCGAAAATTCGATAATTTTGGGTCCCAGAAGTGATCTGTACATGCCTACTCCTTGCTAGAATATGTTCAAGATACAGACCCAAAACATGCTCAAAATCGATATTTTAAGTGCAAAAAGTCGATATGTGCATGCATCTTCTGTACCCGTTTATATCTCAAATTCAGGCTAAAAACTCCGAAAATTCGATATTTTTGGGTCCCTTGAGCAATCTGCACATGCCTACTCAGTGCTAGAATGTTTTTAAAATACAGGCTTAACACATGCTATAAAACGATATTTTAGGTGTCCAAAGTCGATATGTGCATGCATCTTCTGAACCCGTTTATATCTCAAATTCGGGCTCAAAACACCCAAAAAATCGATATTTTTGTGTCCCAGAAGCGATCTGTACATGCCTACACAGTGTTAGAGTATTTTCAAAATACAGGCCCAAAACATGCTCAAAATCGATATTTTAGGGTCGCCCAAAGTCGATATGTGCATGCATCTTCTGTACCCGTTTATATCTCAAATTCAGACTCAAAACACCCGAATATTCGATATTTTTGGGTCCCAAAAGCAATGTGTACATGCCTACTCCGTGTTAGAGTATTTTCAAAATACAGGCCCAAAACATGCTCAAAATCGATATTTTAGGTGCCCAAAGTCGATATGTGCATGCATCTTCTGTATCCGTCTATATCCCAAATTCAGGTTCAAAACACCCGAAAATTCGATAATTTTGGGTCCCAGAAGTGATCTGTACATGCCTACTCCTTGCTAGAATATGTTCAAGATACAGACCCAAAACATGCTCAAAATCGATATTTTAAGTGCAAAAAGTCGATATGTGCATGCATCTTCTGTACCCGTTTATATCTCAAATTCAGGCTAAAAACTCCGAAAATTCGATATTTTTGGGTCCCTTGAGCAATCTGCACATGCCTACTCAGTGCTAGAATGTTTTTAAAATACAGGCTTAACACATGCTATAAAACGATATTTTAAGTGTCCAAAGTCGATATGTGCATGCATCTTCTGAACCCGTTTATATCTCAAATTCGGGCTCAAAACACCCAAAAAATCGATATTTTTGTGTCCCAGAAGCGATCTGTACATGCCTACACAGTGTTAGAATATTTTCAAGATACAGACCCAAAACATGCTTAAAATCGATATTTTAGGTGCAAAAAGTCGATATGTGCATGCATCCTCTGTACCCTGTTATATCCCAAATTCAGGTTCAAAACACCCGAAAATTCGATAATTTTGGGTCCCTGAAGCGATCTGTACATGCCTACTCCTTGCTAGAATATGTTCAAGATACAGACCCAAAACATGCTCAAAATCGATATTTTAAGTGCAAAAAGTCGATATGTGCATGCATCTTCTGTACCCGTTTATATCTCAAATTCAGGCTAAAAACTCCGAAAATTCGATATTTTTGGGTCCCTTGAGCAATCTGCACATGCCTACTCAGTGCTAGAATGTTTTTAAAATACAGGCTTAACACATGCTATAAAACGATATTTTAGGTGTCCAAAGTCGATATGTGCATGCATCTTCTGAACCCGTTTATATCTCAAATTCGGGCTCAAAACACCCAAAAAATCGATATTTTTGTGTCCCAGAATCGATCTGTACATGCCTACACAGTGTTAGAGTATTTTCAAAATACAGGCCCAAAACATGCTCAAAATCGATATTTTAGGTGCCCAAAGTCGATATGTGCATGCATCTTCTGTACCCGTTTATATCTCAAATTCAGACTCAAAACACCCGAATATTCGATAATTTTGGGTCCCAAAAGCAATGTGTACATGCATACTCCGTGTTAGAGTATTTTCAAAATACAGGCCTAAAACATGCTGAAAATCGATATTTTAGCTGCCCAAAGTCAATATGTGTATGCATCTTCTGTACCCGTCTATATCCCAAATTCAGGTTCAAAACACTCGAAAATTCGATATTTTTGGGTCCCAGAAGCAATCTGTACATGCCTACTTCTTGCTAGAATGTTTTCAAGATACAGACCCAAAACATGCTCAAAATCGATATTTTAAGTGCAAAAAGTCGATATGTGCATGCATCTTCTGTACCCGATTATATCTCAAATTCAGGCTCAAAACTCCGAAAATTCGATATTTTTGGGTTCCTTAAGCAATCTGCACATGCCTACTCAGTGCTAGAATGTTTTTAAAATACAGGCTTAACACATGCTATAAATCGATATTTTAGGTGTCCAAAGTCGATATGTGTATGCATCTTCTGAACCCGTTTATATCTCAAATTCAGGCTCAAAACACCCAAAAAATCGATATTTTTGTGTCCCAGAAGCGATCTGTAAATGCCTACACAGTGTTAGAGTATTTTAAAAATACAGGCCCAAAACATGCTCAAAATCGATATTTTAGGTGCCCAAAGTCGATATGTGCATACATCTTCTGTACCCGTTTATATCTCAAATTCAGACTCAAAACACCCGAATATTCGATATTTTTGGGTCCCAAAAGCAATGTGTACATGCATACTCCGTGTTAGAGTATTTTCAAAATACAGGCCTAAAACATGCTGAAAATCGATAATTTAGCTGCCCAAAGTCAATATGTGTATGCATCTTCTGTACCCGTCTATATCCCAAATTCAGGTTCAAAACACTCGAAAATTCGATATTTTTGGGTCCCAGAAGCAATCTGTACATGCCTACTTCTTGCTAGAATGTTTTCAAGATACAGACCCAAAACATGCTCAAAATCGATATTTTAGGTGCAAAAAGTCGAAATGTGCATGCATCTTCTGTACCCGTTTATATCTCAAATTCAGGCTCAAAACACCCGAAAATTCTATATTTTTGGGTCCCCGAAGCGATCTGTACATGCCTACTCCGTGTTAGAGTATTTTCAAAATACAGGCCCAAAACATGCTCAAAATCGATATTTTAGGTGCCCAAAGTCGATATGTGCATGCATCTTCTGTATCCGTCTATATCCCAAATTCAGGTTCAAAACACCCGAAAATTCGATATTTTTGGGTCCCAGAAGCGATCTGTACATGATTACTTCTTGCTAGAATTTTTTCATAATACAGACCCAAAACATTCTAAAAATCGATATTTAAGGTGCAAAAAGCCGATATGTGCATGCATCTTCTGTACCCGTTTATATCTCAAATTCAGACTCAAAACTCCGAAAATTCGATATTTTTGGGTCCCTTAAGCGATCTGCACATGCCTACTCAGTGCTAGAATGTTTTTAAAATACAGGCTTAAAACATGCTATAAATCGATATTTTAGGTGTGAAAAGTCGATATGTGCATGCATCTTCTGTACCCGTTTAAATCTCAAATTCAGGCTCAAAACACCCAAAAAATCGATATTTTTGTGTCCCAAAAGCCATCTGTACATGTCTACACTGTGTTATAGTATTTTTAAAATACAGGCCCAAAACATGCTCAAAATCGATATTTTAAGTGTCCAAAGTCGATATGTGCATGCATCTTCTGTACCCTTTTATATCTCAAATTCAGGCTCAAAACACCCGAAAAGTCGATATTTTTGGGTCCCAGAAGCGATCTGTACATGCCTACTCCGTGTTAATGTATTTTCAAAATACAGGCCCAAAACATGCTGAAAATCTATATTTTAGGTGCCCAAAGTCAATATATGTATGCATCTTCTGTACCCGTCTATATCCCAAATTCAGGTTCAAAACACCAGAAAATTCGGTATTTTTGGGTCCCAGAAGCGACCTGTACATGCCTACTCTTTGCTAGAATGTTTTCAAGATACAGACCCAAAACATGCTTAAAATCGATATTTTAGGTGCAAAAAGTCGATATGTGCATGCATCCTCTGTACCCTGTTATATCCCAAATTCTGGCTCAAAACCCCCGAAAATTCGATATTTTTGGGTCCCAGAAGCGATCTGTAAATGCCTACTCAGTGCTAGAATATTTTCAAATTATACGCCCAAAACATACTAAAAATCGATATTTTTGGTGCCAAAGTCGATATGTGCATGCATCTTCTGTACCCGTTTATATATCAAATTCAGGCTCAAAACACCCAAAAAATCGATATTTTTGTGTCCCAGAAGCGATCTGTACATGTCTACACCGTGCTAGAGTATTTTCAAAATACTGGCCCAAAACATGCTCAAAATCGATATTTTAGGTGCCCAAAGTCGATATGTGCATGCATCTTCTGTATCCTTCTATATCCCAAATTCAGGTTCAAAACACCCGAAAATTCGATAATTTTGTGTCCCAGAAGCGATCTGTACATGCCTACACCGTGCTATAGTATTTTCATAATACAGGCCCAAAACATGATCAAAATCGATATTTTAGGTGCCCAAAGTCGATATGTGCATGCATCTTCTGTATCCGTCTATATCCCAAATTCAGGTTCAAAACACCCGAAAATTCGATAATTTTGGGTCCCAGAAGCTATCTGTACATGCCTACTCCTTGCTAGAATATTTTCAAGATACAGACCCAAAACATGCTCAAAATCGATATTTTAAGTGCAAAAAGTCGATATGTGCATGCATCTTCTGTACCCGTTTATATCTCAAATTCAGGCTCAAAACACCCAAAAAATCGATATTTTTGTGTCCCAGAAGCGATCTGTACATGTCTAAACTGCGTTATAGTATTTTCAAATTACAGGCCCAAAACATGCTGAAAATCGATATTTTAGGTGCGCAAAGTCAATATGTGCATGCATCTTCTGTACCCGTCTATATCCCAAATTCAGGTTCAAAACACCAGAAAATTCGGTATTTTTGGATCCCAGAAGCGACCTGTACATGCCTACTCCTTGCTAGAATGTTTTCAAGATACAGACCCAAAACATGCTTAAAATCGATATTTTAGGTGCAAAAAGTCGATATGTGCATGCATCCTCTGTACCCTGTTATATCCCAAATTCAGGTTCAAAACACCCGAAAATTCGATAATTTTGGGTCCCAGAAGCGATCTGTACATGCCTACTCCTTGCTAGAATATGTTCAAGATACAGACCCAAAACATGCTCAAAATCGATATTTTAAGTGCAAAAAGTCGATATGTGCATGCATCTTCTGTACCCGTTTATATCTCAAATTCAGGCTAAAAACTCCGAAAATTCGATATTTTTGGGTCCCTTGAGCAATCTGCACATGCCTACTCAGTGCTAGAATGTTTTTAAAATACAGGCTTAACACATGCTATAAAACGATATTTTAGGTGTCCAAAGTCGATATGTGCATGCATCTTCTGAACCCGTTTATATCTCAAATTCGGGCTCAAAACACCCAAAAAATCGATATTTTTGTGTCCCAGAAGCGATCTGTACATGCCTACACAGTGTTAGAGTATTTTCAAAATACAGGCCCAAAACATGCTCAAAATCGATATTTTAGGTGCCCAAAGTCGATATGTGCATGCATCTTCTGTACCCGTTTATATCTCAAATTCAGACTCAAAACACCCGAATATTCGATATTTTTGGGTCCCAAAAGCAATGTGTACATGCCTACTCCGTGTTAGAGTATTTTCAAAATACAGGCCCAAAACATGCTCAAAATCGATATTTTAGTTGCAAAAAGTCGATATGTGCATGCATCTTCTGTATCCGTCTATATCCCAAATTCAGGTTCAAAACACCCGAAAATTCGATAATTTTGGGTCCCAGAAGTGATCTGTACATGCCTACTCCTTGCTAGAATATGTTCAAGATACAGACCAAAACATGCTCAAAATCGATATTTTAGGTGCAAAAAGTCGATATGTGCATTCATCTTCTGTACCCGTTTATATCTCAAATTCAGGCTAAAAACTCCGAAAATTCGATATTTTTGGGTCCCTTGAGCAATCTGCACATGCCTACTCAGTGCTAGAATGTTTTTAAAATACAGGCTTAACACATGCTATAAAACGATATTTTAGGTGTCCAAAGTCGATATGTGCATGCATCTTCTGAACCCGTTTATATATCAAATTCGGGCTCAAAACACCCAAAAAATCGATATTTTTGTGTCCCAGAAGCGATCTGTACATGTCTACACAGTGTTAGAGTTTTTTCAAAATACAGGCCCAAAACATGCTCAAAATCGATATTTTAGGTGCCCAAAGTCGATATGTGCATGCATCTTCTGTACCCGTTTATATCTCAAATTCAGACTCAAAACACCCGAATATTCGATATTTTTGGGTCCCAAAAGCAATGTGTACATGCCTACTCCGTGTTAGAGTATTTTCAATATACAGGCCCAAAACATACTGTAAATCGATATTTTAGGTGCCCAAAGTCGATATGTGCATGCATCTTCTGTATCCGTCTATATCCCAAATTCAGGTTCAGAACACCCGAAAGTTCGATAATTTTGGGTCCCAGAAGTGATCTGTACATGCCTACTCCTTGCTAGAATGTTTTCAAAATACAGACCCAAAACATTCTAAAAATCGATATTTAAGGTGCAAAAAGCCGATATGTGCATGCATCTTCTGTACCCGTTTATATCTCAAATTCAGACTCAAAACTCCGAAAATTCGATATTTTTGGGTCCCTTAAGCGATCTGCACATGCTTACTCAGTGCTAGAATGTTTTTAAAATACAGGCCTAAAACATGCTATAAATCGATATTTTAGGTGTGAAAAGTCGATATGTGCATGCATCTTCTGTACCTGTTTAAATCTCAAATTCGGGCTCAGAACACCCAAAAAATCGATATTTTTCTGTCCCAAAAGCCATCTGTACATGTCTACACTGTGTTATAGTATTTTTAAAATACAGGCCCAAAACATGCTCAAAATCGATATTTTAGGTGTCCAAAGTCAATATGTGCATGCATCTTCTGTACCCGTTTATATCTCAAATTCAGGCTCAAAACACCCGAAAATTCGATATTTTTGGGTCCCAGAAGCGATCTGTACATGCCTACTCCGTGTTAATGTATTTTCAAAATACAGGTTAAAAACATGCTGAAAATCTATATTTTAGGTGGCCAAAGTCAATATGTGTATGCATCTTCTGTACCCGTCTATATCCCAAATTCAGGTTCAAAACACCAGAAAATTCGGTATTTTTGGGTCCCAGAAGCGACCTGTACATGGCTACTCCTTGCTAGAATGTTTTCAAGATACAGACCCAAAACATGCTTAAAATCGATATTTTAGGTGCAAAAAGTCGATATGTGCATGCATCCTCTGTACCCTGTTATATCCCAAATTCAGGCTCAAAACCCCCGAAAATTCGATATTTTTGGGTCCCAGAAGCGATCTGTACATACCTACTCAGTGCTAGAATATTTTCAAATTATACGCCCAAAACATACTAAAAATCGATATTTTGGGTGCCAAAGTCGATATGTGCATGCATCTTCTGTACCCGTTTATATCTCAAATTCAGACTCAAAACACACGAATATTCGATATTTTTGGGTACCCAAAGCAATGTGTACATGCATACTCCGTGTTAGAGTATTTTCAAAATACAGGCCTAAAACATGCAGAAAATCGATATTTTTGCTGCCCAAAGTCAATATGTGTATGCATCTTCTGTACCCGTCTATATCCCAAATTCAGGTTCAAAACACTCGAAAATTTGATATTTTTGGGTCCCAGAAGCAATCTGTACATGCCTACTTCTTGCTAGAATGTTTTCAAGATACAGACCCAAAACATGCTCAAAATCGATATTTTAGGTGCAAAAAGTCGAATTGTGCATGCATCTTCTGTACCCGTTTATATCTCAAATTCAGGCTCAAAACACCCGAAAATTCGATATTTTTGCGTTCCCGAAGCGATCCGTACATGCCTACTCCGTGTTAGAGTATTTTCAAAATACAGGCCAAAAACATGCTCAAAATCGATATTTTAGGTGCCCAAAGTCGATATGTGCATGCATCTTCTGTATCCTTCTATATCCCAAATTCAGGTTCAAAACACCCGAAAATTCGATAATTTTGGGTCCCAGAAGCGATCTGTACATGCCTACTCCTTGCTAGATTTTTTTCAAAATACAGACCCAAAACATTCTAAAAATCGATATTTAAGGTGCAAAAAGCCGATATGTGCATGCATCTTCTGTACCCGTTTATATCTCAAATTCAGACTCAAAACTCCGAAAATTCGATATTTTTGGGTCCCTTAAGCGATCTGCACATGCCTACTCAGTGCTAGAATGTTTTTAAAATACAGGCTTAAAACATGCTATAAATCGATATTTTAGGTGTGAAAAGTCGATATGTGCATGCATCTTCTGTACCCAAAAAATCGATATTTTTGTGTCCCAAAAGCCATCTGTACATGTCTACACTGTGTTATAGTATTTTTAAAATACAGACCCAAAACATGCTCAAAATCGATATTTTAGGTGTCCAAAGTCGATATGTGCATGCATCTTCTGTACCCGTTTATATCTCAAATTCAGGCTCAAAACACCCGAAAAGTCGATATTTTTGGGTCCCGGAAGCAAACTGTACATGCCTACTCCGTGTTAATGTATTTTCAAAATACAGGCCAAAAAAAATGCTGAAAATCTATATTTTAGGTGCCCAAAGTCAATATGTGTATGCATCTTCTGTACCCGTCTATATCCCAAATTCTGGTTCAAAACACCAGAAAATTCGGTATTTTTGGGTCACAGAAGCGACCTGTACATGCCTACTCCTTCCTAGAATGTTTTCAAGATACAGACCCAAAACATGCTTAAAATCGATATTTTAGGTGCAAAAAGTCGATATGTGCATGCATCTTCTGTACCCGTTTATATCTCAAATTCAGGCTCAAAACACCCAAAAATTCGATATTTTTGTGTCCTTGAAGCGATCTGTACATGTCTACACCGTGCTATAGTATTTTCAAAATACAGGCCCAAAACATGCTGAAAATCGATATTTTAGGTGCCCAAAGTCGATATGTGCATGCATCTTCTGTATCCGTTCATATCTCAAATTCAGGCTCAGAATACCCTAAAATTCGATTTATTTGGGTTCCAGAAGCGATCTGTACGTTTCTACTCCGTGTTAGAGTATTTTAAAAATACAGGCCTAAAACATGCTCAAAATCGATATTTTGGGTGCCCAAAGTCGATATGTGCATGCATATTCTGTACCCGTTTATATCTCAAATTCAGACTCAAAACACCCGAATATTCGATATTTTTGGGTCCCTAAAGCAATGTGTACATGCATACTCCGTGTTAGAATATTTTCAAAATACAGGCCTAAAACATGCAGAAAATCGATATTTTAGCTGCCCAAAGTCAATATGTGTATGCATCTTCTGTACCCGTCTATATCCCAAATTCAGGTTCAAAACACTCGAAAATTCGATATTTTTGGGTCGTAGAAGCGATCTGTACATGCCTACTCTGTGTTAATGTATTTTCAAAATACAGGCCCAAAACATGCTCAAAATCTATATTTTAGGTGCCCAAAGTCAATATGTGTATGCATCTTCTGTACCCGTCTATATCCCAAATTCAGGTTCAAAACACTCGAAAATTCGATATTTTTGGGTCCTAGAAGCAATCTGTACATGCCTACTTCTTGCTAGAATGTTTTCAAGATACAGACCCAAAACATGCTCAAAATCGATATTTTAGGTGCAAAATGTCGAAATGTGCATGCATCTTCTGTACCCGTTTATATCCCAAATTCTGGCTCAAAACCCCCGAAAATTCGATATTTTTGGGTCCCCGAAGCGATCTGTACATGCCTACTCAGTGCTAGAATATTTTCAAATTATACGCCCAAAACATACTAAAAATCGATATTTTTGGTGCTAAAGTCGATATGTGCATGCATCTTCTGTACCCGTTTATATATCAAATTCAGGCTCAAAACACCCAAAAAAATCGATATTTTTGTGTCCCAGAAGCGATCTGTACATGTCTACACCGTGCTATAGTATTTTCAAAATACCGGCCCAAAACATGCTCAAAATCGATATTTTAGGTGCCCAAAGTCGATATGTGCATGCATCTTCTGTATCCGTCTATATCTCAAATTCAGGTTCAAAACACCCGAAAATTCGATAATTTTGGGTCCCAGAAGCTATCTGTACATGCCTACTCCTTGCTAGAATATTTTCAAGATACAGACCCAAAACATGCTCAAAATCGATATTTTAAGTGCAAAAAGTCGATATGTGCATGCATCTTCTGTACCCGTTTATATCTCAAATTCAGGCTCAAAACACCCAAAAAATCGATATTTTTGTGTCCCAGAAGCGATCTGTACATGTCTAAACTGCGTTATAGTATTTTCAAATTACAGGCCCAAAACATGCTGAAAATCGATATTTTAGGTGCCCAAAGTCAATATGTGCAAGCATCTTCTGTATCCGTCTATATCCCAAATTCAGGTTTAAAACACCCGAAAATTCGATAATTTTGGGTCCCAGAAGCTATCTGTACATGCCTACTCCTTGCTAGAATATTTTCAAGATACAGACCCAAAACATGCTCAAAATCGATATTTTAAGTGCAAAAAGTCGATATGTGCATGCATCTTCTGTACCCGTTTATATCTCAAATTCAGGCTCAAAACACCCAAAAAATCGATATTTTTGTGTCCCAGAAGCGATCTGTACATGTCTAAACTGCGTTATAGTATTTTCAAATTACAGGCCCAAAACATGCTGAAAATCGATATTTTAGGTGCCCAAAGTCAATATGTGCATGCATCTTCTGTACCCGTCTATATCCCAAATTCAGGTTCAAAACACCAGAAAATTCGGTATTTTTTGGATCCCAGAAGCGACCTGTACATGCCTACTCCTTGCTAGAATGTTTTCAAGATACAGACCCAAAACATGCTTAAAATCGATATTTTAGGTGCAAAAAGTCGATATGTGCATGCATCCTCTGTACCCTGTTATATCCCAAATTCAGGTTCAAAACACCCGAAAATTCGATAATTTTGGGTCCCTTAAGCGATCTGTACATGCCTACTCCTTGCTAGAATATGTTCAAGATACAGACCCAAAACATGCTCAAAATCGATATTTTAAGTGCAAAAAGTCGATATGTGCATGCATCTTCTGTACCCGTTTATATCTCAAATTCAGGCTAAAAACTCCGAAAATTCGATATTTTTGGGTCCCTTGAGCAATCTGCACATGCCTACTCAGTGCTAGAATGTTTTTAAAATACAGGCTTAACACATGCTATAAAACGATATTTTAGGTGTCCAAAGTCGATATGTGCATGCATCTTCTGAACCCGTTTATATCTCAAATTCGGGCTCAAAACACCCGAATATTCGATATTTTTGGGTCCCAAAAGCAATGTGTACATGCCTACTCCGTGTTAGAGTATTTTCAAAATACAGGCCCAAAACATACTCAAAATCGATATTTTAGGTGCAAAAAGTCGATATGTGCATGCATCTTCGGTATCCGTCTATATCCCAAATTCAGGTTCAAAACACCCGAAAATTCGATAATTTTGGGTCCCAGAAGTGATCTGTACATGCCTACTCCTTGCTAGAATATGCTCAAGATACAGACCCAAAACATGCTCAAAATCGATATTTTGGGTGCCCAAAGTCGATATGTGCATGCATATTCTGTACCCGTTTATATCTCAAATTCAGGCTAAAAACTCCGAAAATTCGATATTTTTGGGTCCCTTGAGCAATCTGCACATGCCTACTCAGTGCTAGAATGTTTTTAAAATACAGGCTTAACACATGCTATAAAACGATATTTTAGGTGTCCAAAGTCGATATGTGCATGCATCTTCTGAACCCGTTTATATATCAAATTCGGGCTCAAAACACCCAAAAAATCGATATTTTTGTGTCCCAGAAGCGATCTGTACATGTCTACACAGTGTTAGAGTATTTTCGAAATACAGGCCCAAAACATGCTCAAAATCGATATTTTAGGTGCCCAAAGTCGATATGTGCATGCATCTTCTGTACCCGTTTATATCTCAAATTCAGACTCAAAACACCCGAATATTCGATATTTTTGGGTCCCAAAAGCAATGTGTACATGCCTACTCCGTGTTAGAGTATTTTCAAAATACAGGCCCAAAACATGCTGTAAATCGATATTTTAGGTGCCCAAAGTCGATATGTGCATGCATCTTCTGTATCCGTCTATATCCCAAATTCAGGTTCAGAACACCCGAAAATGCGATAATTTTGGGTCCCAGAAGTGATCTGTACATGCCTACTCCTTGCTAGAATGTTTTCAAAATACAGACCCAAAACATTCTAAAAATCGATATTTAAGGTGCAAAAAGCCGATATGTGCATGCATCTTCTGTACCCGTTTATATCTCAAATTCAGACTCAAAACTCCGAAAATTCGATATTTTTGGGTCCCTTAAGCGATCTGCACATACTTACTCAGTGCTAGAATGTTTTTAAAATACAGGCCTAAAACATGCTATAAATCGATATTTTAGGTGTGAAAAGTCGATATGTGCATGCATCTTCTGTACCCGTTTAAATCTCAAATTCGGGCTCAGAACACCCAAAAAATCGATATTTTTGTGTCCCAAAAGCCATCTGTACATGTCTACACTGTGTTAGAGTATTTTTAAAATACAGGCCCAAAACATGCTCAAAATCGATATTTTAGGTGTCCAAAGTCAATATGTGCATGCATCTTCTGTACCCGTTTATATCTCAAATTCAGGCTCAAAACACCCGAGAAGTCGATATTTTTGGGTCCCAGAAGCGATCTGTACATGCCTACTCCGTGTTAATGTATTTTCAAAATACAGGTTAAAAACATGCTGAAAATCTATATTTTAGGTGGCCAAAGTCAATATGTGTATGCATCTTCTGTACCCGTCTATATCCCAAATTCAGGTTCAAAACACCAGAAAATTCGGTATTTTTGGGTCCCAGAAGCGACCTGTACATGCCTACTCCTTGCTAGAATGTTTTCAAGATACAGACCCAAAACATGCTTAAAATCGATATTTTAGGTGCAAAAAGTCGATATGTGCATGCATCCTCTGTACCCTGTTATATCCCAAATTCAGGCTCAAAACCCCCGAAAATTCGATATTTTTGGGTCCCAGAAGCGATCTGTACATACCTACTCAGTGCTAGAATATTTTCAAATTATACGCCCAAAACATACTAAAAATCGATATTTTGGGTGCCAAAGTCGATATGTGCATGCATCTTCTGTACCCGTTTATATCTCAAATTCAGACTCAAAACACACGAATATTCGATATTTTTGGGTACCCAAAGCAATGTGTACATGCATACTCCGTGTTAGAGTATTTTCAAAATACAGGCCTAAAACATGCAGAAAATCGATATTTTAGCTGCCCAAAGTCAATATGTGTATGCATCTTCTGTACCCGTCTATATCCCAAATTCAGGTTCAAAACACTCGAAAATTTGATATTTTTGGGTCCCAGAAGCAATCTGTACATGCCTACTTCTTGCTAGAATGTTTTCAAGATACAGAACCAAAACATGCTCAAAATCGATATTTTAGGTGCAAAAAGTCGAATTGTGCATGCATCTTCTGTACCCGTTTATATCTGAAATTCAGGCTCAAAACACCCGAAAATTCGATATTTTTGCGTTCCCGAAGCGATCCGTACATGCCTACTCCGTGTTAGAGTATTTTCAAAATACAGGCCAAAAACATGCTCAAAATCGATATTTTAGGTGCCCAAAGTCGATATGTGCATGCATCTTCTGTATCCTTCTATATCCCAAATTCAGGTTCAAAACACCCGAAAATTCGATAATTTTGGGTCCCAGAAGCGATCTGTACATGCCTACTCCTTGCTAGATTTTTTTCAAAATACAGACCCAAAACATTCTAAAAATCGATATTTAAGGTGCAAAAAGCCGATATGTGCATGCATCTTCTGTACCCGTTTATATCTCAAATTCAGACTCAAAACTCTGAAAATTCGATATTTTTGGGTCCCTTAAGCGATCTGCACATGCCTACTCAGTGCTAGAATGTTTTTAAAATAGAGGCTTAAAACATGCTATAAATCGATATTTTAGGTGTGAAAAGTCGATATGTGCATGCATCTTCTGTACCCAAAAAATCGATATTTTTGTGTCCCAAAAGCCATCTGTACATGTCTACACTGTGTTATAGTATTTTTAAAATACAGACCCAAAACATGCTCAAAATCGATATTTTAGGTGTCCAAAGTCGATATGTGCATGCATCTTCTGTACCCGTTTATATCTCAAATTCAGGCTCAAAACACCCGAAAAGTCGATATTTTTGGGTCCCGGAAGCAAACTGTACATGCCTACTCCGTGTTAATGTATTTTCAAAATACAGGCCAAAAAAAATGCTGAAAATCTATATTTTAGGCGCCCAAAGTCAATATGTGTATGCATCTTCTGTACCCGTCTATATCCCAAATTCTGGTTCAAAACACCAGAAAATTCGGTATTTTTGGGTCACAGAAGCGACCTGTACATGCCTACTCCTTCCTAGAATGTTTTCAAGATACAGACCCAAAACATGCTTAAAATCGATATTTTAGGTGCAAAAAGTCGATATGTGCATGCATCTTCTGTACCCGTTTATATCTCAAATTCAGGCTCAAAACACCCAAAAATTCGATATTTTTGTGTCCTTTAAGCGATCTGTACATGTCTACACCGTGCTATAGTATTTTCAAAATACAGGCCCAAAACATGCTGAAAATCGATATTTTAGGTGCCCAAAGTCGATATGTGCATGCATCTTCTGTATCCGTTCATATCTCAAATTCAGGCTCAGAATACCCTAAAATTCGATTTATTTGGGTTCCAGAAGCGATCTGTACGTTTCTACTCCGTGTTAGAGTATTTTAAAAATACAGGCCTAAAACATGCTCAAAATCGATATTTTGGGTGCCCAAAGTCGATATGTGCATGCATATTCTGTACCCGTTTATATCTCAAATTCAGACTCAAAACACCCGAATATTCGATATTTTTGGGTCCCTAAAGCAATGTGTACATGCATACTCCGTGTTAGAATATTTTCAAAATACAGGCCTAAAACATGCAGAAAATCGATATTTTAGCTGCCCAAAGTCAATATGTGTATGCATCTTCTGTACCCGTCTATATCCCAAATTCAGGTTCAAAACACTCGAAAATTCGATATTTTTGGGTCGTAGAAGCGATCTGTACATGCCTACTCTGTGTTAATGTATTTTCAAAATACAGGCCCAAAACATGCTCAAAATCTATATTTTAGGTGCCCAAAGTCAATATGTGTATGCATCTTCTGTACCCGTCTATATCCCAAATTCAGGTTCAAAACACTCGAAAATTCTATATTTTTGGGTCCTAGAAGCAATCTGTACATGCCTACTTCTTGCTAGAATGTTTTCAAGATACAGACCCAAAACATGCTCAAAATCGATATTTTAGGTGCAAAATGTCGAAATGTGCATGCATCTTCTGTACCCGTTTATATCCCAAATTCTGGCTCAAAACCCCCGAAAATTCGATATTTTTGGGTCCCCGAAGCGATCTGTACATGCCTACTCAGTGCTAGAATATTTTCAAATTATACGCCCAAAACATACTAAAAATCGATATTTTTGGTGCTAAAGTCGATATGTGCATGCATCTTCTGTACCCGTTTATATCTCAAATTCAGGCTCAAAACTCCGAAAATTTGATATTTTTGGGTCCCAGAAGCAATCTGCACATGCCTACTCAGTGCTAAAATGTTTTTAAAATACAGGCTTAAAACATGCTATAAATCGATATTTTAGGTGTCCAAAGTCGATATGTGCATGCATCTTATGTACCCGTTTATATATCAAATTCAGGCTCAAAACACCCGAAAATTCGATATTTTTGGGTCCCAGAAGCGACCTGTACATGCCTACTCCTTGCTAGAATGTTTTCAAGATAAAGACCCAAAACATGCTTAAAATCGATATTTTAGGTGCAAAAAGTCGATATGTGCATGCATCCTCTGTACCCTGTTATATCCCAAATTCTGGTTCAAAACACCCGAAAAGTCGATATTTTTGGGTCCCAGAAGCGATCTGTACATGCCTACTCCGTGTTAATGTATTTTCAAAATACAGGCCCAAAACATGCTGAAAATCTATATTTTAGGTGCCCAAAGTCAATATATGTATGCATCTTCTGTACCCGTCTATATCCCAAATTCAGGTTCAAAACACCAGAAAATTCGGTATTTTTGGGTCCCAGAAGCGACCTGTACATGCCTACTCTTTGCTAGAATGTTTTCAAGATACAGACCCAAAACATGCTTAAAATCGATATTTTAGGTGCAAAAAGTCGATATGTGCATGCATCCTCTGTACCCTGTTATATCCCAATTTCTGGCTCAAAACACCCGAAAATTCGATATTTTAGGGTCCCAGAAGCGATCTGTACATGCCTACTCAGTGCTAGAATATTTTCAAATTATACGCCCAAAACATACTAAAAATCGATATTTTGGGTGCCAAAGTCGATATGTGCATGCATCTTCTGTACCCGTTTATATCTCAAATTCAGGCTCAAAACACCTAAAAAATCGATATTTTTGTGTCCCAGAAGCAATCTGTACATGTCTACACCGTGTTTGAGTATTTTCAAAATACAGGCCCAAAACTTGCTCAAAATCGATATTTTAGGTGCCCGAAGTCGATATGTGCATGCATCTTCTGTACCTGTTCATATCTCAAATTCAGGGTCAGAACAACCGAAAATTCGATTTATTTGGGTCCCACAAGCGATCTGTACGTGTCTACTCCGTGTTAGAGTATTTTAAAAATACAGGCCCAAAACATGCTCAAAATCGATATTTTGGGTGCCAAAGTCGATATGTGCATGCATCTTCTGTACCAGTTTATATCTCAAATTCAGACTCAAAACTCCCGAATATTCGATATTTTTGGGTCCCAAAAGCCATCTGTTCATGCATACTCCGTGTTAGAGTATTTTTAAAATACAAGCCTAAAACATGCTGTAAATCGATATTTTAGCTGCCCAAAGTCAATATGTGTATGCATCTTCTGTACCCGTCTATATCCCAAATTCTAGTTCAAAACACCAGAAAATTCGGTATTTTTGGGTCCCAGAAGCGACCTGTACATGCCTACTCCTTCCTAGAATGTTTTCAAGATACAGACCCAAAACATGCTTAAATTCGATATTTTAGGTGCAAAAAGTCGATATGTGCATGCATCTTCTGTACCCGTTTATATCTCAAATTCAGGCTCAAAACACCCAAAAAATCGATGTTTTTGTGTCCCAGAAGCGATCTGTACATGTCTACACCGAGATATAGTATTTTCAAAATACAGGCCCAAAACATGCTGAAAATCGATATTTTAGGTGCCCAAAGTCGATATGTGCATGCATCTTCTGTATCCGTTCATATCTCAAATTCAGGCTCAGAACACCCTAAAATTCGATTTATTTGAGTTCCAGAAGCGATCTGTACTTGTCTACTCCGTGTTAGAGTATTTTAAAAATACAGGCCCAAAACATGCTCAAAATCGATATTTTGGGTGCCCAAAGTCGATATGTGCATGCATCTTCTGTACCCGTTTATATCTCAAATTCAGACTCAAAACTCCCGAATATTCGATATTTTGGGGTCCCAAAAGCAATGTGTACATGCATACTCCGTGTTAAAATATTTTCAAAATACAGGCCTAAAACATGCAGAAAATCGATATTTTAGCTGCCCAAAGTCAATATGTGTATGCATCTTCTGTACCCGTCTATATCCCAAATTCAGGTTCAAAACACTCGAAAATTCGATATTTTTGGGTCGTAGAAGCGATCTGTACATGCCTACTCTGTGTTAATGTATTTTCAAAATACAGGCCCAAAACATGCTCAAAATCTATATTTTAGGTGCCCAAAGTCAATATGTGTATGCATCTTCTGTACCCGTCTATATCCCAAATTCAGGTTCAAAACACTCGAAAATTCTATATTTTTGGGTCCTAGAAGCAATCTGTACATGCCTACTTCTTGCTAGAATGTTTTCAAGATACAGACCCAAAACATGCTCAAAATCGATATTTTAGGTGCAAAATGTCGAAATGTGCATGCATCTTCTGTACCCGTTTATATCCCAAATTCTGGCTCAAAACCCCCGAAAATTCGATATTTTTGGGTCCCCGAAGCGATCTGTACATGCCTACTCAGTGCTAGAATATTTTCAAATTATACGCCCAAAACATACTAAAAATCGATATTTTTGGTGCTAAAGTCGATATGTGCATGCATCTTCTGTACCCGTTTATATCTCAAATTCAGGCTCAAAACTCCGAAAATTTGATATTTTTGGGTCCCAGAAGCAATCTGCACATGCCTACTCAGTGCTAAAATGTTTTTAAAATACAGGCTTAAAACATGCTATAAATCGATATTTTAGGTGTCCAAAGTCGATATGTGCATGCATCTTATGTACCCGTTTATATATCAAATTCAGGCTCAAAACACCCGAAAATTCGATATTTTTGGGTCCCAGAAGCGACCTGTACATGCCTACTCCTTGCTAGAATGTTTTCAAGATACAGACCCAAAACATGCTTAAAATCGATATTTTAGGTGCAAAAAGTCGATATGTGCATGCATCCTCTGTACCCTGTTATATCCCAAATTCTGGTTCAAAACACCCGAAAAGTCGATATTTTTGGGTCCCAGAAGCGATCTGTACATGCCTACTCCGTGTTAATGTATTTTCAAAATACAGGCCCAAAACATGCTGAAAATCTATATTTTAGGTGCCCAAAGTCAATATATGTATGCATCTTCTGTACCCGTCTATATCCCAAATTCAGGTTCAAAACACCAGAAAATTCGGTATTTTTGGGTCCCAGAAGCGACCTGTACATGCCTACTCTTTGCTAGAATGTTTTCAAGATACACACCCAAAACATGCTTAAAATCGATATTTTAGGTGCAAAAAGTCGATATGTGCATGCATCCTCTGTACCCTGTTATATCCCAATTTCTGGCTCAAAACACCCGAAAATTCGATATTTTAGGGTCCCAGAAGCGATCTGTACATGCCTACTCAGTGCTAGAATATTTTCAAATTATACGCCCAAAACATACTAAAAATCGATATTTTGGGTGCCAAAGTCGATATGTGCATGCATCTTCTGTACCCGTTTATATCTCAAATTCAGGCTCAAAACACCTAAAAAATCGATATTTTTGTGTCCCAGAAGCAATCTGTACATGTCTACACCGTGTTTGAGTATTTTCAAAATACAGGCCCAAAACTTGCTCAAAATCGATATTTTAGGTGCCCGAAGTCGATATGTGCATGCATCTTCTGTACCTGTTCATATCTCAAATTCAGGGTCAGAACAACCGAAAATTCGATTTATTTGGGTCCCACAAGCGATCTGTACGTGTCTACTCCGTGTTAGAGTATTTTAAAAATACAGGCCCAAAACATGCTCAAAATCGATATTTTGGGTGCCAAAGTCGATATGTGCATGCATCTTCTGTACCAGTTTATATCTCAAATTCAGACTCAAAACTCCCGAATATTCGATATTTTTGGGTCCCAAAAGCCATCTGTTCATGCATACTCCGTGTTAGAGTATTTTTAAAATACAAGCCTAAAACATGCTGTAAATCGATATTTTAGCTGCCCAAAGTCAATATGTGTATGCATCTTCTGTACCCGTCTATATCCCAAATTCTAGTTCAAAACACCAGAAAATTCGGTATTTTTGGGTCCCAGAAGCGACCTGTACATGCCTACTCCTTCCTAGAATGTTTTCAAGATACAGACCCAAAACATGCTTAAATTCGATATTTTAGGTGCAAAAAGTCGATATGTGCATGCATCTTCTGTACCCGTTTATATCTCAAATTCAGGCTCAAAACACCCAAAAAATCGATGTTTTTGTGTCCCAGAAGCGATCTATACATGTCTACACCGAGATATAGTATTTTCAAAATACAGGCCCAAAACATGCTGAAAATCGATATTTTAGGTGCCCAAAGTCGATATGTGCATGCATCTTCTGTATCCGTTCATATCTCAAATTCAGGCTCAGAACACCCTAAAATTCGATTTATTTGAGTTCCAGAAGCGATCTGTACTTGTCTACTCCGTGTTAGAGTATTTTAAAAATACAGGCCCAAAACATGCTCAAAATCGATATTTTGGGTGCCCAAAGTCGATATGTGCATGCATCTTCTGTACCCGTTTATATCTCAAATTCAGACTCAAAACTCCCGAATATTCGATATTTTGGGGTCCCAAAAGCAATGTGTACATGCATACTCCGTGTTAAAATATTTTCAAAATACAGGCCTAAAACATGCAGAAAATCGATATTTTAGCTGCCCAAAGTCAATATGTGTATGCATCTTCTGTACCCGTCTATATCCCAAATTCAGGTTCAAAACACTCTAAAAATTCGATATTTTTGGGTCCTAGAAGCAATCTGTACATGCCTACTTCTTGCTAGAATGTTTTCAAGATACAGACCCAAAACATGCTCAAAATCGATATTTTAGGTGCAAAAAGTCGAAATGTGCATGCATCTTCTGTACCCGTTTATATCTCAAATTCAGGCTCAAAACACCCGAAAATTCTATATTTTTGGGTCCCCGATGCGATCTGTACATGCCAACTCCGTGTTAGAGTATTTTCAAAATACAGGCCCAAAACATGCTCAAAATCGATATTTTAGGTGCCCAAAGTCGATATGTGCATGCATCTTCTGTACCGTCTATATCCCAAATTCAGGTTCAAAACACCCGAAAATTCGATAATTTTGGGTCCCAGAAGCGATCTGTACATGCCTACACCGTGCTATAGTATTTTCATAATACAGGCCCAAAACATGCTCAAAATCGATATTTTAGGTGCCCAAAGTCGATATGTGCATGCATCTTCTGTATCCGTCTATATCCCAAATTCAGGTTCAAAACACCCGAAAATTCGATAATTTTGGGTCCCAGAAGCTATCTGTACATGCCTACTCCTTGCTAGAATATTTTCAAGATACAGACCCAAAACATGCTCAAAATCGATATTTTAAGTGCAAAAAGTCGATATGTGCATGCATCTTCTGTACCCGTATATATCTCAAATTCAGGCTCAAAACACCCAAAAATCGATATTTTTGTGTCCCAGAAGCGTTCTGTACATGTCTAAACTTCGTTATAGTATTTTCAAATTACAGGCCCAAAACATGCTGAAAATCGATATTTTAGGTGATCAAAGTCAATATGTGCATGCATCTTCTGTACCCGTCTATATCCCAAATTCAGGTTCAAAACACCAGAAAATTCGGTATTTTTGGGTCCCAGAAGCGACCTGTACATGCCTACTCCTTGCTAGAATGTTTTCAAGATACAGACCCAAAACATGCTTACAATCGATATTTTATGTGCCCAAAGTCAATATGTGTATGCATCTTCTGTACACGTGTATATCCCTAATTCAAGTTCAAAACACCAGAAAATTCGATATTTTTGGGTCCCAAATGCGATCTGTACATGCCTACTCCTTGCTAGAATGTTTTCAAGATACAGACCCAAAACATGCTCAAAATCGATATTTTAAGTGCAAAAAGTCGATATGTGCATGCATCTTCTGTACCCGTTTATATCTCAAATTCAGGCTCAAAACTCCGAAAATTTGATATTTTTTTGGTCCCAGAAGCAATCTGCACATGCCTACTCAGTGCTAAAATGTTTTTAAAATACAGGCTTAAAACATGCTATAAATCGATATTTTAGGTGTCCAAAGTCGATATGTGCATGCATCTTATGTACCCGTTTATATCTCAAATTCAGGCTCAAAACACCCGAAAATTCGATATTTTTGGGTCCCACAAGCGACCTGTACATGCCTACTCCTTGCTAGAATGTTTTCAAGATACAGACCCAAAACATGCTTAAAATCGATATTTTAGGTGCAAAAAGTCGATATTTGCATGCATCCTCTGTTCCCTGTTATATCCCAAATTCAGGTTCAAAACACCCGAAAAGTCGATATTTTTGGGCCCCAGAAGCGATCTGTACATGCCTACTCCGTGTTAATATATTTTCAAAATACAGGCCCAAAACATGCTGAAAATCTATATTTTAGGTGCCCAAAGTCAATATATGTATGCATCTTCTGTACCCGTCTATATCCCAAATTCAGGTTCAAAACACCAGAAAATTCGGTATTTTTGGGTCCCAGAAGCGACCTGTACATGCCTACTCTTTGCTAGAATGTTTTCAAGATACAGACCCAAAACATGCTTAAAATCGATATTTTAGGTGCAAAAAGTCGATATGTGCATGCATCCTCTGTACCCTGTTATATCCCAAATTCTGGCTCAAAACCCCCGAAAATTCGATATTTTTGGGTCCCCAAAGCGATCTGTACATGCCTACTCAGTGCTAGAATATTTTCAAATTATACGCCCAAAACATATTAAAAATCGATATTTTTGGTGCCAAAGTCGATATGTGCATGCATCTTCTGTACCCGTTTATATATCAAATTCAGGCTCAAAACACCCAAAAAATCGATATTTTTGTGTCCCAGAAGCGATCTGTACATGTCTACACCGTGCTATAGTATTTTCAAAATACAGGCCCAAAACATGCTCAAAATCGATATTTTAGGTGCCCAAAGTCAATATATGTGCATGCATCTTCTGTATCCGTCTATATCCCAAATTCAGGTTCAAAACACCCGAAAATTCGATAATTTTGGGTCCCAGAAGCTATCTGTACATGCCTACTCCTTGCTAGAATATTTTCAAGATACAGACCCAAAACATGCTCAAAATCGATATTTTAAGTGCAAAAAGTCGATATGTGCATGCATCTTCTGTACCCGTTTATATCTCAAATTCAGGCTAAAAACTCCGAAAATTCGATATATTTGGGTCCCTTGAGCAATATGCACATGCCTACTCAGTGCTAGAATGTTTTTAAAATACAGGCCTAAAACATGCTATAAATCGATATTTTAGGTGTGAAAAGTCGATATGTGCATGCATCTTCTGTACCCGTTTAAATCTCAAATTCTGGCTCAGAACACCCAAAAAATCGATATTTTTGTGTCCCAAAAGCCATCTGTACATGTCTACACTGTGTTATAGTATTTTTAAAATACAGGCCCAAAACATGCTCAAAATCGATATTTTAGGTGTCCAAAGTCAATATGTGCATGCATCTTCTGTACCCGTTTATATCTCAAATTCAGGCTCAAAACACCCGAAAATTCGATATTTTGGGTCCCAGAAGCGATCTGTACATGCCTACTCCGTGTTAATGTATTTTCAAAATACAGGCTCAAAACATGCTAAAAATCTATATTTTAGGTGGCCAAAGTCAATATGTGTATGCATCTTCTGTACCCGTCTATATCCCAAATTCAGGTTCAAAACACCAGAAAATTCGGTATTTTTGGGTCCCAGAAGCGACCTGTACATGCCTACTCCTTCCTAGAATGTTTTCAAGATACAGACCCAAAACATGCTTAAAATCGATATTTTAGGTGCAAAAAGTCGATATGTGCATGCATCCTCTGTACCCTGTTATATCCCAAATTCAGGCTCAAAACCCCCGAAAATTCGATATTTTTGGGTCCCAGAAGCGATCTGTACATGCATACTCCATGTTAGAGTATTTTCAAAATACAGGCCCAAAACATACTCAAAATCGATATTTTAGGTGCCCACAGTTGATATGTGCATGCATCTTATTTACCCGTTTATATCTCAAATTCAGGCTCAAAACACTCGAAAAGTCGATATTTTTGGGTCCCGGATGCAAACTGTACATGCCTACTCCGTGTTAATGTATTTTCAAAATACAGGCAAAAAAAAATGCTGAAAATCTATATTTTAGGTGCCCAAAGTCAATATGTGTATGCATCTTCTGTACCCGTCTATATCCCAAATTCTGGTTCAAAACACCAGAAAATTCGGTATTTTTGGGTCACAGAAGCGACCTGTACATGCCTACTCCTTCCTAGAATGTTTTCAAGATACAGACCCAAAACATGCTTAAAATCGATATTTTAGGTGCAAAAAGTCGATATGTGCATGCATCTTCTGTACCCGTTTATATCTCAAATTCAGGCTCAAAACACCCAAAAATTCGATATTTTTGTGTCCCAGAAGCGATCTGTACATGTCTACACCTTGCTATAGTATTTTCAAAATACAGGCCCAAAACATGCTGAAAATCGATATTTTAGGTGCCCAAAGTCGATATGTGCATGCATCTTCTGTATCCGTTCATATCTCAAATTCAGGCTCAGAATACGCTAAAATTCGATTTATTTGGGTTCCAGAAGCGATCTGTACGTGTCTACTCCGTGTTAGAGTATTTTAAAAATACAGGCCTAAAACATGCTCAAAATCGATATTTTGGGTGCCCAAAGTCGATATGTACATGCATATTCTGTACCCGTTTATATCTCAAATTCAGACTCAAAACACCCGAATATTCGATATTTTTGGTTCGTAGAAGCGATCTGTACATGCCTACTCCGTGTTAATGTATTTTCAAAATACAGGCCCAAAACATGCTAAAAATCTATATTTTAGGTGCCCAAAGTCAATATGTGTATGCATCTTCTGTACCCGTCTATATCCCAAATTCAGGTTCAAAACACCCGAATATTCGATAATTTTGGGTCCCAGAAGCGATCTGTATATGCCTACTCCTTGCTATAATTTTTTCAAAATACAGACCCAAAACATGCTAAAAATCGATATTTTAGGTGCAAAAAGTCGATATGTGCATGCATCTTCTGTACCCGTTTATATCTCAAATTCAGGCTCAAAACTCCGAAAATTCGATATTTTTGGGTCCCTTAAGCGATCTGCACATGCCTACTCAGTGCTAGAATGTTTTTAAAATACAGGCTTAAAACATGCTATAAATCGATATTTTAGGTGTGAAAAGTCGATATGTGCATGCATCTTCTGTACCCGTTTATATCTCAAATTCAGGCTCAAAACACCCAAAAAATCGATATTTTTGTGTCTGAGAAGCGATCTGTACATGCATACTCCGTGTTACGAGTATTTTCAAAATACAGGCCCAAAACATGCTCAAAATCGATATTTTAGGTGCCCAAAGTCGATACGTGCATGCATCTTCTGTATCCGTCTATATCCCAAATTCAGGTTCAAAACACCAGAAAATTCGATAATTTTGGGTCCCAGAAGCGACCTGTACATGCCTACTCCTTCCGAGAATGTTTTCAAGATACAGACCCAAAACATGCTTAAAATCGATATTTTAGGTGCAAAAAGTCGATATGTGCATGCATCTTCTGTACCCGTTTATATCTCAAAATCAGGCTCAAAACACCCAAAAAATCGATATTTTTCTGTCCCAGAAGCGATCTGTACATGTCTACACCGTGCTATAGTATTTTCCAAATACAGGCCCAAAACATGCTGAAAATCGATATTTTAGGTGCCCAAAGTCGATATGTGCATGCATCTTCTGTATCCGTTCATATCTCAAATTCAGGCTCAGAACACCCTAAAATTCGATTTATTTGGGTTCCAGAAGCGATCTGTACGTGTCTACTCCGTGTTAGAGTATTTTAAAAATACAGGCCCAAAACATGCTCAAAATCGATATTTTGGGTGCCCAAAGTCGATATGTGCATGCATCTTCTGTACCCGTTTATATCTCAAATTCAGACTCAAAACACCCGAATATTCGATATTTTTGGGTCCCGAAAGCAATGTGTACATGCCTACTCCGTGTTAATGTATTTTCAAAATACAGGCCCAAAACATGCTAAAAATCTATATTTTAGGTGCCCAAAGTCAATTTGTGTATGCATCTTCTGTACCCGTCTATATCCCAAATTCAGGTTCAAAACACCCGAATATTCGATAATTTTGGGTCCCAGAAGCGATCTGTATATGCCTACTCCTTGCTAGAATTTTTTCAAAATACAGACCCAAAACATGCTAAAAATCGATATTTTAGGTGCCCAAAGTCGATATGTGCATGCATCTTCTGTACCCGTTTATATCTCAAATTCAGGCTCAAAACTCCGAAAATTCGATATTTTTGGGTCCCTTAAGCGATCTGCACATGCCTACTCAGTGCTAGAATGTTTTTAAAATACAGGCTTAAAACATGCTATAAATCGATATTTTAGGTGTGAAAAGTCGATATGTGCATGCATCTTCTGTACCCGTTTATATCTCAAATTCAGGCTCAAAACACCCAAAAAATCGATATTTTTGTGTCTGAGAAGCGATCTGTACATGCATACTCCGTGTTACGAGTATTTTCAAAATACAGGCCCAAAACATGCTCAAAATCGATATTATAGGTGCCCAAAGTCGATACGTGCATGCATCTTCTGTATCCGTCTATATCCCAAATTCAGGTTCAAAACACCCGAAAATTCGATAATTTTGGGTCCCAGAAGCGACCTGTACATGCCTACTCCTTCCGAGAATGTTTTCAAGATACAGACCCAAAACATGCTTAAAATCGATATTTTAGGTGCAAAAAGTCGATATGTGCATGCATCTTCTGTACCCGTTTATATCTCAAAATCAGGCTCAAAACACCCAAAAAATCGATATTTTTCTGTCCCAGAAGCGATCTGTACATGTCTACACCGTGCTATAGTATTTTCCAAATACAGGCCCAAAACATGCTGAAAATCGATATTTTAGGTGCCCAAAGTCGATATGTGCATGCATCTTCTGTATCCGTTCATATCTCAAATTCAGGCTCAGAACACCCTAAAATTCGATTTATTTGGGTTCCAGAAGCGATCTGTACGTGTCTACTCCGTGTTAGAGTATTTTAAAAATACAGGCCCAAAACATGCTCAAAATCGATATTTTGGGTGCCCAAAGTCGATATGTGCATGCATCTTCTGTACCCGTTTATATCTCAAATTCAGACTCAAAACACCCGAATATTCGATATTTTCGGGTCCCAAAAGCAATGTGTACATGCATACTCCGTGTTAAAATATTTTCAAAAGACAGGCCTAAAACATGCAGAAAATCGATATTTTAGCTGCCCAAAGTCAATATGTGTATGCATCTTCTGTACCCGTCTATATCCCAAATTCAGGTTCAAAACACTCGAAAATTCGATATTTTTGGGTCCTAGAAGCATTCTGTACATGCCTACTTCTTGCTAGAATGTTTTCAAGATACAGACCAAAAACATGCTCAAAATCGATATTTTAGGTGCAAAAAGTCGAAATGTGCATGCATCTTCTGTAACCGTTTATATCTCAAATTCAGGCTCAAAACACCCGAAAATTCGATATTTTTGGGTCCCCGAAGCGATCTGTACATGCCTACTCCGTGTTAGAGTATTTTCAAAATACAGGCCCAAAACATGCTCAAAATCGATATTTTAGGTGCAAAAAGTCGATATGTGCATTCATCGTCTGTACCTGGTTATATCCCAATTTCTGGCTCAAAACACCCGAAAATTCGATATTTTTGGGTCCCAGAAGCGATCTGTACATGCCTACTCAGTGCTAGAATATATTCAAATTATACGCCCAAAACATACTAAAAATCGATATTTTGGGTGCCAAAGTCGATATGTGCATGCATCTTCTGTACCCGTTTATATCTCAAATTCAGGCTCAAAACACCCGAAAAGTCGATATTTTTGGGTCCCGGAAGCAAACTGTACATGCCTACTCCGTGTTAATGTATTTTCAAATTACAGGCCCAAAAAATGCTGAAAATCTATATTTTAGGTGCCCAAAGTCAATATGTGTATGCATCTTCTGTACCCGTCTATATCCCAAATTCAGGTTCAAAACACCCGAAAATTCGATAATTTTGTGTCCCAGAAGCGATCGGTACATGCCTACTCCTTGCTAGAATTTTTTCAAGATACAGCCCTAAAACATGCTCAAAATCGATATTTTAGGTGCAAAAAGTCGATATGTGCATGCATCGTCTGTACCCCGTTATATCCCAATTTCGGGCTCAAAACACCCGAAAACTCGATATTTTTGGATCCCAGAAGCGATCTGTACGTGCCTACTCAGTGCTAGAATATTTTCAAATTATACGCCCAAAACATACTAAAAATCGATATTTTGGGTGCCAAAGTCGATATGTGCATGCATCTTCTGTACCCGTTTATATCTCAAATTCAGGCTCAAAACACCTAAAAAATCGATATTTTTGTGTCCCAGAAGCAATCTGTACATGTCTACACCGTGTTTGAGTATTTTCAAAATACAGGCCCAAAACATGCTCAAAATCGATATTTTAGGTGCCCGAAGTCGATATGTGCATGCATCTTCTGTACCCGTTCATATCTCAAATTCAGGCTCAGAACAACCGAAAATTCGATTTATTTGGGTCCCAGAAGCGATCTGTACGTGTCTACTCCGTGTTAGAGTATTTTAAAAATACAGGCCCAAAACATACTCAAAATCGATATTTTGGGTGCCAAAGTCGATATGTGCATGCATCTTCTGTACCCGTTTATATCTCAAATTCAGACTCAAAACTCCCGAATATTCGATATTTTTGGGTCCCAAAAGCCGTCTTTACATGCATACTCCGTTTTAGAGTATTTTTAAAATACAAGCCTAAAACATGCTGTAAATCGATATTTTAGCTGCCCAAAGTCAATATGTGTATGCATCTTCTGTACCCGTCTATATCCCAAATACAGGTTCAAAACACCCGAAAATTCGATATTTTTGGGTCCCAGAACCGATCTGTACATGCCTACTCAGTGCTAGAATGTTTTCAAGATACAGACCCAAAACATGCTTAAAATCGATATTTTAGATGCAAAAAGTCGATATGTGCATGCATCTTCTGTACCCGTTTATATCTTAAATTCAGGCTCAAAACACCCAAAAAATCGAAATTTTTGTGTCCCAGAAGCGATCTGTACATGCATACTCCGTGTTAGAGTATTTTCAAAATACAGGCCCAAAACATACTCAAAATCGATATTTTAGGTACCCAAAGTCGATATGTGCATGCATCCTCTGTACCCGGTTATATCCCAAATTCTGGCTCAAAACCCCCGAAAATTCGATATTTTTGGGTCCCAGAAGCGATCTGTACATGTCTACACCGTGCTATCGTATTTTCAAAATACAAGCCCAAAACATGCATAAAATCGATATTTTGGGTGCCCGAAGTCGATATGTGCATTCATCTTCTGTACCCGTTTATATCTCAAATTCAGACTCAAAACACCCCAATATTCGATATTTTTGGGTCCCAAAAGCAATGTGTACATGCATACTCCGTGTTAGAGTATTTTCAAAATACAGGCCTAAAACATGCAGAAAATCGATATTTTAGCTGCCCAAAGTCAATATGTGTATGCATCTTCTGTACCCGTCTATATCCCAAATTCAGGTTCAAAACACTCGAAAATTCGATATTTTTGGGTCCCAGAAGCAATCTGTACATGCCTACTTCTTGCTAGAATGTTTTCAAGATACAGACCCAAAACATGCTCAAAATCGATATTTTAGGTGCAAAAAGTCGAAATGTGCATGCATCTTCTGTACCCGTTTATATCTCAAATTCTGGCTCAAAACACCCGAAAATTCGATATTTTTGGGTCCCCAAAGCGATCTGTACATGCCTACTCCGTGTTAGAGTATTTTCAAAATACAGGCCCAAAACATGCTCAAAATCGATATTTTAGGTGCAAAAAGTCGATATGTGCATGCATCTTCGGTATCCGTCTATATCCCAAATTCAGGTTCAAAACACCCTAAAATTCGATAATTTTGGGTCCCAGAAGCGATCTGTACATGCCTACTCCTTGCTAGAATTTTTTCAAGATACAGACCTAAAACATGCTCAAAATCGATATTTTAGGTGCAAAAAGTCGATATGTGCATGCATCCTCTGTACCCGGTTATATCCCAATTTCTGGCTCAAAACTCCCGAAAATTCGATATTTTTGGGTCCCAGAAGCGATCTGTACATGCCTAGTCAGTGCTAGAATATTTTCAAATTATACGCCCAAAACATACTAAAAATCGATATTTTGGGTGCTAAAGTCGATATGTGCATTTATCTTCTGTACCCGTTTATATCTCAAATTCAGGCTCAAAACACCCAAAAAATCGATATTTTTGTGTCCCAGAAGCGATCTGTACATGTCTACACCGTGTTTGAGTGTTTTCAAAATACAGGCCCAAAACATGCTCAAAATCGATATTTTAGGTGCCCGAAGTCGATATGTGCATGCATATTCTGTACCTGTTCATATCAAAAATTCAGGCTCAGAACAACCGAAAATTCGATTTATTTGGGTCCCAGAAGCGATCTGTACGTGTCTACTCCGTGTTAGAGTATTTTAAAAATACAGGCTCAAAACATGCTCAAAATCGATATTTTGGGTGCCCAAAGTCGATATGTGCATGCATCTTCTGTACCCGTTTATATCTCAAATTCAGACTCAAAACTCCCGAATATTCGATATTTTTGGGTCCCAACAGACATCTGTACATGCATACTCCGTGTTAGAGTATTTTTAAAATACAAGCCTAAAACATGCTGTAAATCGATATTTTAGCTGCCCAAAGACAATATGTGTATGCATCTTCAGTACCCGTCTATATCCCAAATATAGGATCAAAACACCCGAAAATTCGATATTTTTGGGTCCCAGAAGCGATCTGTACATGCCTACTCAGTGCTAGAATGTTTTTAAAATACAGGCTTAAAACATGCTATAAATCGATATTTTAGGTGTGAAAAGTCGATATGTGCATGCATCTTCTGTACCCGTTTATATATCAAATTCAGGCTCAAAACACCCAAAAAATCGATATTTTTGTGTCCCAGAAGCGATCTGTACATGCATACTCCGTGTTAGAGTATTTTCAAAATACAGGCCCAAAACATACTCAAAATCGATATTTTAGGTACCCAAAGTCGATATGTGCATGCATCCTCTGTACCCGGTTATATCCCAAATTCTGGCTCAAAACCCCCGAAAAGTCGATATTTTTGGGTCCCAGAAGCGATCTGTACATGCCTACTCAGTGCTAGAATATTTTCAAATTATACGCCCAAAACATACTAAAAATCGATATTTTGGGTGCCAAAGTCGATATGTGCATGCATCTTCTGTACCCGTTTATATCTCTAATTCAGGCTCAAAACACCCAAAAAAATCGATATTTTTGTGTCCCAGAAGCGATCTGTACATGTCTACACCGTGCTATCGTATTTTCAAAGTACAGGCCCAAAACATGCTCAAAATCGATATTTTAGGTGCCCAAAGTCGATTTGTGCATGCATCTTCTGTATCCGTTCATATCTCAAATTTAGGCTCAGAACACCCTAAAATTCGATTTATTTGGGTTCCAAAAGCGGTCTGTACGTGTCTACTCAGTGTTAGAGTATTTTAAAAATACAGGCCCAAAACATGCTCAAAATCGATATTTTGGGTGCCCAAAGTCGATATGTGCATTCATCTTCTGTACCCGTTTATATCTCAAATTCAGACTCAAAACACCCGAATATTCGATATTTTTGGGTCCCAAAAGCAATGTGTACATGCATACTCCGTGTTAGAGTATTTTCAAAATACAGGCCTAAAACATGCAGAAAATCGATATTTTAGCTGCTCAAAGTCAATATGTGTATGCATCTTCTGTACCCGTCTATATCCCAAATTCAGAATCAAAACACTCGAAAATTCGATATTTTTGGGTCCCAGAAGCAATCTGTACATGCCTACTCCGTGTTAGAGTATTTTCAAAATACAGGCCCAAAACATGCTCAAAATCAATATTTTAGGTGCAAAAAGTCGATATGTGCATTCATCTTCGGTATCCGTCTATATCCCAAATTCAGGTTCAAAACACCCTAAAATTCGATAATTTTGGGTCCCAGAAGCGATCTGTACATGCCTACTCCTTGCTAGAATTTTTTCAAGATACAGACCTAAAACATGCTCAAAATCGATATTTTATGTGCAAAAAGTCGATATGTGCATGCATCCTCTGTACCCGGTTATATCCCAATTTCTGGCTCAAAACTCCCGAAAATTCGATATTTTAGGGTCCCAGAAGCGATCTGTACATGCATACTCAGTGCTAGAATATTTTCAAATTATACGCCCAAAACATACTAAAAATCGATATTTTGGGAGCCAAAGTCGATATGTGCATGTATCTTCTGTACCCGTTTATATCTCAAATTCAGGCTCAAAACACCCAAAAAATCGATATTTTTGTGTCCCAGAAGCGATCTGTACATGTCTACACCGTGTTTGAGTGTTTTCAAAATACAGGCCCAAAACATGCTCAAAATCGATATTTTAGGTGCCCGAAGTCGATATGTGCATGCATCTTCTGTACCTGTTCATATCTCAAATTCAGGCTCAGAAGAACCGAAAATTCGATTTATTTGGGGACCCAGAAGCGATCTGTACGTGTCTACTCCGTATTAAAGTATTTTTAAAATACAGGCTCAAATCATGCTCAAAATCGATATTTTGGGTGCCCAAAGTCGATATGTGTATGCATCTTCTGTACCCGTTTATATCTCAATTTCAGACTCAAAACACCCGAATATTCGATATTTTTGGGTCCCAAAAGCCATCAGTACATGCATACTCCGTGTTAGAGTATTTTTAAAATACAGGCCTAAAAGATGCTGTAAATCGATATTTTAGCTGCCCTATGTCAATATGTGTATGTATCTTCTGTACCCGTCTATATCCCAAATTCAGGTTCAAAACACCAGAAAATTCGATATTTTTGGGTCCCAGAAGCAATCTGTACATGCCTATTCCTTGCTAGAATGTTTTCAAGATACAGACCCAAAACATGCTCACAATCTATATTTTAAGTGCAAAAAGTCGATATGTGCATGCATCTCCTGTACCCGTTTATATCTCAAATTAGGGCTCAAAATTCCGAAAATTCGATATTTTTGGGTCCCTTAAGCGATCTGCACATGCCTACTCAGTACTAGAATGTTTTTAAAATACAGGCTTAAAACATGCTATAAATCGATATTTTAGGTGTGAAAAGTCGATATGTGCATGCATCTTCTGTACCCGTTTATATCCCTATTTCTGGCTCAAACACCCGAAAATTCGATATTTTTGGGTCCCAGAAGCGGTCTGTACATGCCTACTCAGTGCTAGAATATTTTCAAATTATACGCCCAAAACATACTAAAAATCGATATTTTGGGTGCCAAAGTCGATATGTGCATGCATCTTCTGTACCCGTTTATATCTCAAATTCAGGCTCAAAACACCCGAAAAGTCGATTTTTTTGGGTCCCAGAAGCGATCTGTACATGTCTGCACCGTGTTTGAGTATTTTCAAAATACAGGCCCAAAACATGCTCAACAACGATATTTTAGGTGCAAAAAGTCGTATGTGCATGCATCTTATGTACCCGTTTATATCTCAAATTCAGGCTCAAAACACCTAAAAATTCGATATTTTTGTGTCCCAGAAGCGATCTGTACATGTCTACACCGTGTTATAGTATTTTCAAAATACAGGCCCAAAACATGCTCAAAATCGATATTTTAGGTTCCCAATGTCGATATGTGCATGCATTTTCTGTATCCGTTCATATCTCAAATTCAGTCTCAGAACACCCTAAAATTCGATTTATTTGGGTTCCAGAAGCGATCTGTACGTGTCTACTCAGTGTTGGAGTATTTTGAAAATACAGGCCTAAAACATGCTTAAAATCGATATTTTAGGTGCAAAAAGTCGATATGTGCATGCATCTTCTGTATCCGTCTATATCCCAAATTCTGGTTCAAAACACCCGAAAATTCGATAATTTTTGGTCCCAGAAGCGATCTGTACATACCTACTCCTTGCTAGAATTTTTTCAAGATACAGACACAAAACATGCTCAAAATCGATATTTTAGGTGCAAAAAGTCGATATGTGCATGCATCCTCTGTACCCGGTTATATCCCAATTTCTGGCTCAAAACACCCTAAAATTCGATATTTTTGGGTCCCAGAAGCGATCTGTACATGCCTACTCAGTGCTAGAATATTTTTAAATTATACGCCCAAAACATACTAAAAATCGATATTTTGGGTGCCAAAGTCGATATGTGCATGCATCTTCTGTACCCTTTTATATCTCAAATTCAGGCTCAAAACACCCAAAAAATCGATATTTTTGTGTCCCAGAAGCGATCTGTATATGTCTACTCCGTGTTAGAGTATTTTAATAATACAGGCTCAAAACATGCTCAAAATCGATATTTTGGGTGCCCAAAGTCGATATGTGCATGCATCTTCTCTACCCGTTTATATCTCAAATTCAGACTCAAAACACCCGAATATTCGATATTTTGGGGTCCCAAAAGCCGTCTGTACATGCATACTCCGTGTTAGAGTATTTTTAAAATACAGGCCTAAAACATGCTGTAAATCGATATTTTAGCTGCCCAAAGTCAATATGTGTATGCATCTTCTGTACCCGTCTATATCCCAAATTCAGGTTCAAAACACTCGAAAATTCGATATTTTTGAGTCCCAAAAGCAATCTGTACATGCCTACTTCTTGCTAGAAAGTTTTCATGATATAGACCCAAAACATGCTTAAAATCGATATTTTAGGTGCAAAAAGTCGATATGTGCATGCATCTTCTGTACCCGTTTATATCTCAAATTCAGGCTCAAAACACCCAAAAAATCGATATTTTTGTGTCCCAGAAGCGATCTGTACATGTTTACACCGTGTTATAGTATTTTTAAAATACAGGCCCAAAACATGCTCAAAATCGATGTTTTAGGTGCCCAAAGTCGATATGTGCATGCATCTTCTGTACCCGTTCATATCACAAATTCTGGCTCAGATCACCCGAAAATTCAATTTATTTGAGTCCCAGAAGCGAACTGTAAGTGTCTACTCAGTGTTAGAGTATTTTAAAAATTCAGGCCCAAAACATGCTCAAAATCGATATTTTGGGTGCCCAAAGTCGATATGTGTATGCATCTTCTGTACCCGTGTATATCCCTAATTCTGGTTCAAAACACTAGAAAATTCGATATTTTTGGGTCCCAAAAGCGATCTGTACATGCCTACTCAGTGCTAGAATATTTTCAAATTATACGCCCAAAACATACTAAAAATCGATATTTTGGGTGCCAAAGTCGATATGTGCATGCATCTTCTGTACCCGTTTATATCTCAAATTCAGGCTCAAAACACCCAAAAAATCGATATTTTTGGGTCCCAAAAGCCATCTGTACATGCATACTCCGTGTTAGAGTATTTTCAAAATACAGGCCTAAAACATGATGTAAATCGATATTTTAGCTGCCCAAAGTCAATATGTGTATGCATCTTCTGTACCCTTCTATATCCCAAATTAAAGTTCAAAACACTCGAAAATTCTATATTTTTGGGTCCCAGAAGCAATCTGTACATGCCTACTTCTTGCTAGAAAGTTTTCAAGTTACAGACCCAAAACATGCTCAAAATCGATATTTTAGGTGCAAAAAGTCGATATGTGCATGCATCTTCTGTACTCGTTTATATCTCAAATTCAGGCTCAAAACTCCGAAAATTCGATATTTTTGTGTCCCAGAAGCGATCTGTTCATGCATACTCCGTGTTAGAGTGTTTTTAAAATGCAGGCCCAAAACATGCTGGAAATTGATATTTTAGGTGCACAAAGTCAATATGTGTATGCATTCTCTGTACCCGGTTATATCTCAAATTCAGGCTCAAAACACCCGAAAATTCAATATTTTTGGGTCCCTGAAGCGATCTGTACATGCCTACTCAGTGCTAGAATGTTTTCAAAATAGAGGCTCAGAACATGCTAAAAATCGATATTTTGGGTGCCCAATGTCGATATGTGCATGAATCTTCTGTACCCGTTTATATCTCAAATTCAGGCTCAAAAACACCCAAAAATTCGATAATTTTGTTTCCCAGAAGCGATCTGTACGTGTCTACTCCGTGTTAGAGTATTTTCAAAATACAGGCCCAAAATATGCTCAAAATCGATATTTTGGGTGCCCAAAGTCGATATGTGCATGTATCTTCTGTACCCGTTTATGTCTCAAATTCAGACTCAAAACACCCGAATATTCGATATTTTTGGGTCTCAAAAGCCATCTGTACATGCATACTCTGTGTTAGAGTATATTTAAAATACAGGCCTAAAACATGCTGAAAATCGATATTTTAGCTGCCCAAAGTCAATATGTGTATGCATCTTCTGTACCCGTTTATATCTTAAATTCAGGCTCAAAACACCCGAAAATTCGATATTTTTGGGTCCCAGAAGCGATCTGTACATGCCTACTCCGTGTTAGAGTATTTTTAAAATACAGGCCCAAAACATACTAAAAATCGATATTTTATGTGCCCAAAGTCGATATGTGCATGCATCTTCTGTACCCGTTTATATCTCAAATTCAGGCTCAAAACACCCAAAAATTCAATATTTTTGGGTCCCAGAAGCGATCTGTACGTGCATACTCCGTGTTAGAGTGTTTTTAAAATACAGGCCCAAAACATGCTCAAAATCGATATTTTATGTGCCCAAAGTCAATATGTGTATGCATCTTCTGTACCCGTGTATATCCCTAATTCAGGTTCAAAACACCAGAAAATTCAAGATTTTGGGGTCCCAGAAGCGATCTGTACATGCCTACTCCTTGCTAGAAAGTTTTCAAGATACAGACCCAAAACATGCTCAAAATCGATATTTTAAGTGCAAAAAGTCGATATGTGCATGCATCTTCTGTACCCGTTTATATCTCAAATTCAGGCTCAAAACACCCGAAAATTCAATATTTTTGGGTCCCAGAAGCGATCTGTACGTGCATACTCCGTGTTAGAGTGTTTTTAAAATAGAGGCCCAAAACATGCTGTAAATCGATATTTTAGCTGCCTAAAGTCAATATGTGTATGCATCTTCTGTACCCGTCTATATCCCAAATTCAGGTTCAAAACATTCGAAAATTCGATATTTTTGGGTCCCAGAAGCAATCTGGACATGCCTACTTCTTGCAAGAAAGTTTTCAAGATACAGACCCAAAACATGCTCAAAATCGATATTTTAGGTGCAAAAAGTCGATATGTTCATGCATCTTCTGTACCCGTTTATATCTCAAATTCAGGCTCAAAACACCCAAAAAATCGATATTTTTGTGTCCCAGAAGCGATCTGTACATGTCTACACCGTGTTAGAGTATTTTCAAAATACAGGCCCAAAACATGCTCAAAATCGATATTTTAGGTGCCAAAAGTCGATATGTGCATGCATCTTCTGTACCCGTTCATATCTCAAATTCAGGCTCAGAACTCCCGAAAATTCGATTTATTTGGGTCCCAGAAGCGATCTGTACGTGTCTACTCCGTGTTAGAGTATTTTAAAAATACAGGCCTAAAACATGCTCAAAATCGATATTTTGGGTGCCCAAAGTCGATATGTGCATGCATCTTCTGTACCCGTTTATATCTCAAATTCAGAATCAAAACACCCGAATATTCGATGTTTTTGGGTCCCAAAAGCCATCTGTACATGCATACTCCGTGTTAGAGTATTTTCAAAATACAGGCCTAAAACATGCTGAAAATCGATATTTTAGCTGCCCAAAGTCAATATGTGTATGCATCTTCTGTACCCGTCTATATCTCAAATTCAGGTTCAAAACACTCGAAAATTCGATATTTTTGGGTCCCAGAAGCAATCTGTACATACTTACTTCTTGCTAGAATGTTTTCAAGATACACACCCAAAACATGCTCAAAATCGATATTTTAGGTGCAAAAAGTCGATATGTGCATGCATCTTCTGTACCCGTTTATATCTCAAATTCAGGCTCAAAACACCCGAAAATTCGATTTATTTGGGTCCCTTAAGCGATCTATACATGCATACTCAGTGCTAGAATGTTTTCAAAATATAGGCACAAAACATGCTAAAAATCGATATTTTAGGTGTCCAAAGTCGATATGTGCATGCTTCTTCTGTACCCGTTTATATCTCAAATTCAGGCTGAAAACACTGGAAAATTCGATATTTTTGGGTCCCAAAAGCGATCTGTACATGTCTACTCCATGTTAGAGTATTTTTAAAATACAGGCCCAAAACATACTAAAAATCGATATTTTAGGTGCCCAAAGTCGATATGTGCATGCATCTTCTGTACCCGTTAATATCTCAAATTCAGGCTCAAAACACCCAAAAATTCAATATTTTTGGGTCCCAGAAGCGATCTGTACGTGCATACTCCGTGTTAGAGTGTTTTTAAAATACAGGCCCAAAACATGCTCAAAATCGATATTTTATGTGCCCAAAGTCAATATGTGTATGCATCTTCTGTACCCGTGTATATCCCTAATTCAGGTTCAAAACACCAGAAAATTCAATATTTTGGGGTCCCAGAAGCGATCTGTACATGCCTACTCCTTGCTAGAAAGTTTTCAAGATACAGACCCAAAACATGCTCAAAATCGATATTTTAAGTGCAAAAAGTCGATATGTGCATGCATCTTCTGTACCCGTTTATATCCCAAATTCAGGCTCAAAACACCCGAAAATTCAATATTTTTGGGTCCCAGAAGCGATCTGTACGTGCATACTCCGTGTTAGAGTGTTTTTAAAATACAGGCCCAAAACATGCTCAAAATCGATATTTTATGTGCCCAAAGTCAATATGTGTATGCATCTTCTGTACCCGTTTATATCTCAAATTCAGGCTCAAAACACCCGAAAATTCGATTTATTTGGGTCCCTTAAGCGATCTATACATGCATACTCAGTGCTAGAATGTTTTCAAAATATAGGCACAAAACATGCTAAAAATCGATATTTTAGGTGTCCAAAGTCGATATGTGCATGCTTCTTCTGTACCCGTTTATATCTCAAATTCAGGCTGAAAACACTGGAAAATTCGATATTTTTGGGTCCCAAAAGCGATCTGTACATGTCTACTCCATGTTAGAGTATTTTTAAAATACAGGCCCAAAACATACTAAAAATCGATATTTTAGGTGCCCAAAGTCGATATGTGCATGCATCTTCTGTACCCGTTAATATCTCAAATTCAGGCTCAAAACACCCAAAAATTCAATATTTTTGGGTCCCAGAAGCGATCTGTACGTGCATACTCCGTGTTAGAGTGTTTTTAAAATACAGGCCCAAAACATGCTCAAAATCGATATTTTATGTGCCCAAAGTCAATATGTGTATGCATCTTCTGTACCCGTGTATATCCCTAATTCAGGTTCAAAACACCAGAAAATTCAATATTTTGGGGTCCCAGAAGCGATCTGTACATGCCTACTCCTTGCTAGAAAGTTTTCAAGATACAGACCCAAAACATGCTCAAAATCGATATTTTAAGTGCAAAAAGTCGATATGTGCATGCATCTTCTGTACCCGTTTATATCTCAAATTCAGGCTCAAAACACCCGAAAATTCAATATTTTTGGGTCCCAGAAGCGATCTGTACGTGCATACTCCGTGTTAGAGTGTTTTTAAAATAGAGGCCCAAAACATGCTGTAAATCGATATTTTAGCTGCCTAAAGTCAATATGTGTATGCATCTTCTGTACCCGTCTATATCCCAAATTCAGGTTCAAAACATTCGAAAATTCGATATTTTTGGGTCCCAGAAGCAATCTGGACATGCCTACTTCTTGCAAGAAAGTTTTCAAGATACAGACCCAAAACATGCTCAAAATCGATATTTTAGGTGCAAAAAGTCGATATGTTCATGCATCTTCTGTACCCGTTTATATCTCAAATTCAGGCTCAAAACACCCAAAAAATCGATATTTTTGTGTCCCAGAAGCGATCTGTACATGTCTACACCGTTTTAGAGTATTTTCAAAATACAGGCCCAAAACATGCTCAAAATCGATATTTTAGGTGCCCAAAGTCGATATGTGCATGCATCTTCTGTACCCGTTCATATCTCAAATTCAGGCTCAGAACTCCCGAAAATTCGATTTATTTGTGTCCCAGAAGCGATCTGTACGTGTCTACTCCGTGTTAGAGTATTTTAAAAATACAGGCCTAAAACATGCTCAAAATCGATATTTTGGGTGCCCAAAGTCGATATGTGCATGCATCTTCTGTACCCGTTTATATCTCAAATTCAGAATCAAAACACCCGAATATTCGATGTTTTTGGGTCCCAAAAGCCATCTGTACATGCATACTCCGTGTTAGAGTATTTTCAAAATACAGGCCTAAAACATGCTGAAAATCGATATTTTAGCTGCCCAAAGTCAATATGTGTATGCATCTTCTGTACCCGTCTATATCTCAAATTCAGGTTCAAAACACTCGAAAATTCGATATTTTTGGGTCCCAGAAGCAATCTGTACATACTTACTTCTTGCTAGAATGTTTTCAAGATACACACCCAAAACATGCTCAAAATCGATATTTTAGGTGCAAAAAGTCGATATGTGCATGCATCTTCTGTACCCGTTTATATCTCAAATTCAGGCTCAAAACACCCGAAAATTCGATTTATTTGGGTCCCTTAAGCGATCTATACATGCATACTCAGTGCTAGAATGTTTTCAAAATATAGGCACAAAACATGCTAAAAATCGATATTTTAGGTGTCCAAAGTCGATATGTGCATGCTTCTTCTGTACCCGTTTATATCTCAAATTTAGGCTGAAAACACTTTAAAATTCGATATTTTTGGGTCCCAAAAGCGATCTGTACATGTCTACTCCATGTTAGAGTATTTTTAAAATACAGGCCCAAAACATACTAAAAATCAATATTTTAGGTGCCCAAAGTCGATATGTGCATGCATCTTCTGTACCCGTTAATATCTCAAATTCAGGCTCAAAACACCTAAAATTCAATATTTTTGGGTCCCAGAAGCTATCTGTACGTGCATACTCCGTGTTAGAGTGTTTTTAAAATAGAGGCCCAAAACATGCTGTAAATCGATATTTTAGCTGCTAAAAGTCAATATGTGTATGCATCTTCTGTACCCGTCTATATCCCAAATTCAGGTTCAAAACACTCGAAAATTCGATATTTTTGGGTTCCAGAAGCAATCTGTACATGCCTACTTCTTGCTAGAATGTTTTCAAGATACACACCCAAAACATGCTCAAAATCGATATTTTAGGTGCAAAAAGTCGATATATGCATGCATCTTCTGTACCCGTTTATATCTCAAATTCAGGCTCAAAACTCCGAAAAATCGATATTTTTGTGTCACAGAAGCGATCTGTACATGTCTACACCGTGTTAGAGTATTTTCAAAATACAGGCCCAAAACATGCTCAAAATCGATATTTTAAGTGCCCAAAGTCGATATGTGCATGCATCTTCTGTACCCGTTTATATCTCAAATTCAGGCTCAAAACACCCGAAAATTCGATTCATTTGGGTCCCAGAAGCGATCTGTACGTGCATACTCCATGTTAGAGTGTTTTTAAAATATAGGCCAAAATCATGCTGAAAATCGATATTTTAGGTGCCCAAAGTCAATATGTGTATGCATCTTCTGTACCCGTGTATATCCCTAATTCAGGTTCAAAACACCCAAAAAATCGATATTTTTGTGTCCCAGAAGCGATCTGTACATGTCTATACCGTGTTAGAGTATTTTCAAAATACAGGCCCAAAACATGCTCAAAATCGATATTTTAGGTGCCCAAAGTCGATATGTGCATGCATCTTCTGTACCCGTTTATATCTCAAATTCAGACTCAAAACACCTGATTATTCGATATTTTTGGGTCCCAAAAGCCATCTGTACATGCATACTCCGTGTTAGAGTATTTTCAAAATACAGGCCTAAAACATGCTGTAAATCGATATTTTAGCTGCCCAAAGTCAATATGTGTATGCATCTTCTGTACCCGTCTATATCCCAAATTCAGGTTCAAAACACTCAAAAATTCGATATTTTTGGGTCCAAGAAGCAATCTGTACATGCCTACTTCTTGCTAGAAAGTTTTCAAGATACAGACCAAAAACATGCTCAAAATCGATATTTTAGGTGCAAAAAGTCGATATGTGCATGTATCTTCTGTATCTGTTTATATCTCAAATTCAGGCTCAAAGCTCCGAAAATTCGATATTTTTGGGTCCCAGAAGCGATCTGTACATGCCTACTCCTTACTAGAATGTGTTTAAGATACAGACCCAAAACAAGCTCAAAATCAATATTTTAGGTGCAAAAAGTCGATATGTGCCTGCATCTTCAGTACCCGTTTATATCTCAAATTCAGGCTCAAAACACCCAAAAACTAAATATTTTTGGGTCCCAGAAGCGATCTGTACATGTCTACTCAGTGCTAGACTGTTTTTAAAATATCGGTTTAAAACATGCTAATAATCGACATTTTAGGTGTCCAAAGTCGATATGTGCATACATCTTTTGTACCCGTTTATATCCCAAATTCAGGCTCAAAACACCCGAAAATTCGATATTTTTGGGTCCCAGAAGCGATCTGTACATGCCTACTCAGTGCTAGAATATTTTCAAAATATAGGCACAATACATGCTAAAAATCGATATTTTAGGTGCCTAATGTCGATTGGTGAATGCATTTTCTGTACCCGTTTATATTTAAAATTTAGGCTCAAAACACCCGAAAATTCGATATTTTTGGCTCCCAGAAGCGATCTGTACTTGTCTACTCCGTGTTAGAGTACTTTCAAAATACAGGCAATAAAACATACTGAAAATCGATATTTTACGTGCCCAAAGTCGATATGTGCATACATCTTCTGTACCTGTTTATATCTCAAATTCAGTCTCAAAACACCCGAAAATTCGATTTATTTGGGTCCCAGAAGCGATCTGTACGTGTCTACTCCGTGTTAGAGTATTTTAAAAATACAGGCCTAAAACATGCTGAAAATCGATATTTTAGCTGCCCAAAGTCAATATGTGTATGCATCTTCTGTACCCGTCTATATCTCAAATTCAGGTTCAAAACACTCGAAAATTCGATATTTTTGGGTCCCTGAAGCAATCTGTACATACTTACTTCTTGCTAGAATGTTTTCAAGATACACACCCAAAACATGCTCAAAATCGATATTTTAGGTGCAAAAATTCGATATGTGCATGCATCTTCTGTACCCGTTTATATCTCAAATTCAGGCTCAAAACACCCGAAAATTCGATTTATTTGGGTTCCAGAAGCAATCTGTACGTGCATACTACATGTTAGAGTGTTTTTTAAATATAGGCCAAAAACATGCTGAAAATCGATATTTTAGGTGCCCAAAGTCAATATGTGTATGCATCTTCTGTACCCGTGTATATCCCTAATTCAGGTTCAAAACACCCAAAAAATCGATATTTTTGTGTCCCAGAAGCGATCTGTACATGTCTATACCGTGTTAGAGTATTTTCAAAATACAGGCCCAAAACATGCTCAAAATCGATATTTTAGGTGCCCAAAGTCGATATGTGCATGCATCTTCTGTACCCGTTTATATCTCAAATTCAGACTCAAAACACCCGATTATTCGATATTTTTGGGTCCCAAAAGCCATCTGTACATGCATACTCCGTGTTAGAGTATTTTCAAAATACAGGCCTAAAACATGCTGTAAATCGATATTTTAGCTGCCCAAAGTCAATATGTGTATGCATCTTCTGTACCCGTCTATATCCCAAATTCAGGTTCAAAACACTCAAAAATTCGATATTTTTGGGTCCCAGAAGCAATCTGTACATGCCTACTTCTTGCTAGAAAGTTTTCAAGATACAGACCAAAAACATGCTCAAAATCGATATTTTAGGTGCAAAAAGTCGATATGTGCATGTATCTTCTGTATCTGTTTATATCTCAAATTCATGCTCAAAACTCCGAAAATTCGATATTTTTGGGTCCCAGAAGCGATCTGTACATGCCTACTCCTTACTAGAATGTGTTTAAGATACAGACCCAAAACAAGCTCAAAATCAATATTTTAGGTGCAAAAAGTCGATATGTGCCTGCATCTTCAGTACCCGTTTATATCTCAAATTCAGGCTCAAAACACCCAAAAACTAAATATTTTTGGGTCCCAGAAGCGATCTGTACATGTCTACTCAGTGCTAGACTGTTTTTAAAATATCGGTTTAAAACATGCTAATAATCGACATTTTAGGTGTCCAAAGTCGATATGTGCATACATCTTTTGTACCCGTTTATATCCCAAATTCAGGCTCAAAACACCCGAAAATTCGATATTTTTGGGTCCCAGAAGCGATCTGTACATGCCTACTCAGTGCTAGAATATTTTCAAAATATAGGCACAATACATGCTAAAAATCGATATTTTAGGTGCCTAATGTCGATTGGTGAATGCATTTTCTGTACCCGTTTATATTTAAAATTTAGGCTCAAAACACCCGAAAATTCGATATTTTTGGCTCCCAGAAGCGATCTGTACTTGTCTACTCCGTGTTAGAGTACTTTCAAAATACAGGCAATAAAACATACTGAAAATCGATATTTTACGTGCCCAAAGTCGATATGTGCATACATCTTCTGTACCTGTTTATATCTCAAATTCAGTCTCAAAACACCCGAAAATTCGATTTATTTGGGTTCCAGAAGCGATCTGTACGTGTCTACTCCGTGTTAGAGTATTTTAAAAATACAGGCCTAAAACATGCTGAAAATCGATATTTTAGCTGCCCAAAGTCAATATGTGTATGCATCTTCTGTACCCGTCTATATCTCAAATTCAGGTTCAAAACACTCGAAAATTCGATATTTTTGGGTCCCAGAAGCAATCTGTACATACTTACTTCTTGCTAGAATGTTTTCAAGATACACACCCAAAACATGCTCAAAATCGATATTTTAGGTGCAAAAAGTCGATATGTGCATGCATCTTCTGTACCCGTTTATATCTCAAATTCAGGCTAAAAACACCCGAAAATTCGATTTATTTGGGTTCCAGAAGCAATCTGTACGTGCATACTCCATGTTAGAGTGTTTTTTAAATATAGGCCAAAAACATGCTGAAAATCGATATTTTAGGTGCCCAAAGTCAATATGTGTATGCATCTTCTGTACCCGTGTATATCCCTAATTCAGGTTCAAAACACCCAAAAAATCGATATTTTTGTGTCCCAGAAGCGATCTGTACATGTCTATACCGTGTTAGAGTATTTTCAAGATACAGGCCCAAAACATGCTCAAAATCGATATTTTAGGTGCCCAAAGTCGATATGTGCATGCATCTTCTGTACCCGTTTATATCTCAAATTCAGACTCAAAACACCCGATTATTCGATATTTTTGGGTCCCAAAAGCCATCTGTACATGCATACTCCGTGTTAGAGTATTTTCAAAATACAGGCCTAAAACATGCTGTAAATCGATATTTTAGCTGCCCAAAGTCAATATGGGTATGCATCTTCTGTTCCCGTCTATATCCCAAATTCAGGTTCAAAACACTCGAAAATTCGATATTTTTGGGTCCCAGAAGCAATCTGTACATGCCTACTTCTTGCAAGAAAGTTTTCAAGATACAGACCAAAAACATGCTCAAATTCGATATTTTAGGTGCAAAAAGTCGATATGTGCATCTATCTTCTGTACCCGTTTATATCTCAAATTCAGGCTCAAAACTCCGAAAATTCGATATTTTTGGGTCCCAGAAGCGATCTGTACATGCCTACTCCTTACTAGAATGTTTTTAAGATACAGACCCAAAACAAGCTCAAAATCAATATTTTAGGTGCAAAAAGTCGATATGTGCCTGCATCTTCAGTACCTGTTTATATCTCAAATTCAGGCTCAAAACACCCAAAAATTCAATATTTTTGGGTCCCAGAAGCGATCTGTACATGTCTACTCAGTGCTAGACTGTTTTTAAAATATAGGCTTAAAACATGCTAAAAATCGACATTTTAGGTGTCCAAAGTCGATATGTGCATACATCTTTTGTACCAGTTTATATCCCAAATTCAGGCTCAAAACACCCTAAAACTCGATATTTTTGGGTCCCAGAAGCGATCTGTACATGCCTACTCAGTGCTAGAATATTTTCAAAATATAGGCCCAATACATGCTAAAAATCGATATTTTAGGTGCCCAATGTCGATATGTGCATGCATGTTCTGTACCCGTTTATATCTAAAATTTAGGCTGAAAACACACGAAAATTCGATATTTTTGGCTCCCGGAAGCGATCTGTACTTGTCTACTCCGTGTTAGAGTACTTTCAGAATACAGGCCATAAAATATACTGAAAATCGATATTTTAGGTGCCCAAAGTCGATATGTGCATACATGTTCTGTACCCGTTTATATCTTAAATTCAGGCTCAAAACTCCGAAAATTCGATATTTTGGGGTCCCAGAAGCGATCTGTACATGCCTACTCCTTACTAGAATGTTTTTAAGATACAGACCCAAAACAAGCTCAAAATCAATATTTTAGGTGCAAAAAGTCGATATGTGCCTGCATCTTCAGTACCTGTTTATATCTCAAATTCAGGCTCAAAACACCCGAAAATTTAATTTTTTTGTGTCCCAGAAGCAATCTGTACATGCTTACTTAGTGATAGAATATTTTCAAAATATTGGCCCAAAACATACTAAAAATCGATATTTTGGGTGCCCAAAGTCGATATGTGCATGCATCTTCTGTACCCGTTTATATCTGAAATTCAGGCTCAAAACACTCGAAAATTAGATATTTTTGTGTCCCAGAAGCGATCTGTACATGCGTACTCCTTACTAGAATGTTTTTAAGACACAGACCCAAAACAAGCTCAAAATCAATATCTTAGGTGCAAAAAGTCGATATGTGCCTGCATCTTCAGTTCCCGTTTATATCTCAAATTCAGGCTCAAAACACCCAAAAATTCAATATTTTTGGGTACCAGAAGCGATCTGTACATGCCTACTCAGTGCTAGAGTATTTTCAAAATATAGGCACAATACATGCTAAAAATCGATATTTTAGGTGCCCAATGTCGATATGTGCATGCATCTTCTGTACCCGTTTATATCTCAAATTCAGTCTCAAAACACCCGAAAATTCGAGATTTTTGTGTCCCAGAAGCGATCTGTATATGTCTACTCCGTGTTAGAGTATTTTCAAAATACATGCCCAAAACATGCTGAAAATCGATATTTTAGCTCCACATAGTCGATATGTGCATGCATCTTCTGTACCCGTTTATATCTCAAATTCAGGCTCAAAACACCCGAAAATTCGATATTTTTGGGTCCTAGAAGCGATCTGTACATGCCTACTCCGTATTAGGATACTTTCAAAATTCTGGCCCAAATCATGCTGAAAATCGATATCTTAGGTGCCCAAAGTGAATATGAACATGCATCTTCTGTACCCGATTATATCTCAAATTCAGGCTCAAAATACCCGAAAATTCAACGTTTTTGGGTCCTAGAAGCAATCTGTACATGCCTATTCCGTGTTAGAGTATTTTAAAAATACAGGCCCAAAACATGCTGAAAATCAATATTTTAAGGTTCCCAAAGTCAATATGTGTATGCATCTTCTGTACACGTTTATATCCCAAATTCAGGCTCAAAACACCCGAAAACTCGATATTTTTGTGTCACAAAAGATATCTGTACATGCCTACTTCGTTTTAAAGTATTTTCAAAATACAGACCCAAAACAAGCTCAAAATCTATATTTTAGGTTAAAAAAGTCGATATGTGCCTGCATCTTCAGTACCCGTTTATATCTCAAATTCAGGCTCAAAACAACCAAAAATTCAATGTTTTTGGGTCCCAGAAGCGATCTGTACCTGTCTACTCAGTGCTAGACTGTTTTGAAAATATAGGCTTAAAACAAGCTACATATCGATATTTTAGGTGTCCAAAGTCGATATGTGCATACATCTTTTGTACCCGTTTATATCCCAAATTCAGGCTCAAAACACCTGTAAAATTTATATTTTTGGGTCCCAGAAGCGATATGTACATGCCTACTCAGTGCTAGAATATTTTCAAAATATAGGCCCAATACATGCTAAAAATCGATATTTTAGGTGCCCAATGTCGATATGTGCATGCATCTTCTGTACCCGTTTATATCTCAAATTTAGGCTCAAAACACCCGAAAATTCGATATTTTTGAATCCAAGAAGTGATCTGTACATGCCTACTCTCAGCTAGAATGTTTTCCAAATATAGAGTCAAAACATGCTAAAAATCGATATTTTATGTGTCCCAAGTCGATATGTGCATGCATGTTCTGTACCCTTTTATATCCCAAATTTAGGCTTAAAACACCCGAAAATTCGATATTTTTGGATCCCAGAAGCGATCTGTAAATATCTACTCAGTGTTAGAATGTTTTCAAAATATAGGCTTAAAACATGCTAAAATTCGATATTTTAGGTGTCCAAAGTCTTTTGTACCCGTTTATATCCCAAATTCAGGCTCAAAACACCCGAAAATTTATTTTTTTTGGGTCCCAGAAGCTCTCTGTACATGCTTACTTAGTGATAGAATATTTTCAAAATATTGGCCCAAAACATACTAAAAATCGATATTTTGGGTGCCCAAAGTCGATATGTGCATGCATCTTCTGTACCCGTTTATATCTCAAATTCAGGCTCAAAACACCCGAAAATTAGATATTTTAGTGTCCCAGAAGCGATATGTCTATGCCTACTCCTTCTTAGAATGTTTTCAAGATACAGACCCAAAACATCCTAAAAATAGATATATTAGGTGCAAAAAGTCGATATGTGCATGCATCTTCAGTATCCATTTATATCTCAAAATAAGGCTCAAAATACCCGAAAATTCGGTATTTTTGGGTCCCAGAAGCGATCTGTACATGCCTACTCCTTACTAGAATGTTTTTAAGATACAGTCCCAAAACAAGCTCAAAATCAATATTTTAGGTGCAAAAAGACGATATGTGCCTGCATCTTCAGTACCCTTTCATATCTCAAATTCAGGCTCAAAACACCCAAAAATTCAATATTTTTGTGTCCCAAAAGCGATCTGTACGTGTCTACTCCGTGTTAGAGTGTTTTTAAAATATAGGCCCAAAACATGCTGAAAATTGATATTTTAGGTGCCCAAAGTCAATATGTGTATGCATCTTCTGTACCCGTCTATATCCCAAATTCTGGTTCAAAACACCAGAAAATTCGATATATTTGGGTCCCAGAAGCGATCTGTACATGCCTACTCCTTGCTAGAATGTTTTTCAAGATACAGACCCAAAACATGCTCAAAATCGATATTTTAGGTGCAAAAAGTTGATATGTGCATGCATCCTCTGTACCCGGTTATATCCCAAATTCTGGCTCAAAACACCCGAAAATTCGATTTATTTGGGTCCCAGAAGCGATCTGTACGTGCATACTCCGTGTTAGAGTGTTTTTAAAATATAGGCCAAAAACATGCTGAAAATCGATATTTTAGGTGCCCAAAGTCAATATGTGTATGCATCTTCTGTACCCGTGTATATCCCTAATTCAGGTTCAAAACCACCAAAAAATCGAAATTTTTGTGTCCCAGAAGCGATCTGTACATGTCTATACCGTGTTAGAGTATTTTCAAAATACAGGCCCAAAACATGCTCAAAATCGATATTTTAGGTGCCCAAAGTCGATATGTGCATTCATCTTCTGTACCCGTTTATATCTCAAATTCAGACTCAAAACACCCGATTATTCGATATTTTTGGGTCCCAAAAGTCATCTGTACATGCATACTCAGTGTTAGAGTATTTTCAAAATACAGGCCTAAAACATGCAGTAAATCGATATTTTAGCTGCCCAAAGTCAATATGTGTATGCATCTTCTGTACCCGTCTATATCCCAAATTCAGGTTCAAAACACTCGAAAATTCGATATTTTTGGGTCCCAGAAGCAATCTGTACATGCCTACTTCTTGCTAGAAAGTTTTCAAGATACAGACCAAAAACATGCTCAAAATCGATATTTTAGGTGCAAAAATTCGATATGTGAATGCATCTTCTGTACCCGTTTATATCTCCAATTCAGGCTCAAAACTCCGAAAATTCGATATTTTTGTGTCCCAGAAGCGATCTGTACCTGCATACTCCGTGTTAGAGTGTTTTTAAAATATAGGCCCAAAACATGCTGAAAATTGATATTTTAGGTGCACAAAGTCAATATGTGTATGCATTCTCTGTACCCGGTTATATCTCAAATTCAAGCTCAAAACACCCGAAAATTCAATATTTTTGGGTCCCAAAAGCGATCTGTACATGCCTACTCAGTGCTAGAATGTTTTCAAAATAGAGGCTCAGAACATGCTAAAAATCGATATTTTAGGTGCCCGACGTCGATATGTGCATGCATCTTCTGTACCCGTTTATATCTCAAATTCAGTCTCAAAACACCCAAAAATTCGATATTTTTGTGTCCCAGAAGCGATCTGTACATGTCTATACCGTGTTAGAGTATTTTCAAAATACAGGCCCAAAACATGCTCAAAATCGATATTTTAGGTGCCCAAATTCGATATGTGCATGCATCTTCTGTACCCGTTTATATCTCAAATTCAGACTCAAAACACCCGAAAATTCGATATTTTTGGGTCCCAAAAGCCATCTGTACATGCATACTCCGTGTTAGAGTATTTTCAAAATACAGGCCTAAAACATGCAGTAAATCGATATTTTAGCTGCCCAAAGTCAATATGTGTATGCATCTTCTGTACACGTCTATATTCCAATTTCAGGTTCAAAACACTCGAAAATTTGATATTTTTGGGTCCCAGAAGCAATCTGTACGTGTCTACTCCGTGTTAGAGTATTTTAAAAATACAGGCCCAAAACATGATCAAAATCGATATTTTGGGTGCTTTAAGTCGATATGTGCATGCATCTTCTGTACCCGTTTATATCTCAAATTCAGACTCAAAACACCCAAATATTCGATATTTTTGGGTCCCAAAAGCGATCTGTACATGCCTACTCCGTGTTAGAGTATTTTCAAAATACAGGCCTAAAACATGCTGTAAATCGATATTTTAGCTGCCCAAAGTCAATATGTGTATGCATCTTCTGTACCCGTCTATATCCCAAATTCAGGTTCAAAAACCTCGAAAATTCGATATTTTTTGGTCCTAGAAGCAATCTGTACATGCCTACTTCTTGCTAGAAAGTTTTAAGATACAGACCCAAAACATGCTTTAAAATCGATATTTTAGGTTCAAAAATTCGATATGTGCATGTATCTTCTGTACCCGTTTATATCTCAAATTCAGGCTCAAAACTCCGAAAAATCGATATTTTTGTGTCCCAGAAGCGATCTGTACATGCATACTCTGTGTTAGAGTGTTTTTAAAATACAGGCCCAAAACATGCTAAAAATTGATATTTTAGGTGCACAAAGTCAATGTGTGTATGCATTCTCTGTACCCGGTTATATCTCAAATAAAGACTCAAAACACCCGAAAATTCAATATTTTTGGGTCCCAGAAGCGATCTGTACATGCCTACTCAGTGCTAGAATGTTTTCAAAATAGAGGCTCAGAACATGCTAAAAATCGATATTTTAGGTGCCCGAAGTCGATATGTGCATGCATCTTCTGTACCCGGTTATATCTCAAATTCATGCTCAAAACACACAAAAATTCGATATTTTTGTGTCCCAAAAGCGATCTGTACGTGTCTACTCCGTGTTAGAGTATTTTAAAAATACAGACCCAAAACATGATCAAAATCGATATTTTGTGTGCTTTAAGTCGATATGTGCATGCATCTTCTGTACCCGTTTATATCTCAAATTCAGACTCAAAACACCCGAATATTCGATATTTTTGGGTCCCAAAAGCGATCTGTACATGCCTACTCCGTGTTAGAGTATTTTCAAAATACAGGCCTAAAACATGCTGTAAATCGATATTTTAGCTGCCCAAAGTCAATATGTGTATGCATCTTCTGTACCCGTCTATATCCCAAATTCAGGTTCAAAAACCTCGAAAATTCGATATTTTTGGGTCCCAGAAGCAATCTGTACATGCCTACTTCTTGCTAGAAAGTTTTCAAGATACAGACCAAAAACATGCTCAAAATCGATATTTTAGGTGCAAAAATTCGATATGTGAATGCATCTTCTGTACCCGTTTATATCTCAAATTCAGGCTCAAAACTCCGAAAATTCGATATTTTTGTGTCCCAGAAGCGATCTTTACCTGCATACTCCGTGTTAGAGTGTTTTTAAAATATAGGCCCAAAACATGCTGAAAATTGATATTTTAGGTGCACAAAGTCAATATGTGTATGCATTCTCTGTACCCGGTTATATCTCAAATTCAGTCTCAAAACACCCGAAAATTCAATATTTTTGGGTCCCAAAAGCGATCTGTACATGCCTACTCAGTGCTAGAATTTTTTCAAAAAAAAGGCTCAGAACATGCTAAAAATCGATATTTTAGGTGCCCGAAGTCGATATGTGCATGCATCTTCTGTACCCGTTTATATCTCAAATTCAGTCTCAAAACACCCAAAAATTCGATATTTTTGTGTCCCAGAAGCGATCTGTACATGTCTATACCGTGTTAGTGTATTTACAAAATACAGGCCCAAAACATGCTCAAAATCGATATTTTAGGTGCCCAAATTCGATATGTGCATGCATCTTCTGTACCCGTTTATATCTCAAATTCAGACTCAAAACACCCGAAAATTCGATATTTTTGGGTCCCAAAAGCCATCTGTACATGCATACTCCGTGTTAGAGTATTTTCAAAATACAGGCCTAAAACATGCAGTAAATCGATATTTTAGCTGCCCAAAGTCAATATGTGTATGCATCTTCTGTACACGTCTATATTCCAAATTCAGGTTCAAAACACTCGAAAATTTGATATTTTTGGGTCCCAGAAGCAATCTGTACGTGTCTACTCCGTGTTAGAGTATTTTAAAAATACAGGCCCAAAACATGATCAAAATCGATATTTTGGGTGCTTTAAGTCGATATGTGCATGCATCTTCTGTACCCGTTTATATCTCAAATTCAGACTCAGAACACCCGAATATTCGATATTTTTGGGTCCCAAAAGCGATCTGTACATGCCTACTCCGTGTTAGAGTATTTTCAAAATACAGGCCTAAAACATGCTGTAAATCGATATTTTAGCTGCCCAAAGTCAATATGTGTATGCATCTTCTGTACCCGTCTATATCCCAAATTCAGGTTCAAAAACCTCGAAAATTCGATATTTTTTGGTCCTAGAAGCAATCTGTACATGCCTACTTCTTGCTAGAAAGTTTTAAGATACAGACCCAAAACATGCTTTAAAATCGATATTTTAGGTTCAAAAATTCGATATGTGCATGTATCTTCTGTACCCGTTTATATCTCAAATTCAGGCTCAAAACTCCGAAAAATCGATATTTTTGTGTCCCAGAAGCGATCTGTACATGCATACTCTGTGTTAGAGTGTTTTTAAAATACAGGCCCAAAACATGCTAAAAATTGATATTTTAGGTGCACAAAGTCAATGTGTGTATGCATTCTCTGTACCCGGTTATATCTCAAATTCAGGCTCAAAACACCCGAAAATTCAATATTTTTGGGTCCCTGAAGCGATCTGTACATGCCTACTCAGTGCTAGAATGTTTTTAAAATAGAAGCTCAGAACATGCTAAAAATCGATATTTTGGGTGCCCAAAGTCAATATGTGCATGCATGTTCTGTACCCGTTTATATCTCAAATTTAGACTCAAAACACCCGAAAATTCGATATTTTTGGGTCCCAGAAGCGATCTGTATATGCCTACTCCGTGTTTGAGTATTTTCAAAATACATGCCCAAAACATGCTGAAAATCGATATTTTAGCTGCCCATAGTCGATATGTGCATGCATCTTCTGTACCCGTTTTTATCTCAAATTCAAACTCAAAACACCCGATTATTCGATATTTTTGGGTCCCAAAAGCCATCTGTACATGCTTACTCCGTGTTAGAGTATTTTCAAAATACAGGCCTAAAACATGCAGTAAATCGATATTTTAGCTGCCCAAAGTCTATATGTGTATGCATCTTCTGTACACGTCTATATTCCAAATTCAGGTTCAAAACACTCGAAAATTCGATATTTTTGGGTCCCAGAAGCAATCTGTACATGCCTACTTCTTGCTAGAATGTTTTCAAGATACAGACCAAAAACATGCTCAAAATCGATATTTTAGGTGCAAAAAGTCTATATGTGCATGCATCTTCTGTACCCGTTTATATCTCAAATTCAGGCTCAAAACTCCGAAAATTCGATATTTTCGTGTCCCAGAAGCGATCTGATCCTACATACTCCGTGTTAGAGTGTTTTTATAATACAGGCCCAAAACATGCTGAAAATTGATATTTTATGTGCACAAAGTCAATATGTGTATGCTTTCTCTGTACCCGGTTATATCTCAAATTCAGGCTCAGAACACCCGAAAATTCAATATTTTTGGGTCCCAGAAGCGATCTGTACATGCCTACTCAGTGCTAGAATGTTTTTAAAATATAGGCTCTAAACTTGCTATAAATCGATATTTTAGGTGTCCAAAGTCGATATGTGCATGCATCTTCTGTACCCGTTTATATCTCAAATTTAGGCTCAAAACACCCAAAAATCGATATTTTTGTGTCCCAGAAGCGATCTGTACATGCCTACTCCGTGTTAGAGTATTTACACAATACAGACCCAAAACATGCTCAAAATCGATATTTTTGGTGCAAAGAGTCGATATGTGCATTCATCTTCATTACCTGTTTACATATCAAATTCAGGCTCAAAACACCCGAAAATTCAATATTTTTGGGTTCCAAAAGAGATCAGTACATGCCTACTCAGTGCTAGAATGTTTTTAAAATATAGGCTCTAAACATGCTATAAATCGATATTTTAGGTGTCCAAAGTCGATATGTGCATGAATCTTCTGTACCCGTTTATATCTCAAATTCATGCTCAAAAAACCCAAAAATTCGATATTTTTGTGTCCCAAAAGCGATCTGTACGTGTCTACTCCGTGTTAGAGTATTTTAAAAATACAGGCCAAAAACATGCTCAAAATCTATATTTTGGGTGCTTTAAGTCGATATGTGCATGCATCTTCTGTACCCGTTTATATCTCAAATTCAGACTCAAAACACCCGAATATTCGATATTTTTGGGTCCCAAAAGCGATCTGTACATGCCTACTCCGTGTTAGAGTATTTTCAAAATACAGGCCTAAAACATGCAGTAAATCGATATTTTAGCTGCCCAAAGTCAATATGTGTATGCATCTTCTGTACCCGTCTATATCCCAAATTCAGGTTCAAAACACTCGAAAATTCGATATTTTTTGGTCCCAGAAGCAATCTGTACATGCCTACTTCTTGCTAGAAAGTTTTAAGATACAGACCCAAAACATGCTTTAAAATCGATATTTTAGGTTCAAAAATTCGATATGTGCATGCATCATCTGTACCCATTTATATCTCAAATTCAGGCTCAAAAATCCGAAAATTCGATATTTTTGTGTCCCAGAAGCGATCTGTACATGCATACTCTGTGTTAGAGTGTTTTTAAAATACAGGCCCAAAACATGCTAAAAATTGATATTTTAGGTGCACAAAGTCAATATGTGTATGCATTCTCTGTACCCGGTTATATCTCAAATTCAGGCTCAAAACACCCGAAAATTCAATATTTTTGGGTCCCAGAAGCGATCTGTACATGCCTACTCAGTGCTAGAATGTTTTTAAAATAGAGGCTCAGAACATGCTAAAAATCGATATTTTGGGTGCCCAAAGTCAATATGTGCATGCATGTTCTGTACGCATTTATATCTCAAATTTAGGCTCAAAACACCCTAAAATTCGATATTTTTGGGTCCCAGAAGCGATCTGTATATGCCTACTCCGTGTTTGAGTATTTTCAAAATACATGCCCAAAACATGCTGAAAATCGATATTTTAGCTGCCCATAGTCGATATGTGCATGCATCTTCTGTACACGTTTATATCTCAAATTCAGGGTCAAAACACCCGAAAAATCGATATTTTTGGGTCCCAGAAGCGATCTGTGCATGCCTACTCCTTGTTAGAGTACGTTTAAAATTCAAGCCCAAAACATGCTAAAAATCGATATTTTAGGTGCCCATTTTCGATATGTGCATGCGTATTCTGTACCCGTTTATATCTCAAATTCAGGCTCAAAACCCCCGAAAATTCGATATTTTTGGGTCCCTTAAGCGATCTGTACATGCCTACTCAGTCTTAGAGTATTTTCAAAATACAGGCCAAAAACATGCTAAAAATCGACATTTTGGGTGCCCAAAGTCGATATGTGCATTCATCTTCATTACTTGTTTACATATCAAATTCAGGCTCAAAACACCCGAAAATTCAATATTTTTGGGTTCCAAAAGCGATCTGTACATGCCTACTCAGTGCTAGAATGTTTTTAAAATATAGGCTCTAAACATGCTATAAATCGATATTTTAGGTGCCCGAAGTCGATATGTGCATGAATCTTCTGTACCCGTTTATATCTCAAATTCATGCTCAAAACACCCAAAAATTCGATATTTTTGTGTCCCAAAAGCGATCTGTACGTGTCTACTCCGTGTTAGAGTAGTTTAAAAATACAGGCCCAAAACATGCTCAAAATCGATATTTTGGGTGCTTTAAGCCGATATGTGCATGCATTTTCTGTACCCGTTTATATCTCAAATTCAGACTCAAAACACCCGAATATTCGATATTTTTGGGTCCCAAAAGCGATCTGTACATGCCTACTCCGTGTTAGAGTATTTTCAAAATACAGGCCTAAAACATGCTGTAAATCGATATTTTAGCTACCCAAAGACAATATGTGTATGCATCTTCTGTACCCGTCTATATCCCAAATTCAGGTTCAAAACACTCGAAAATTCGATATTTTTTGGTCCCAGAAGCAATCCGTACATGCCTACTTCTTGCTAGAAAGTTTTAAGATACAGACCCAAAACATGCTTTAAAATCGATATTTTAGGTTTAAAAATTCGATATGTGCATGCATCATCTGTACCCATTTATATCTCAAATTCAGGCTCAAAACTCCGAAAATTCGATATTTTTGTGTCCCAGATGCGATCTGTACATGCATACTCTGTGTTAGAGTGTTTTTAAAATAGAGGCTCAGAACATGTTAAAAATCGATATTTTGGGTGCCCAAAGTCAATATGTGCATGCATGTTCTGTACCCGTTTATATCTCAAATTTAGGCTCAAAACACCCGAAAATTCGATATTTTTGGGTCCCAGAAGCGATCTGTATATGCCTACTCCGTGTTTGAGTATTTTCAAAATACATGCCTAAAACATGCTGAAAATCGATATTTTAGCTGCCCATAGTCGATATGTGCATGCATCTTCTGTACCCGTTTATATCTCAAATTCAGGCTCAAAACACCCGAAAATTCGATATTTTTGGGCCCCAGAAGCGATCTGTGCATGCCTACTCCGTGTTAGAGTACTTTTAAAATTCAAGCCCAAAACATGCTAAAAATCGATATTTTAGGTGCCCATTTTCGATATGTGCATGCGTATTCTGTACCCGTTTATATCTCAAATTCAGGCTCAAAACACCCGAAAATTCGATATTTTTGGGTCCCTTAAGCGATCTTAGAGTATTTTCAAAATACAGGCCCAAAACATGCTAAAAATCGACATTTTGGGTGCCCAAAGTCGATATGTGCATTCATCTTCTGTACCTGTTTATATCTCAAATTCAGGCTCAAAACACCCAAAAATCCGATATTTTTGTGTGCCTGAAGCGATCTGTACATGCCTACTCCGTGTTAGAGCATTTACACAATACAGACCCAAAACATGCTCAAAATCGATATTTTAGGTGCAAAGAGTCAATATGTGTATGCATCTTCTGTACCCGTCTATATCCCAAATTCAGGCTCAAAACACCAGAAAATTCGATATTTTTGGGTCCCAGAAGCGATCTGTACATGCCTACTCCTTGCTAGAATGTTTTTCAAGATACAGACCCAAAACATGGTCAAAATCGATATTTTAGATGCAAAAAGTCGATATCTGCATGCATCCTCTGTACCCGGTTATATCCCAAATTCTGGCTCAAAACCCCCGAAAATTCGATTTATTTGGGTCCCAGAAGCGATCTGTACGTGCATACTCCGTGTTAGAGTGTTTTTAAAATATAGGCCAAAAACATGCTGATAATCGATATTTTAGGTGCCTAAAGTCAATATGTTTATGCATCTTCTGTACCCGTGTATATCCCTAATTCAGGTTCAAAACACCCAAAAAATCGAAATTTTTGTGTCCCATAAGCGATCTGTACATGTCTATACTGTGTTAGAGTATTTTCAAAAAATAGGCCCAAAACATGCTCAAAATCGATATCTTAGGTGCCCAAAGTCGATATGTGCATGCATCTTCTGTACCCGTTTATATCTCAAATTCAGACTCAAAACACCCGATTATTCGATATTTTTGGGTCCCAAAAGCCATCTGTACATGTATACTCCGTGTTAGAGTATTTTCAAAATACAGGTCTAAAACATGCAGTAAATCGATATTTTAGCTGCCCAAAGTCAATATGTGTATGCATCTTCTGTACACGTCTATATTCCAAGTTCTGGTTCAAAACACTCGAAAATTCGATATTTTTGGGTCCCAGAAGCAATCTGTACATGCCTACTTCTTGCTAGAATGTTTTCAAGATACAGACCAAAAACATGCTCAAAATCGATATTTTAGGTGCAAAAAGTCGATATGTGCATGCATCTTCTGCACCCGTTTTTATCTCAAATTCAGGCTCAAAACTCTGAAAATTCGATATTTTTGTGTCCCAGAAGCGATCTGTACATGCCTACTCCGTGTTAGAGTATTTTTAAAATACAGGCCCAAAACATGCTGAAAATTGATATTTTAGGTGCACAAAGTCAATATGTGTATGCATTCTCTGTACCCGGTTATATCTCAAATTCAGGCTCAAAACGCCCGAAAATTCAATATTTTGGGGTCCCAGAAGCGATATGTACATGCCTACTCAGTGCTAGAATGTTTTCAAAATAGAGGCTCAGAACATGCTAAAAATCGATATTTTAGGTGCCCGAAGTCGATATGTGCATGAATCTTCTGTACCCGTTTATATCTCAAATTCATGCTCAAAACACCCAAAAATTCGATATTTTTGTGTCCCAAAAGCGATCTGTACGTGTCTACTCCGTGTTAGAGTATTTTAAAAATACAGGCCCAAAACATGCTCAAAATCGATATTTTGGGTGCTTTAAGTCGATATGTGCATGCATCTTCTGTACCCGTTTATATCTCAAATTCAGACTCAAAATACCCGAATATTCGATATTTTTGGGTCCCAAAAGCGATCTGTACATGCCTACTCCGTGTTAGAGTATTTTCAAAATACAGGCCTAAAACATGCTGTAAATCGATATTTTAGCTACCCAAAGTCAATATGTGTATGCATCTTCTGTACCCGTCTATATCCCAAATTCAGGTTCAAAACACTCGAAAATTCGATATTTTTTGGTCTCAGAAGCAATCTGTACATGCCTACTTCTTGCTAGAAAGTTTTAAGATACAGACCCAAAACATGCTTTAAAATCGATATTTTAGGTTCAAAAATTCGATATGTGCATGCATCATCTGTACCCATTTATATCTCGAATTCAGGCTCAAAACTCCGAAAATTCGATATTTTTGTGTCCCAGAAGCGATCTGTACATGCATACTCTGTGTTAGAGTGTTTTTAAAATACAGGCGCAAAACATGCTAAAAATTGATATTTTAGGTGCACAAAGTCAATATGTGTATGCATTCTCTGTACCCGGTTATATCTCAAATTCGGGCTCAAAACACCCGAAAATTCAATATTTTTGGGTCCCAGAAGCGATCTGTACATGCCTACTCAGTGTTAGAATGTTTTAAAAATAGAGGCTGAGAACATGTTAAAAATCGATATTTTGGGTGCCCAAAGTCAATATGTGCATGCATGTTCTGTACCCGTTTATATCTCAAATTTAGGCTCAAAACACCCGAAAATTCGATATTTTTGGGTCGTAGAAGCGATCTGTATATGCCTACTCTGTGTTTGAGTATTTTCAAAATACATGCCCAAAACATGCTGAAAATCGATATTTTAGCTGCCCATAGTCGATACGTGCATGCATCTTCTGTACCCGTTTATATCTCAAATTCAGGCTCAAAACACCCGAAAATTCGATATTTTTGGGTCCCAGAAGCGATCTGTGCATGCCTACTCCGTGATAGAGTACTTTTAAAATTCAAGCCCAAAACATGCTAAAAATCGATATTTTAGGTGCCCATTTTCGATATGTGCATGCGCATTCTGTACCCGTTTATATCTCAAATTCAGGCTCAAAACACCCGAAAATTCGATATTTTTGGGTCCCTTAAGCGATCTTAGAGTATTTTCAAAATACAGGCCCAAAACATGCTAAAAATCGACATTTTGGGTGCCCAAAGTCGATATGTGCATTCATCTTCTGTACCCGTTTATATCTCAAATTCAGGCTCAAAACACCCAAAAATCCGATATTTTTGTGTGCCTGAAGCGATCTGTACATGCCTACTCCGTGTTAGAGCATTTACACAATACAGACCCAAAACATGCTCAAAATCGATATTTTAGGTGCAAAGAGTCGATATGTGCATTCATCTTCATTACCCATTTATATCTCAAATTCAGGCTCAAAACACCCGAAAATTCGATATTTTTGGGTCCCAGAAGCGATCTGTACATGCCTACTCCGTGTTAAAGTATTTTCAAAATACAGGCCCAAAACATGCTAAAAATCTATATTTTAGGTGCCCAAAGTCAATATGTGTATGCATCTTCTGTACCCGTCTATATCCCAAATTCATGCTCAAAACACCAGAAAATTCGATATTTTTGGGTCCCAGAAGCGATCTGTACATGCCTACTCCTTGCTAGAATGTTTTTCAAGATAGAGACCCAAAACATGCTCAAAATCGATATTTTAGGTGCAAAAAGTCGATATGTGCATGCATCCTCTCTACCCGGTTATATCCCAAATTCTGGCTCAAAACCCCCGAAAATTCGATTTATTTGGGTCCCAGAAGCGATCTGTACGTGCATACTCCGTGTTAGAGTGTTTTTAAAATATAGGCCAAAAACATGCTGAAAATCGATATTTTAGGTGCCTAAAGTCAATATGTTTATGCATCTTCTGTACCCGTGTATATCCCTAATTCAGGTTCAAAACACCCAAAAAATCAAATTTTTTGTGTCCCATAAGCGATCTGTACATGTCTATACTGTGTTAGAGTATTTTCAAAAAATATGCCCAAAACATGCTCAAAATCGATATTTTAGGTGCCCAAAGTCGATATGTGCATGCATCTTCTGTACCCGTTTATATCTCAAATTCAGACTCAAAACACCCGATTATTCGATATTTTTGGGTCCCAAAAGCCATCTGTACATGTATACTCCGTGTTAGAGTATTTTCAAAATACAGGCCTAAAACATTCAGTAAATCGATATTTTAGCTGCCCAAAGTCAATATGTGTATGTATCTTCTGTACACGTCTATATTCCAAATTCAGGTTCAAAACACTCGAAAATTCGATATTTTTGGGTCCCAGAAGCAATCTGTACATGCCTACTTCTTGCTAGAATGTTTTCAAGATACAGACCAAAAACATGCTCCAAATCGATATTTTAGGTGCAAAAAGTCGATATGTGCATGCATCTTCTGTACCCGTTTTTATCTCAAATTCAGGCTCAAAACTCTGAAAATTCGATATTTTTGTGTCCCAGAAGCGATCTGTACCTGCATACTCCGTGTTAGAGTGTTTTTAAAATACAGGCCCAAAACATGCTGAAAATTGATATTTTAGGTGCACAAAGTCAATATGTGTATGCATTCTCTGTACCCGGTTATATCTCAAATTCAGGCTCAAAACACCCGAAAATTCGATATTTTTGGGTCCCAGAAGCGATCTGTACATGCCTACTCAGTGCTAGAATGTTTTCAAAATAGAGGCTCAGAACATGCTAAAAATCGATATTTTAGGTGCCCGAAGTCGATATGTGCATGAATCTTCTGTACCCGTTTATATCTCAAATTCAGGCTCAAAACACCCAAAAATCCGATATTTTTGTGTGCCTGAAGCGATCTGTACATGCCTACTCCGTGTTAGAGTATTTACACAATACAGACCCAAAACATGCTCAAAATCGATATTTTAGGTGCAAAGAGTCGATATGTGCATTCATCTTCACTACCTGTTTACATATCAAATTCAGGCTCAAAAAACCCGAAAATTCAATATTTTTGGGTTCCAAAAGCGAACTGTACATGCCTACTCAGTGCTAGAATGTTTTTAAAATATAGGCTCTAAACATGCTATAAATCGATATTTTAGGTGTCCAAAGTCGATATGTGCATGCATCTTCTGTACCCGTTTATATCTCAAATTCAGGCTCAAAACACCCAAAAATCGATATTTTTGTGTCCCAGAAGCGATCTGTACATGCCTACTCCGTGTTAGAGTATTTTCAAAATACAGGTCCAAAACATGCTCAAAATCGATATTTTAGGTGCCCAAAGTAGATATGTACATGCATCTTCTGTACCCATTTATATCTCAAATTCAGGCTCAAAACACCCGAAAATTCGATATTTTTGGGTCCCAGAAGCGATCTGTACATGCCTACTCCGTGTTAAAGTATTTTCAAAATACGGGCCTAAAATATGCTGTAAATCGATATTTTAGCTGCCCAAAGTCTATATGTGTATGCATCTTCTGTACCCGTCTATATGCCAAATTCAGGTTCAAAACACTCGAAAATTTTATATTTTTGGGTCCCAGAAGCAATCTGTACATGCCTACTTCTTGCTAGAAATTTTTAAGATACAGACCCAAAACATGCTTTAAAATCGATATTTTAGGTTCAAAAATTCGATATGTGTATGCATCATCTGTACCCATTTATATCTCAAATTCAGGCTCAAAACTCCGAAAATTCGATATTTTTGTGTCCCAGAAGCGATCTGTACATGCATACTCTGTGTTAGAGTGTTTTTAAGATACAGGCCCAAAACATGCTAAAAATTGATAATTTTGGTGCACAAAGTCAATATGTGTATGCATTCTCTGTACCCGGTTATATCTCAAATTCGGGCTCAAAACACCCGAAAATTCAATATTTTTGGGTCCCAGAAGCGATCTGTACATGCCTACTCAGTGCTAGAATGTTTTTAAAATAGAGGCTCAGAACATGTTAAAAATCGATATTTTGGGTGCCCAAAGTCAATATGTGCATGCATGTTCTGTACCCGTTTATATCTCAAATTTAGGCTCAAAACACCCAAAAATTCGATATTTTTGTGTTCCAGAAGCGATCTGTATATGCCTACTCCGTGTTTGAGTATTTTCAAAATACATGCCCAAAACATGCTGAAAATCGATATTTTTGTGTCCCAGAAGCGATCTGTACATGCCTACTCAGTGCTAGAATGTTTTTAAAATAGAGGCTCAGAACATGTTAAAAATCGATATTTTGGGTGCCCAAAGTCAATATGTGCAGGCATGTTCTGTACCCGTTTATATCTCAAATTTAGGCTCAAAACACCCGAAAATTCGATATTTTTGTGTCCCAGAAGCGATCTGTATATGCCTTCTCCGTGTTTGAGTATTTTCAAAATACATGCCCAAAACATGCTGAAAATCTATATTTTAGCTGCCCATAGTCGATATGTGCATGCATCTTCTGTACCCGTTTATATCTCAAATTCAGGCTCAAAACACCCGAAAATTCGATATTTTTGGGTCCCAGAAGCGATCTGTGCATGCCTACTCCGTGTTAGAGTACTTTTAAAATTCAAGCCCAAAACATGCAAAAAATCGATATTTTAGGTGCCCATTTTCGATATGTGCATGCGTATTCTGTACCCGTTTATATCTCAAATTCAGGCTCAAAACACCCGAAAATTCGATATTTTTGGGTCCCTTAAGCGATCTGCACATGCCTACTCAGCCTTAGAGAATTTTCAAAATACAGGCCCAAAATATGCTAAAAATCGACATTTTGGGTGCCCAAAGTCGATATGTGCATTCATCTTCTGTACCCGTTTATATCTCAAATTCAGGCTCAAAACACCCAAAAATCCGATATTTTTTTGTGCCTGAAGCGATCTGTACATGCCTACTCCGTGTTAGAGTATTTACACAATACAGACCCAAAACATGCTCAAAATCGATATTTTGGGTGCAAAGAGTCGATATGTGCATTCATCTTCATTACCTGTTTACATATCAAATTCAGTCTCAAAACACCCGAAAATTCAATATTTTTGGGTTCCAAAAGCGATCTGTACATGCCTACTCAGTGCTAGAATGTTTTTAAAATATAGGCTCTAAACATGCTATAAATCGATATTTTAGGTGTCCAAAGTAGATATGTGCATGCATCTTCTGTACCCGTTTATATCTCAAATTCAGGCTCAAAACACCAGAAAATTAGATATTTTTGTGTCCCAGAAGCAATATGTCTATGCCTACTCCTTCTTAGAATGTTTTCAAGATACAGACCCAAAACATGCTAAAAATAGATATATTAGGTGCAAAAAGTCGATATGTGCATGCATCTTCTGTATCCATTTATATCTCAAAATAAGGCTCAAAACACCCGAAAATTCGGTATTTTTGGGTCCCAGAAGCGATCTGTACATGCCTTCTCCTTACTAGAATGTTTTTAAGATACAGACCCAAAACAAACTCAAAATCAATATTTTAGGTGCAAAAAGTCGATATGTACCTGCATCTTCAGTACCCGTTTATATCTTAAATTCAGGCTCAAAACACCCAAAAATTCAATATTTTTGGGTTCCACAAGCAATCTGTACATGTCTACTCAGAGCTAGACTGTTTTTAAAATATAGGCTTAAAACATGCTAAAAATCGACATTTTAGGTGTCCAATGTCGATATGTGCATACATCTTTTGTACCAGTTTATATCCCAAATTCAGGCTCAAAACACCCGAAAATTCGATATTTTTGGGACCCAGAAGCGATCTGTACATGCCTACTCAGTGCTAGAATATTTTCAAAACATAGGCCCAATACATGCTAAAAATCGATATTTTAGGTGCCCAATGTCGATATGTGCATGCATCTTCTGTACCCGTTTATATCTCAAATTCAGGCACAAAACACCCGAAAATTCAAGATTTTTGGGTCCCAGAAGCGATCTGTACATGCCTACTCAGTGCTAGAATGTTTTCAAAATATAGGCTCAAAACATGCAAAAAATCGATATTTTAGGTGCCCAAAGTCGATATGTGCATACATCTTCTGTACCCGTTTATATCTCAAATTCAGGCTCAAAACACCCGAAAATTCGAGATTTTTGGGTGCCAGAAGCGATCTGTACATGCCTACTCCGTGTTAGAGTATTTTCAAAATACATGCCCAAAACATGCTGAAAATTGATATTTTACCTCCACATAGTCGATATGTGCATGCATCTTCTGTACCCGATTATATCTCAAATTCAGGCTCAAAATTCCCGAAAAGTCGATGTTTTTGGGCCCCAGAAGCAATCTGTACATGCCTCTTCCGTGTTAGAGTATTTTCAAAATACAGGCCCAAAACATGCTGAAAATCGATATTTGAGGTGCCCAAAGTCAATATGTGTATGCATCTTCTGTACCCGTTTATATCCCAAATTCAGGCTCAAAACACCCGAAAATTCGATATTTTTGGGTCCCAGAAGCGATATGTACATGCCTACTCTGTGTTAGAGTATTTTCAAAATATAGGCCCAAAACATACTAAATATCGATATCTTGGGTGCCAAAAGTTGATATCTGCATGCATCTTCAGTACCCGTTTATATCTCAAATTCAGGCTCAAAACGACGGAAAAATCAATATTTTTGGGTCCCAGAAGCGATCTGTACATGCCTACTTAGTGCTAGAATGTTTTCAAAATATAGGCTCAAAACATGCTAAAAATCGATATTTTAGGTGTCCAAAGTCGATATGTGCATCCATCATCTGTACCCGTTTATATCTCAAATTCATGCTCAAAAACCCCGAAAATTCGAGATTTTTGTGTGCCAGAAGCGATCTGTACATGCCTACTCCGTGTTAGAGTATTTTCAAAATACATGCCCAAAACATGCTGAAAATTGATATTTTACCTCCACATAGTCGATGTGTGCATGCATAATCTGTACCCGATTATATCTCAAATTCAGGCTCAAAATTCCCGAAAATTCGATGTTTTTGGGCCCCAGAAGCAATCTGTACATGCCTATTCCGTGTTAGAGTATTTTCAAAATACAGGCCCAAAACATGCTGAAAATCGATATTTGAGGTGCCCAAAGTCAATATGTGTATGCATCTTCTGTACCCGTTTATATCCCAAATTCAGGCTCAAAACACCCGAAAATTCGATATATTTGGGTCCCATAAGCGATCTGTACATGCCTACTCTGTGTTAGAGTATTTTCAAAATATAGGTCCAAAACATGGTAAATATCGATATCTTGGGTGCCGAAAGTTGATATCTGCATGCATCTTCAGTACCCGTTTATATCACAAATTCAGGCTCAAATTGACGGAAAATTCAATTTTTTGATGTCCCAGAAGCGATCTGTACATGCCTACTCAGTGCTAGAATGTTTTCAAAATATGGGCTCAAAACATGCTAAAAATCGATAATTTAGGTGCCCAAAGTCGACATGTGCATGCATCTTCTGAACCCGTTTATATCTCAAATTCAGACTCAAAACACCCGAAAATTCAAGATTTTTGGGTCCTAGAAGCGATCTGTACATGCCTACTCTGTGTTAGAGTATTTTGAAAATTCAGGCCCAAAACATGCTGAAAATCGATATTTTGCTCCACATAGTCGATATGTGCATGCATCTTCTGTACCCGTTTATATCTCAAATTCAGGCTCAAAACACCAGAAAATTCGATATTTTTGGATCAGGCACGCGATCTGTACATGCCTACTCAGTAATAGAATATTTTTAAAATATAGGCCCAAAACAAGCTAAAAATCGATATTTGAGGTGCCCAAAGTCGATATGTTCATGAATCTTCTGTACCCGTTTATATCCCAAATTCAGGCTCAAAACACCCGAAAATTCGATATTTTTGTGTCCCAGAAGCGATCTGTACATGCCTACTCTGTGTTAGAGTATTTTCAAAATATAGGCCGAAAATAATGCTAAATATCGATATCTTGGGTGCCAAAAGTTGATATGTGTATGCATCTTCTGTACCCGTTTATATCCCAAATTCAGGCTCAAAACACCCGAAAATTCGAAATTTTGGGGTCCCAGAAGCGATCTGTACATGCCTACTCTGTGTTAGAGTATTTTCAAAATATAGGTCCAAAACATGTTAAATATCGATATCTTGGGTGCCGAAAGTTGATATCTGCATGCATCTTCAGTACCCGTTTATATCACAAATTCAGGCTCAAATTGACGGAAAATTCAATTTTTTGATGTCCCAGAAGCGATCTGTACATGCCTACTCAGTGCTAGAATGTTTTCAAAATATAGGCTTAAAACATGCTAAAAATCGATAATTTAGGTGCCCAAAGTCGATATGTGCATGCATCTTCTGAACCCGTTTATATCTCAAATTCAGACTCAAAACACCCGAAAATTCGAGATTTTTGGGTCCTAGAAGCGATCTGTACATGCCTACTCTGTGTTAGAGTATTTTGAAAATTCAGGCCCAAAACATGCTGAAAATCGATATTTTAGCTCCACATAGTCGATATGTGCATGCATCTTCTGTACCCGTTTATATCTCAAATTCAGGCTCAAAACACCAGAAAATTCGATATTTTTGGATCAGACAAGCGATCTGTACATGCCTACTCAGTAATAGAATATTTTTAAAATATAGGCCCAAAACAAGCTAAAAATCGATATTTGAGGTGCCCAAAGTCGATATGTTTATGAATATTCTGTACCCGTTTATATCCCAAATTCAGGCTCAAAACCCCCGAAAATTCGATATTTTTGTGTCCCAGAAGCGATCTGTACATGCCTACTCTGTGTTAGAGTATTTTCAAAATATAGGCCGAAAATAATGCTAAATATCGATATCTTGGGTGCCAAAAGTTGATATGTGCATGCATCTTCAGTACCCGTTTATATCTCAAATTCAGGCTCAAAACGACGGAAAATTCAATATTTTTGGGTCCCAGAAGCGATCTGTACATGCCTACTCAGTGCTACAATGTTTTCAAAATATAGGCTCAAAACATGCTAAAAATCGATATTTTAGGTGCCCAAAGTCGATATGTGCATGCATCTTCTGTACCCGTTTATATCTCAAATTCAGGCTCAAAACACCCGAAAATTCGAGATTTTTGGGTGCCAGAAGCGATCTGTACATGCCTACTCCGTGTTAGAGTATTTTCAAAATACATTCCCAAAACATGCTGAAAATTGATATTTTACCTCCACATAGTCGATGTGTACATGCATCTTCTGTACCCGATTATATCTCAAATTCAGGCTCAAAATTCCCGAAAATTCGATGTTTTTGGGCCCCAGAAGCAATCTGTACTTGCCTATTCCGTGTTAGAGTATTTTCAAAATACAGGCGAAAAAACATGCTGAAAATCGATATTTGAGGTGCCCAAAGTCAATATGTGTATGTATCTTCTGTACCCGTTTATATCCCAAATTCAGGCTCAAAACACCCGAAAATTCGATATTTTTGGGTCCCAGAAGCGATCTGTACATGCCTACTCTGTGTTAGAGTATTTTCAAAATATAGGTCCAAAACATGTTAAATATCGATATCTTGGGTGCCGAAAGTTGATATCTGCATGGATCTTCTGTACCCGTTTATATCTCAAATTCAGGCTCAAAACAACCAAAAATCCGATATTTTTGTGTGCCTGAAGCGATCTGTACATGCCTACTCCGTGTTAGAGTATTTACACAATACAGACCCAAAACATGCTCACAATCGATATTTTAGGTGCAAAGAGTCGATATGTGCATTCATCTTCATTACCCATTTATATCTCAAATTCAGGGTCAAAACAATCGAAAAATCGATATTTTTGGGTCCCAGAAGCGATCTGTACATGCCTACTCCGTGTTAAAGTATTTTCAAAATACAGGCCCAAAACATGCTAAAAATCTATATTTTAGGTGCCGAAAGTCAATATGTTTATGCATCTTGTGTACCCGTCTATATCCCAAATTTTGGTTCAAAACACCAGAAAATTCGATATTTTTGTGTCCCAGAAGCGATCTGTACATGCCTACTCCTTGCTAGAATGTTTTTCAAGATACAGACCCAAAACATGCTCAAAATCGATATTTTAGGTGCAAAAAGTCGATATGTGCATGCATCCTCTGTACCCGGTTATATCCCAAATTCTTGCTCAAAACCCCCGAAAATTTGATTTATTTGGGTCACAGAAGCGATCTGTACGTGCATACTCCGTGTTAGAGTGTTTTTAAAATATATGCCAAAAACATGCTGAAAATCGATATTTTAGGTGCCTAAAGTCAATATGTTTATGCATCTTCTGTAAACGTGTATATCCCTAATTCAGACTCAAAACACTCGAAAATTCGATATTTTTTGGTCCCAGAAGCAATCTGTACATGCCTACATCTTGCTAGAAAGTTTTAAGATACAGACCCAAAACATGCTTTAAAATCGATATTAGAGGTTCAAAAATTCGATATGTGCATGCATCATCTGTACCCATTTATATCTCAAATTCAGGCTCAAAACTCCGAAAATTCGATATTTTTGTGTCCCAGAAGCGATCTGTACATGCATACTCTGTGTTAGAGTGTTTTTAAAATACAGGCCCAAAACATGCTAAAAATTGATATTTTAGGTGCACAAAGTCAATATGTGTATGCATTCTCTGTACCCGGTTATATCTCAAATTCAGGCTCAAAACACCCGAAAATTCAAAATTTTTGGGTCCCAGAAGCGATCTGTACATGCCTACTCAGTGCTAGAATGTTTTTAAAATAGAAACTCAGAAAATGTTAAAAATCGATATTTTGGGTGCCCAAAGTCAATATGTGCATGCATGTTCTGTACCCGTTTATTTCTCAAATTTAGGCTCAAAACACCCGAAAATTCGATATTTTTGTGTCCCAGAAGCGATCTGTATATGCCTACTCCGTGTTTGAGTATTTTCAAAATACATGCCCAAAACATGCTGAAAATCGATATTTTAGCTGCCCATAGTCGATATGTGCATGCATCTTCTGTACCCGTTTATATCTCAAATTCAGGCTCAAAACACCCGAAAATTCGATATTTTTGGGTCCCAGAAGCGATCTGTGCATGCCTACTCCGTGTTAGAGTACTTTTAAAATTCAAGCCCAAAACATGCTAAAAATCGATATTTTAGGTGCCCATTTTCGATATGTGCATGCGTATTCTGTACAGGTTTATATCTCAAATTCAGGCTCAAAACACCCGAAAATTCGATATTTTTGGTCCCTTAAGCGATCTGTACATGCCTACTCAGTCTTAGAGTATTTTCAAAATACAGGCCCAAAACATGCTAAAAATCGACATTTTGGGTGCCCAAAGTCGATATTAGCATTAATCTTCTGTACCCGTCTATATCTCAAATTCAGTCTCAAAACACACAAAAATCCGATATTTTTGTGTGCCTGAAGCGATCTGTACATGCCTACTCCGTGTTAGAGTATTTACACAATACAGACCCAAAACATGCTCAAAATCGATATTTTAGGTGCAAAGAGTCGATATGTGCATTCATCTTCATTACCTGTTTACATATCAAATTCAGGCTCAAAACACCCGAAAATTCGATATTTTTGGGTCCAAGAAGTGATCTGTACATGCCTACTCAGTGCTAGAATGTTTTCAAAATATAGAGTCAAAACATGCTAAAAATCGATATTTTATGTGTCCCAAGTCGATATGTGCATGCATGTTCTGTACCCTTTTAAATCCCAAATTCAAGCTTAAAACATCCGAAAATTCGATATTTTTGGATCCCAGAAGCGATCTGTACATATCTACTCAGTGCTAGAATGTTTTCAAAATATAGCCTTAAAACATGCTAAAATTCGATATTTTAGGTGTCCAAAGTCGATATGTGCATACATCTTTTGTACCCGTTTATATCCCAAATTCAGGCTCAAAACACCCGAAAATTTAATTTTGTTGTGTCCCAGAAGCTATCTGTACATGCTTACTTAGTGATAGAATATTTTCAAAATATTGGCCCAAAACATACTAAAAATAAATATTTTGGGAGCCCAAAGTCGATATGTGCATGCATCTTCTGTACCCGTTTATATCTCAAATTCATGCTCAAAACACCCGAAAATTAGATATTTTTGTGTCCCAGAAGCGATATGTCTATGCCTACTCCTTCTTAGAATGTTTTCAACATACAGACCCAAAACATGCTAAAAATAGATATATTAGGTGCAAAAAGTCGATATGTGCATGCATCTTCAGTATCCATTTATATCTCAAAATAAGGCTCAAAACACCCGAAATTTCGGTATTTTTGGGTCCCAGAAGCGATCTGTACATGCCTACTCCTTACTAGAATGTTTTTAAGATACAGACCCAAAACAAGCTCAAAATCAATATTTTAGGTGCAAAAAGTCGATATGTACCTGCATCTTCAGTACCCGTTTATATCTTAAATTCAGGCTCAAAACACCCAAAAATTCAATATTTATTGGTCCCAGAAGCGATCTGTACATGTCTACTCAGAGCTAGACTGTTTTTAAAATATAGTAAAAAAACATGTTAAAAATCGACATTTTAGGTGTCCAAAGTCGATATGTGCATACATCTTTTGTACCAGTTTATATCCCAAATTCAGGCTCAAAACACCCGAAAATTCGATATTTTTGGGACCCAGAAGCGATCTGTACATGCCTACTCCGTGTTAGAGTATTTTCAAAATACATGCCCAAAACATGCTGAAAATTGATATTTTACCTCAACATAGTCGATGTGTGCATGCATCTTCTGTATCCGATTATATCTCAAATTCAGGCTCAAAATTCCCGAAAATTCGATATTTTTGGGCCTTAGAAGCAATCTGTACATGCCTATTCCGTGTTAGAGTATTTTCAAAATACAGGCCCAAAACATGCTGAAAATCGATATTTGAGGTGCCCAAAGTCAATATGTGTATGCATCTTCTGTACCCGATTATATCCCAAATTCAGGCTCAAAACACCCGAAAATTCGATATTTTTGGGTCCCAGAAACGATCTGTACATGCCTACTCTGTGTTAGAGTATTTTCAAAATATAGGTACAAAACATGTTAAATATCGATATCTTGGGTGCCGAAAGTTGATATCTGCATGCATCTTCAGTACCCGTTTATATCTCAAATTCAGGCTCAAATTGACGGAAAATTCAATGTTTTGATGTCCCAGAAGCGATCTGTACATGCCTACTCAGTGCTAGAATGTTTTCAAAATATAGGCTCAAAACATGCTAAAAATCGATAATTTAGGTGCCCAAAGTCGATATGTGCATACATCTTCTGAACCCGTTTATATCTCAAATTCAGACTCAAAACACCCGAAAATTCGAGATTTTTGGGTCCCAGAAGCGATCTGTACATGCCTACTCCGTGTTAGAGTATTTTCAAAATTCAGGCCCAAAACATGCTGAATATCGATATTTTAGCTCCACATAGTTGATATGTGCATGCATCTTCTGTACCCGTTTATATCTCAAATTCAGGCTCAAAACACCCGAAAATTCGATATTTTTGTGTCCCAGAAGCGATCTGTACATGCCTACTCTGTGTTAGAGTATTTTCAAAATATAGGCCGAAAACATTCTAAATATCGATATCTTGGGTGCCAAAAGTTGATATCTGCATGCATCTTCAGTACCCGTTTATATCTCAAATTCAGGCTCAAAACGACGGAAAATTCAATATTTTTGGGTCCCAGAAGCGATCTGTACATGCCTAATCAGTGCTAGAATGTTTTCAAAATATAGGCTCAAAACATGCTAAAAATCGATATTTTAGGTGCCCAAAGTCGATATGTGCATGCATCTTCTGTACCCGTTTATATCTCACTTTTAGGCTCAAAACACCCGAAAATTCGAGATTTTTGGGTGCCAGAAGCGATCTGTACATGTCTACTCCGTGTTAGAGTATTTTCAAAATACATGCCCAAAACATGCTGAAAATTGATATTTTACCTCCACATAGTCGATGTGTGCATGCATCTTCTGTACCCGATTATATCTCAAATTCAGGCTCAAAATTCCCGAAAATTCGATGTTTTTGGGCCCCAGAAGCAATCTGTACACGCCTATTCCGTGTTAGAGTATTTTCAAAATACAGACCCAAAACATGCTGAAAATCGATATTTGAGGTGCCCAAAGTCAATATGTGTATGCATCTTCTGTACCCGTTTATATCCCAAATTCAGGCTCAAAACACCCGAAAATTCGATATTTTTGGGTCCCAGAAGCAATCTGTACATGACTACTCTGTGTTAGAGTATTTTCAAAATATAGGTCCTAAACATGTTAAATATCGATATCTTGTTTGCCGAAAGTTGATATCTGCATGCATCTTCAGTACCCGTTTATATCTCAAATTCAGGCTCAAATTGACGGAAAATTCAATTTTTTGATGTCCCAGAAGCGATCTGTACATGCCTACTCAGTGCTAGAATGTTTTCAAAATATAGGCTCAAAATATGCTAAAAACCGATAATTTAGGTGACCAAAGTCGATATGTGCATGCATCTTCTGTACCCGTTTATATCTCAAATTCAGACTCAAAACACCCGAAAATTCGAGATTTTTGGGTCCCAGAAGCGATCTGTACATGCCTACTCAGTAATAGAATATTTTTAAAATATAGGCCCAAAACAAGCTAAAAATCGATATTTGAGGTGCCCAAAGTCGATATGTTCATGAATCTTCTGTACCCGTTTATATCTCAAATTCAGGCTCAAAACACCCGAAAATTCGATATTTTTGTGTCCCAGAAGCGATCTGTACATGCCTACTCTGTGTTAGAGTATTATCAAAATATAGGCCGAAAACATGCTAAATATCGATATCTTGGGTGCCAAAAGTTGATATCTGCATTCATCTTCAGTACCCGTTTATATCGCAAATTCAGGCTCAAAACGACGGAAAATTCAATATTTTTGGGTCCCAGAAGCGATCTGTACATGCCTACTCAGTGCTAGAATGTTTTCAAAATATAGGCTCAAAACATGCTAAAAATCGATATTTTAGGTGCCCAAAGTCGATATGTGCATTCATCTTCTGTACCCGTTTACATCTCAAATTCAGGCTCAAAACACCCGAAAATTCGAGATTTTTGGGTGCTAGAAGCAATCTGTACATGCCTACTCCGTGTTAGAGTATTTTCAAAATACATGCCCAAAACATGCTGAAAATTGATATTTTACCTCCACATAGTCGATGTGTGCATGCATCTTCTGTACCCGATTATATCTCACATTCAGGCTCAAAATTCCCGAAAATTCGATGTTTTTGGGCCCCAGAAGCAATCTGTACATGCCTATTCCGTGTTAGAGTATTTTCAAACTACAGGCTCAAAACATGCTACAAATCGATATTTTAGGTGCCCAAAGTCGATATGTGCATGCATCTTCTGTACCCGTTTATATCCCAAATTCAGGCTCAAAACACCCGAAAATTCGATATTTTTGGGTCCCAGAAGCAATCTGTACAAGCCTACTCTGTGTTAGAGTATTTTCAAAATATAGGTCCAAAACATATTAAATATCGATATCTTGGGTGCCGAAAGTTGATATCTGCATGCATCTTCAGTACCCGTTTATATCTCAAATTCAGGCTCAAATTGACGGAAAATTCAATTTTTTGATGTCCGAGAAGCGATCTGTACATGCCTACTCAGTGCTAGGATGTTTTCAAAATATAGGCTCAAAACATGCTAAAAATCGATAATTTAGGTGACCAAAGTCGATATGTGCATGCATCTTCTGAACCCGTTTATATCTCAAATTCAGACTCAAAACACCCGAAAATTCGAGATTTTTGGGTGCCAGAAGCGATCTGTACATGCCTACTCAGTAAAAGAATATTTTTAAAATATAGGCCCAAAACATGCTAAAAATCGATATTTGAGGTGCCCAAAGTCGATATGTTCATGAATCTTCTGTACCCGTTTATATCTCAAATTCAGGCTCAAAACACCCGAAAATTCGATATTTTTGTGTCCCAGAAGCGATCTGTACATGCCTACTCTGTGTTAGAGTATTTTCAAAATATAGGACGAAAACATGCTAAATATCGATATCTTGGGTGCCAAAAGTTGATATCTGCATGCATCTTCAGTACCCGTTTATATCTCAAATTCAGGCTCAAAACGACGGAAAATTCAATATTTTTGGGTCCCAGAAGCGATCTGTATATGCCTACTCAGTGCTAGAATGTTTTCAAAATATAGGCTCAAAACATGCTAAAAATCGATATTTTAGGTGCCCAAAGTCGATATGTGCATGCATCTTCTGTACCCGTTTATATCCCAAATTCAGGCTCAAAACACCCGAAAATTCGAGATTTTTGGGTCCCAGAAGCGATCTGTACATGCCTACACCGTGTTAGAGTATTTTCAAAATTCAGGCCCAAAACATGCTGAAAATCGATATTTTAGCTCCACATAGTCGATATGTGCATGCATCTTCTCTACCCGTTTATATCTCAAATTCAGACTCAAAACACCAGAAAGTTCGATATTTTTAGATCAGACAAGCGATCTGTACATGCCTACTCAATAATAGAATATTTTTAAAATATAGGCCCAAAACAAGCTAAAAATCGATATTTTAGGTGCCCAAAGTCGATATGTTCATAAATCTTCTGTACCCGTTTATATCTCAAATTCAGGCTCAAAACACCCGAAAATTCGATATTTTTGTGTCCCAGAAGCAATATGTACATGCCTACATCTTGTTAGAGTATTTTCACAATACAGACCCAAAACATGCTCAAAATCGATATTTTAGGTGCAAAGAGTCGATATGTGCATGCATCTTCATTACCTGTTTACATATCAAATTCAGGTTTAAAACACCCGAAAATTCAATTTTTTGGGGTTCCAGAAGCGATCTGTACATGCCTACTCAGTGCTATATGTTTCCAAAATACAGGCTTAAAACATGCTAAAAATCGATATTTTTGGTGTCCCAAGTCAATAAGTATGTTCTGTACCCGTTTATATCTCTAATTCAAGCTCAAAACACCCGAAAATTCGATATTTTTGGGTCCCAGAAGCGATCTGAACATGCCTACTCCGTGTTAGAGTATTTTCAAATTATAGGCTCAAAACATGCTCAAAATCGATATTTTGGGTGCCAAAAGTCGATATGTGCATGAATCTTCTGTACCCGTTTATATCTCAAATTCAGGCTCAAAACACCCGAAAATTCGGCATTTTTGAGTCAAAGAAGCGATCTGTACATGCCTACTCAGTGCTAGAATATTTTCAAAAAAAAAAAAACAATACATGCTAACAATCGATCTTTTAGGTGCCCAATGTCAATATGTGCATGCATCTTCTGTACCCGTTTATATCTCAAATTCAGGCTCAAAACACCCGAAAATTCAATATTTTTGGGTCCAAGAAGAGATCTGTACATGCCTACTCAGTGCTAGAATGTTTGCAAAATATAGGCTCAAAACATGCTAAAAATCGATATTTTATGTTTCCCAAGTCGATATGTGCATGGATATTTTGTACCAGTTTATATCTCAAATTTAGGCTCAAAACACCCGAAAATTCGATATTTTTGGGTCCTAGATGCAATCTGTATATGCCTACTCCGTGTTTAAGTATTTTCAAAATACATGCCCAAAACATGCTGAAAATCGATATTTTAGCTGCCCATAGTCGATATGTGCATGCATCTTCTGTACACGTTTATATATGAAATACCAGGCTCAAAACAACGGGAAATTCAATATTTTTGGGTCCCAAAAGCGATCTGTACATGCCTACTCAGTGCTAGAATGTTTTCAAAATATAGGCTCAAAACATGCTACAAATCGATAATTTAGGTGTCCAAAGTAGATATGTGCATGCATCTTCTGTACCCGTTTATATCTCAAATTCAGGCTCATAACACCCAAAAATTCGATATTTTTGGTTCCCAGAAGCGACTTGTACATGCCTACTATTTGCTAGAATGTTTTCAAGATACAGACCCAAAATATGCACAAAATCGATATTTTAAGTGCAAAAAGTCGATATGTGCATGCATCTTCAGTACTCGTTTATATCTCAAATCCAGACTCAAAATACCCGAAAATTCGATATTTTTGGGTCCCAGAAGCGATCTGTACATGCCTACTTCGTGTTAGAGTATTTTCAAAATACAGGCCAAAAACATGCTGAAAATCGATATTTGAGGTGCCCAAAGTCAATATGTGTATGCATGTTCTGTACCATTTTATATCCAAAATTCAGGCTCAAAACACCCGAAAATTCGATATTTTTGGGTCACAGAAGCTATCTGTACATGCCTACTCAGTGAAAGAATATTTTCAAAATATATGCCCAAAACAAGCTAAAAATCGATATTATAGGTGCCCAATGTCGATATGTGCATGCATATGCTGTACCTGTTTATATCTCAAATTCAGGCTCAAAATACCCGAAAATTTAATATTTTTGGGTCCCAGAAGCGATCTGTACATGCCTACTCCGTGTTAGAGTACTTTCAAATTACAGGCCGTAAAACATGCTGAAAATCGATATTTTAGGAGCCCAAAGTCGATATGTGCATGCATCTTCTGTACCCGTTTATATCTCAAATTCAGGCTCAAAACACCCGAAAATTCGTGATTTTTGGGTGCCAGAAGCGATCTGTACATGCCTAGTCCGTGTTAGAGTATTTTTAAAATACATGCCCAAAACATGCTGAAAATCGATATTTTAGCTCCACATAGTCGATATGTGCATGCATCTTCTGTACCCGTTTATATCCCAAATTCAGGCTCAAAACAACCGAAAATTCGATATTTTTGGGTCCCAGAAGCGATCTGTACATGCCTACTCCGTGTTTGAGTACTTTCAAAATACAGGCCCAAAACATGCTAAAAATCGATACTTTAGGTACCCAAAGTGGATATGAGCATGCATCTTCTGTACCCGATTATATTTCACATTCAGGCTCAAAATTCCCGAAAATTCGATGTTTTTGGGCCCCAGAAGCAATCTGTACATGCCTATTCCGTGTTAGAGTATTTTCAAACTACAGGCTCAAAACATGCTACAAATCGATATTTTAGGTGCCCAAAGTCGATATGTGCATGCATCTTCTGTACCCGTTTATATCCCAAATTCAGGCTCAAAACACCCGAAAATTCGATATTTTTGGGTCCCAGAAGCAATCTGTACAAGCCTACTCTGTGTTAGAGTATTTTCAAAATATAGGTCCAAAACATATTAAATATCGATATCTTGGGTGCCGAAAGTTGATATCTGCATGCATCTTCAGTACCCGTTTATATCTCAAATTCAGGCTCAAATTGACGGAAAATTCAATTTTTTGATGTCCGAGAAGCGATCTGTACATGCCTACTCAGTGCTAGGATGTTTTCAAAATATAGGCTCAAAACATGCTAAAAATCGATAATTTAGGTGACCAAAGTCGATATGTGCATGCATCTTCTGAACCCGTTTATATCTCAAATTCAGACTCAAAACACCCGAAAATTCGAGATTTTTGGGTGCCAGAAGCGATCTGTACATGCCTACTCAGTAATAGAATATTTTTAAAATATAGGCCCAAAACATGCTAAAAATCGATATTTGAGGTGCCCAAAGTCGATATGTTCATGAATCTTCTGTACCCGTTTATATCTCAAATTCAGGCTCAAAACACCCGAAAATTCGATATTTTTGTGTCCCAGAAGCGATCTGTACATGCCTACTCTGTGTTAGAGTATTTTCAAAATATAGGACGAAAACATGCTAAATATCGATATCTTGGGTGCCAAAAGTTGATATCTGCATGCATCTTCAGTACCCGTTTATATCTCAAATTCAGGCTCAAAACGACGGAAAATTCAATATTTTTGGGTCCCAGAAGCGATCTGTATATGCCTACTCAGTGCTAGAATGTTTTCAAAATATAGGCTCAAAACATGCTAAAAATCGATATTTTAGGTGCCCAAAGTCGATATGTGCATGCATCTTCTGTACCCGTTTATATCCCAAATTCAGGCTCAAAACACCCGAAAATTCGAGATTTTTGGGTCCCAGAAGCGATCTGTACATGCCTACACCGTGTTAGAGTATTTTCAAAATTCAGGCCCAAAACATGCTGAAAATCGATATTTTAGCTCCACATAGTCGATATGTGCATGCATCTTCTCTACCCGTTTATATCTCAAATTCAGACTCAAAACACCAGAAAGTTCGATATTTTTGGATCAGACAAGCGATCTGTACATGCCTACTCAATAATAGAATATTTTTAAAATATAGGCCCAAAACAAGCTAAAAATCGATATTTTAGGTGCCCAAAGTCGATATGTTCATAAATCTTCTGTACCCGTTTATATCTCAAATTCAGGCTCAAAACACCCGAAAATTCGATATTTTTGTGTCCCAGAAGCAATATGTACATGCCTACATCTTGTTAGAGTATTTTCACAATACAGACCCAAAACATGCTCAAAATCGATATTTTAGGTGCAAAGAGTCGATATGTGCATGCATCTTCATTACCTGTTTACATATCAAATTCAGGTTTAAAACACCCGAAAATTCAATTTTTTGGGGTTCCAGAAGCGATCTGTACATGCCTACTCAGTGCTATATGTTTCCAAAATACAGGCTTAAAACATGCTAAAAATCGATATTTTTGGTGTCCCAAGTCAATAAGTATGTTCTGTACCCGTTTATATCTCTAATTCAAGCTCAAAACACCCGAAAATTCGATATTTTTGGGTCCCAGAAGCGATCTGAACATGCCTACTCCGTGTTAGAGTATTTTCAAATTATAGGCTCTAAACATGCTCAAAATCGATATTTTGGGTGCCAAAAGTCGATATGTACATGTAATTTCTGTACCCGATTATTTCTCAAATTCAGGCTCAAAACACCCGAAAATTCGATATTTTTGTGTCCCAGAAGCGATCTGTACATGCCTACTCCGTGTTAGAATACTTTCAAAATATAGGTACAAAACATGCTCAAAATCGATATTTTGGGTGCCCAAAGTCAATATGTGCATGCATCTTCTGTACCCGTTTATATCTCAAATTCAGGCTCAAAACACCCGAAAATTCGGCATTTTTGAGTCAAAGAAGCGATCTGTACATGCCTACTCAGTGCTAGAATATTTTCAAAAAAAAAAAAAACAATACATGCTAACAATCGATCTTTTAGGTGCCCAATGTCAATATGTGCATGCATCTTCTGTACCCGTTTATATCTCAAATTCAGGCTCAAAACACCCGAAAATTCAATATTTTTGGGTCCAAGAAGAGATCTGTACATGCCTACTCAGTGCTAGAATGTTTGCAAAATATAGGCTCAAAACATGCTAAAAATCGATATTTTATGTTTCCCAAGTCGATATGTGCATGGATATTTTGTACCAGTTTATATCTCAAATTTAGGCTCAAAACACCCGAAAATTCGATATTTTTGGGTCCTAGATGCAATCTGTATATGCCTACTCCGTGTTTAAGTATTTTCAAAATACATGCCCAAAACATGCTGAAAATCGATATTTTAGCTGCCCATAGTCGATATGTGCATGCATCTTCTGTACACGTTTATATATGAAATACCAGGCTCAAAACAACGGGAAATTCAATATTTTTGGGTCCCAAAAGCGATCTGTACATGCCTACTCAGTGCTAGAATGTTTTCAAAATATAGGCTCAAAACATGCTACAAATCGATAATTTAGGTGTCCAAAGTAGATATGTGCATGCATCTTCTAAACCCGTTTATATCTCAAATTCAGGCTCATAACACCCAAAAATTCGATATTTTTGGGTCCCAGAAGCGACTTGTACATGCCTACTATTTGCTAGAATGTTTTCAAGATACAGACCCAAAATATGCACAAAATCGATATTTTAAGTGCAAAAAGTCGATATGTGCATGCATCTTCAGTACTCGTTTATATCTCAAATCCAGACTCAAAATACCCGAAAATTCGATATTTTTGGGTCCCAGAAGCGATCTGTACATGCCTACTTCGTGTTAGAGTATTTTCAAAATACAGGCCAAAAACATGCTGAAAATCGATATTTGAGGTGCCCAAAGTCAATATGTGTATGCATGTTCTGTACCATTTTATATCCAAAATTCAGGCTCAAAACACCCGAAAATTCGATATTTTTGGGTCACAGAAGCTATCTGTACATGCCTACTCAGTGAAAGAATATTTTCAAAATATATGCCCAAAACAAGCTAAAAATCGATATTATAGGTGCCCAATGTCGATATGTGCATGCATATGCTGTACCTGTTTATATCTCAAATTCAGGCTCAAAATACCCGAAAATTTAATATTTTTGGGTCCAAGAAGCGATCTGTACATGCCTACTCCGTGTTAGAGTACTTTCAAATTACAGGCCGTAAAACATGCTGAAAATCGATATTTTAGGAGCCCAAAGTCGATATGTGCATGCATCTTCTGTACCCGTTTATATCTCAAATTCAGGCTCAAAACACCCGAAAATTCGTGATTTTTGGGTGCCAGAAGCGATCTGTACATGCCTAGTCCGTGTTAGAGTATTTTTAAAATACATGCCCAAAACATGCTGAAAATCGATATTTTAGCTCCACATAGTCGATATGTGCATGCATCTTCTGTACCCGTTTATATCCCAAATTCAGGCTCAAAACACCCGAAAATTCGATATTTTTGGGTCCCAGAAGCGATCTGTACATGCCTACTCCGTGTTTGAGTACTTTCAAAATACAGGCCCAAAACATGCTAAAAATCGATACTTTAGGTACCCAAAGTGGATATGAGCATGCATCTTCTGTACCCGATTATATTTCAAATTCAGGCTCAAAATTCCCGAAAATTCAATGTTTTTGGGCCCAAGAAGCAATCTGTACATGCCTACTCCGTGTTAGAGTATTTTCAAAATACAGGCCCAAAACATGCTGAAAATCGATATTTGAGGTGCCCTAAGTCAATATGTGTATGCATCTTCTGTATCCGTTTATATCCCAAATTCAGGCTCAAAACACCCGAAAATTCGATATTTTTGGGTCCCAGAAGCGATCTGTACATGCCTACTCAGTGCTAGAATGTTTTCAAAATATAGGCTTAAAACAAGCTAAAAATCGATAATTTAGGTGCCCAAAGTCGATATGTGCATGTATCTTCTGTACCCGTTTATATCTCAAATTCAGACTCAAAACACCCGAAAATTCGAGATTTTTGGGCCCCAGAAGCAATCTGTACATGCCTACTCCGTGTTGGAGTATTTTCAAAATTCAGGCCCAAAACATGCTGAAAATCGATATTTTAGCTCCACATAGTCGATATGTGCATGCATCTTCTCTACCCGTTTATATCTCAAATTCAGGCTCAAAACACCAGAAAATTCGATATTTTTGGATCAGACAAGCGTTCTGTACATGCCTACTCAGTAATAGAATATTTTTAAAATATAGGCCCAAAACAAGCTAAAAATCGATATTTTAGGTGCCCAAAGTCGATATGTGCATGCATCTTCTGTACCCGTTTATATCTCAAATTCAGGCTCAAAACACCCGAAAATTCGATATTTTCGTGTCCCAGAAGCGATATGTACATGCCTACTTCTTGTTAGAGTATTTTCACAATACAGACCCAAAACATGCTGAAAATCGATATTTTAGGTGCAAAGAGTCGATATGTGCATGCATCTTCATTACCTGTTTACATATCAAATTCAGGCTCAAAACACCCTAAAATTCAATTTTTTTGGGTTCCAGAAGCGATCTGTACATGCCTACTCAGTGCTAGAATGTTTCCAAAATACAGGCTTAAAACATGCTAAAAATCGATATTTTTGGTGTCCCAAGTCAATAAGTATGTTCTGTACCCGTTTATATCTCAAATTCAAGCTCAAAACACCCGAAAATTCGATATTTTTGGGTCCCAGAAGCGATCTGTACAAGTTTACTCCGTGTTAGAGTATTTTCAAAATACATGCCCAAAACATGCTAAAAATCGATATTTTAGCTGCCCATAGTCGATAAGTGCATGCATCTTCTGTACCCGTTTATATCCCAAATTCATGCTCAAAACACCCGTTAATTCGATATTTTTGGGTCCCAGAAGCAATCTGTACATGCCTACTCTGTGTTAGAGTATTTTCAAAATATAGGCCCAAAACATGCTAAAATCGATATTTTGGGTGCCCAAAGTTGATATCTGCATGCATCTTCAGTACCCGTTTATATCTCAAATTCAGGCTCAAAACCACTTAAAATTTAATAGTTTTGGGACCCCGCAGCGATCTGTACATGACTACTTCGTGTTAGTGTATTTTCAAAACACAGGCCTAAAACATGCTCAAAATCGATATTTTGGGTGCCTTAAAGACGATATGTGCATGCATCTTCTGTACCCGTTTATATCTCAAATTCAGATTCAAAACACCCGAAAATTCAAAATTTTTGGGTCCAAGAAGCGATCTGTATATGCCTACTCAGTGCTAGAATATTTTCAAAATATAGGCTCAAAACAGGCTAAAAATCGATATTTTATGTGTCCCAAGTCGATATGTGCATGCATGTTCTGTACCCGTTTATATCTCAATTTTAGGCTCAAAACTCCCGAAAATTCGATATTTTTGGGTACCAGAAGCGATCTGTATATGCCTACTCTGTGTTTGAGTATTTTCAAAATACATGCCCAAAACATGCTCAAAATCGATATTTTAGCTGCCCATAGTCGATATGTGCATGCATCTTCTGTACCCGTTTATATCTTAAATTCAGGCTCAAAACACCCGAAAATTCGATATTTTTGGATCAGACAAGCGATCTGTACATGCCTACTCAGTAATAGAATATTTTTAAAATATAGGCCCAAAACAAGCTAAAAATCGATATTTTAGGTTCCCAAAGTCGATATGTGCATTCATCTTCTGTACCCGTTTATATCTCAAATTCAGGCTCAAAACACCCGAAAATTCGATATTTTTATGTCCCAGAAGCGATATGTACATGCCTACTTCTTGTTAGAGTATTTTCAAAATACATGTCCAAAACATGCTAAAAATCGATATTTTAGCTGCCCATAGTCGATATGTGCATGCATCTTCTTTACACGTTTATATATGAAATACCAGGCTCAAAACAACGGGAAATTCAATATTTTTGGGTCCCAAAAGCGATCTGTACATGCCTACTCAGTGCTAGAATGTTTTCAAAATATAGGCTCAAAACATGCTACAAATCGATAATTTAGGTGTCCAAAGTCGATATGTGCATGCATCTTCGGTACCCGTTTATATCTCAAATTCAGGCTCATAACACCCAAAAATTCGATATTTTTGGGTGCCAGAAGCGAATTGTACATGCCTACTCTTTCCTAGAATGTTTTCAAGATACAGACCCAAATTATGCTCAAAATCGATATTTTAAGTGCAAAAAGTCGATATGTGCATGCATCTTCAATACTCGTTTATATCTCAAATGCTGGCTCAAAATACCTGAAAATTCAATATTTTTGGGTCCCAGAAGCGATCTGTACATGCCTACTTCGTGTTAGAGTATTTTCAAAATACAGGCCAAAAACATGCTGAAAATCGATATTTGAGGTGCCCAAAGTCAATATGTGTATGCATGTTCTGTACCCTTTTATATCCAAAATTCAGGCTCAAAACACCCAAAAATTCAATATTTTTTGGTCCCCGAAGCGATCTGTACATTTCTACTTAGTGCTAGAATGTTTTTAAAATATAGGCCTAAAACATGCTAAAAATCGATATTTTACGTGTCCAAAGTCAATATGTGCATACATCTTCTGTACCCGTTTATATCCCAAATTCAGGCTCAAAACAACCGAAAATTCGATATTTTTGGGTCCCAGAAGCGATCTGTACATGCCTACTCCGTGTTTGAGTACTTTCAAAATACAGGCCCAAAACATGCTAAAAATCGATACTTTAGGTACCCAAAGTGGATATGAGCATGCATCTTCTGTACCCGATTATATTTCAAATTCAGGCTCAAAATTCCCGAAAATTCAATGTTTTTGGGCCCCAGAAGCAATCTGTACATGCCTACTCCGTGTTAGAGTATTTTCAAAATACAGGCCCAAAACATGCTGAAAATCGATATTTGAGGTGCCCTAAGTCAATATGTGTATGCATCTTCTGTATCCGTTTATATCCCAAATTCAGGCTCAAAACACCCGAAAATTCGATATTTTTGGGTCCCAGAAGCGATCTGTACATGCCTACTCAGTGCTAGAATGTTTTCAAAATATAGGCTTAAAACATGCTAAAAATCGATAATTTAGGTGCCCAAAGTCGATATGTGCATGCATCTTCAATACTCGTTTATATCTCAAATGCTGGCTCAAAATACCTGAAAATTCAATATTTTTGGGTCACAGAAACGATCTGTACATGCCTACTCCGTGTTAGAGTATTTTCAAAATTCAGGCCCAAAACATGCTGAAAATCGATATTTTAGCTCACATAGTCGATATGTGCATGCATCTTCTGTACCCGTTTATATCTCAAATTCAGGCTCAAAACACCAGAAAATTCAATTTTTTTGGGTTCAAGAAGCGATCTGTACATGCCTACTCAGTGCTTGAATTTTTCCAAAATACAGGCTTAAAACATGCTAAAAATCGATATTTTTGGTGTCCCAAGTCAATAAGTATGTTCTGTACCCGTTTATATCCCAAATTCATGCTCAAAACACCCGTAAATTCGATATATTTGGGTCCCAGAAGCAATCTGTACAAGCCTACTCCGTGTTAGAGTATTTTCAAATTATAGGCTCAAAACATGCTAAAAATCGATATTTTGGGTGCCAAAAGTCGATATGTACATGTAATTTCTGTACCCGATTATATCTCAAATTCAGGCTCAAAACACCCCAAAATTCGATATTTTTGTGTCCCAGAAGCGATCTGTACATGCCTACTCCGTGTTAGAATACTTTCAAAATACAGGTCCAAAACATGCTCAAAATCGATATTTTGGGTGCCCAAAGTCGATATGTGCATGCATCTTCTGTACCCGTTTATATCTCAAATTCAGGCTCAAAACACCCGAAAATTCGGTATTTTTGAGTCAAAGAAGCGATCTGTACATGCCTAATCAGTGCTAGAATTTTTTCAAAAAAAAAAAACAATACATGCTAACAATCGATCTTTTAGGTGCCCAATGTCAATATGTGTATGCATCTTCTGTACCCGTTTATATCTCAAATTCAGGCTCAAAACACCCGAAAATTTGATATTTTTGGGTCCAAGAAGAGATCTGTACATGCCTACTCAGTGCTAGAATGTTTGCAAAATATAGGCTCAAAACATGCTAAAAATCGATATTTTATGTTTCCCAAGTCGATATGTGCATGGATATTCTGTACCAGTTTATATCTCAAATTTAGGCTCAAAACACCCGAAAATTCGATATTCTTGGGTCCTAGATTCAATCTGTATATGCCTACTCCGTGTTTAAGTATTTTCAAAATACATGCCCAAAACATGCTGAAAATCGATATTTTAGCTGCCCATAGTCAATATGTGCATGCATCTTCTGTACCCGTTTATATCTTAAATTCAGGCTCTAAACACCCGAAAATTCGGTATTTTTGGGTCCCAGAAGCGATCTCGTATACATGCCTACTCAGTGTTAGAGTACTTTAAAAGTACAGGCCATAAAACATGCTGAAAATCGATATTTTAGGTGCCCAAAGTCGATATGTGCATCCATCTTCTGCACCCGTTTATATCTCAAATTCAGGCTAAAACACCCGAAAATTCGATATTTTTGGGTCCCAGAAGCGATCTGTACATGCCTACTCCGTGTTAGAATATTTTCAAAATAGAGGCCCAAAATATGCTCAAAATCGATATTTTAGGTGCCCATAGTCGATATGTACATGCATCTTCTGTACCCGTTTATATCTCAAATTCAGGCTCAAAACACCCGAAAATTCAATATTTTTGGGTCCCAGAAGCGATCTGTACATGCCTATTTCGTGTTAGAGTATTTTCAAAATACAGGCCAAAAACATGCTGAAAATCGATATTTGAGGTGCTCAAAGTCAATATGTGTATGCATGTTCTGTACCCTTTTATATCAAAAATTCAGGCTCAAAATACCCGAAAATTCTATATTTTTGGGTCCCAGAAGCGATTTGTACATGTCTACTCAGTGATAGAATATTTTCAAAGTATTGGCCCAAAACATACTACAAATCGATATTATGGGTGCCCAAAGTCTATAAGTGCATGCATCTTCTGTACCCGTTTATATCTCAAATTCAGGCTGAAAATACCTGAAAATTAGATATTTCTGTGTCCCAGAAGCAATATGTACATGCCTACTCCTTCTTAGAATGTTTTAAAGATACAGACCCAAAACATGCTGAAAATCGATATATTTGGTGCAAAAAGTCGATATGTGCATGCATCTTCAGTATTCATTTATATCTCAAATTCAGGCTCAAAACACCCGAAAATTCGGTATTTTTGGGTCCCAGAAGCGATCTGTACATGTCTTCTCAGTGCTAGATTGTTTTGAAAATATAGGCTTAAAACATGCTAAAAATCGATATTTAATGTGTCCCAAGTCGATATGTGCATGCATGTTCTGTACCCGTTTATATCTCAAATTTAGGCTCAAAACACCCGAAAATTCTATATTTTTGGGTCCCAGAAGCAATCTGTATATGCCTACTCCGTATTTGAGTATTTTCAAAATACATGCCCAAAACATGCTAAAAATCGATATTTTAGCTTCCCATAGTCGATATGTGCACGCATCTTCTGTACCCGTTTATATCTCAAATTCAGGCTCAAAACACCCGAACATTTAATATTTTTGGGTCCCAGAAGCGATCTGTACATGCCTACTCCGTGTTAGAGTACTTTCAAAATACAGTCCATAAATAATGCTAAAAATCGATATTTAAGGTGCCCAAAGTGGATATGAGCATGCATTTTCTGTACCCGAATATATCTCAAATTCAGGCTCAAAATACCCGAAAATTCGATATTTTTGGGTCACTAAAGCGATCTGTACATGCCTACTCCTTGTTAGAGTATTTTCAAAATATAGGCTTAAAACATGCTAAAAATCGTTATTTTACGTGTCCAAAGTCGATATGTGCATACATCTTTTGTACCCGTTTATATCCCAAATTCAGGCTCAAAACACCCGAAAATTCGATATTTTTGGGTCACAGAAGCGATCTGTACATGCCTACACAGTAATAGAATATTTTTAAATTATAGGCTCAAAACAAGCTAAAAATCGATATCTTAGGTACGGAATGTCGATATGTGCATGCGTATTCTGTGCCCGTTTATATCTCAAATTCAGGCTCAAAACACCCGAAAATTCGATATATTTTGGTCACTTAAGCGATCTGTACATGCCTACTCCGTGTTAGAGTATTTTCAAAATACAGGCCCAAAACATGCTCAAAATCGATATTTTTGGTGCAAAGAGTCGATATCTGCATGCATCTTTATTACCTGTTTACATATCAAATTCAGGCTCAAAACACCCGAAAATTCAATATTTTTGGGTTCCAAAAGCGATCTGTACATGCCTACTCAGTGCTAGAATGTTTTCAAAATACATGCCCAAAACATGCTGAAAATCGATATTTTAGCTGCAAATAGTCGATATGTGCATGCATCTTCTGTACCCGTTTATATCTCAAATTCAGGCTCAAAACACCCGAAAATTTAATATTTTTGGGTCCCAGAAGCGATCTGTACATGCCTACTCCGTGTTAGAGTACTTTCAAAATACAGGCCATAAAAAATGCTAAAAATCGATATTTTAGGTGCCCAAAGTCGATATGTGCATGCATCTTCTGTACTCGTTTATATCTCAAATTCAGGCTGAAAAAAACCGAAAATTCGATATTTTTGGGTCCCAGAAGCAATCTGTGCATGCCTACTCCGTGTTAGAGTACTTTCAAAATACATGCCCAAAACATGCTGAAAATCGATATTTTAGCTGCCCATAGTCGATATGTGCATGCATCTTCTGTACCCGTTTATATCTCAAATTCAGGCTGAAAAAACCCGAAAATTCGATATTTTTGGGGCCCAGAAGCGATCTGTGCATGCCTACTCCTTGTTAGAGTACTTTCAAAATACATGCCCAAAACATGCTGAAAATCGATATTTTAGGTGCCCAAAATCGATATGTGCATGCATCTTCTGTACCCGTTTATATCTCAAATTCAGGCTGAAAAAACCCTAAAATTCGATATTTTTGGGTCCCAGAAGCGATCTGTGCATGCTTACTCCGTGTTAGAGTACTTTCAAAATACATGCCCAAAACATGCTGAAAATCGATATTTTAGCTGCCCATAGTCGATATGTGCATGCATCTTCTGTACCCGTTTATATCTCAAATTCAGGCTGAAAAAACCCGAAAATTCGATATTTTTGGGTCCCAGAAGCGATCTGTGCATGCCTACTCCTTGTTAGAGTACTTTTAAAATACATGCCCAAAACATGCTGAAAATCGATATTTTAGCTGCCCTTAGTCGATATGTGCATGCATCTTCTGTACCCGTTTATATCTCAAATTCAGGCTGAAAACACCCGAAAATTCGATATTTTTGGGTCCCAGAAGCGATCTGTACATGTCTACTCAGTGCTAAAATGTTTTAAAAATATAGGCTTAAAACATGCTAAAATTCGATATTTTAGCTCCACATAGTCGATATGTGCATGCTTCTTCTGTACCCGTTTATATCTCAAATTCAGGCTCAAAACACCCGAAAATTCGATATTTTTGGGTCCCAGAAGCGATCTGTACATGCCTACTCCGTGTTAGAGTACTTTCAAAATTCAGGCCCAAAACATGCTGAAAATCGATATTTTACGTGCCCAAAGTGGATATGAGCATGAATCTTCTGTACCCGATTATATCTCAAATTCAGTCTCAAAATACCCGAAAATTCAATGTTTTTGGGTCCCAGAAGCAATCTGTATATGCCTATTCCGTGTTAGAGTATTTACAAAATACAGGCCCAAAACATGCTGAAAATCGATATTTTGGGTACCCAAAGTGGATATCTGCATGCATCTTCAGTACCCGTTTATATCTCAAATTCAGGCTAAAAACGACGGAAAATTCAATATTTTTGGGTCCCAGAAGCGATCTGTACATGACTACTCAGTGCTAGAATGTTTTCACGATACAGACCCAAAATATGCTCAAAATCGATATTTTAAGTGCAAAAAGTCGATATGTGCATGCATCTTCAGTCCCTGTTTATATCTTAAATGCAGGCTCAAAACACCCAAAAATTCAATATTTTTGGGTCCCCGAAGCGATCTGTACATGTCTACTTAGTGCTAGAATGTTTTCAAAATATAGGCTTAAAATATGCTAAAAATCGATATTTTACGTGTCCAAAGTCGATATGTGAATACATCTTTTGTACCCGTTTATATCCCAAATTCTGGATCAAAACACCCGAAAATTCGATATTTTTGGGTCCCAGAAGCAATCTGTACATGCCTACTCCGTGTTAGAGTACTTTCAAAATACAGGCCATAAAACATGCTGAAAATCGATATTTTATGTGCCCAAAGTCGATATGTGCATGCATCTTCTGTACCCGTTTATATCTCAAATTCAGGCTCAAAACACCCGAAAATTCGATATTTTTGGGTCCCAGAAGCGATCTGTACATGCCTACTCTGTGTTAGAGTATTTTCAAAATATAGGCCCAAAACATGCTAAAAATCGATATTTTGGGTGCCGAAAATTGATATCTGCATGCATCTTCAGTACCCGTTTATATCTCAAATTCAGGCTCAAAACGACGGAAAATTCAATACTTTTGGGTCCCAGAAGCGATCTGTACATGCCTACTCAGTGCTAGAATCTTTTCAAAATATAGGCTCAAAACATGCTGAAAATCGATATTTGAGGTGTCCAAAGTCGATATGTGCATGCATCTTCTGTACCCGTTTATATCCCAAATTCAGGCTCAAAACACCCGAAAATTAGATATTATTGTGTCACAGAAGATATCTGTACATGCCTAATTCGTGTAAGAGTATTTTCAAAATACAGGCCCAAAACATACTAAAAGTCGATATTTAAGGTGCGCAAAGTCGATATGTGCATGCATCTTCTGTACCCGTTTATATCCCAAATTCAGGCTCAAAACACCCGAAAATTAGATATTATTGTGTCACAGAAGATATCTGTACATTCCTACTTCGTGTAAGAGTATTTTCAAAATACATGCCCAAAACATGCTGAAAATCGATATTTTGGGTGCCCAAAGTCGATTAGTGCATGCATCTTCTGTACCCGTATATATCTAAAATTCAGACTCAAGACACCCGAAAAATCGATATTTTTGGGTTCCAGAAGCGACTTGTACATGCCTACTCTTTGCTAGAATGTTTTCAAGATACAGACCCAAAATATGCTCAAAATCGATATTTTTGGTGCAAAAAGTCGATATGTGCATGCAACTTCAGTAGCCGTTTATATCTCAAATGCAGGCTCAAAACACCCGAAAATTCGATATTTTTGGGTCAGAGAAGCGATCTGTACATGCCTACTCAGTAACAAAATATTTTTAAAATATAGGCCGAAAACAAGCTAAAAATCGAGATTTTAGGTGCCCAAATTCGATATGTGCATTCATCTTCTGTACCCGTTTATATCTCAATTTCAGGCTAAAAACACCCGAAAAATCGATATTTTTGTGTCCCAGAAGTGATCTGTAGATGCTTACTTCTTGTTAGAGTATTTTCACAATACAGACCCAAAACATGCTCAAAATCGATATTTTAGGTGCAAAGAGTCGATATGTGCATGCATCTTCATTACCTGTTTACATATCAAATTCAGGCTCAAAACACCCGAAAATTCAATATTTTTGGGTTCCAGAAGTGATCTGTACATGCCTACTCAGTGCTAGAATCTTTTCAAAATATAGGCTCAAAACATGCTAAAAATCGATAATTTAGGTGTCCAAAGTCGATATATGCATGCATCTTCTGTACCCGTTTATATCCCAAATTCAGGCTCAAAACATCCGAAAATTAAATATTATTGTGTCACAGAAGATATCTGTACATGCCTACTTCGTGTTAGAGTATTTTTAAAATACATGCCCAAAACATGCTGAAAATCGATATTTTGGGTGCCCAAAGTCGATATGTGCATGCATCTTCTGTACCCGTTTATATCTCAAATTCAGGCTTAAAACAACCGAAAATTCGATATTTTTGGGTCCCAGAAGCGATCTGTACATGCCTACTCCGTGTTAGAGTACTTTAAAAAAAAAGGCCCGAAACATGATGAAAGTCGTAATTTTAGGTGCCCAAAGTGGATATTAGCATGCATCTTCTGTACCCGATTATATCTCAAATTCTGGCTCAAAATTCCCGAAAATTCGATGTTTTTGGGCCCCAGAAGCAATCTGTACATGCCTATTCCGTGTTAGAGTATTTTCAAAATATAGGCCCAAAACATGCTAAAAATCGATATTTTGGGTGCCGAAAATTGATATCTGCATGCATCTTCAGTACCCGTTTATATCTCAAATTCAGGCTCAAAACGACGGAAAATTCAATACTTTTGGGTCCCAGAAGCGATCTGTACATGCCTACTCAGTGCTAGAATCTTTTCAAAATATAGGCTCAAAACATGCTGAAAATCGATATTTGAGGTGTCCAAAGTCGATATGTGCATGCATCTTCTGTACCCGTTTATATCCCAAATTCAGGCTCAAAACACCCGAAAATTAGATATTATTGTGTCACAGAAGATATCTGTACATGCCTAATTCGTGTAAGAGTATTTTCAAAATACAGGCCCAAAACATACTAAAAGTCGATATTTAAGGTGCGCAAAGTCGATATGTGCATGCATCTTCTGTACCCGTTTATATCCCAAATTCAGGCTCAAAACACCCGAAAATTAGATATTATTGTGTCACAGAAGATATCTGTACATTCCTACTTCGTGTAAGAGTATTTTCAAAATACATGCCCAAAACATGCTGAAAATCGATATTTTGGGTGCCCAAAGTCGATTAGTGCATGCATCTTCTGTACCCGTATATATCTAAAATTCAGACTCAAGACACCCAAAAAATCGATATTTTTGGGTTCCAGAAGCGACTTGTACATGCCTACTCTTTGCTAGAATGTTTTCAAGATACAGACCCAAAATATGCTCAAAATCGATATTTTTGGTGCAAAAAGTCGATATGTGCATGCAACTTCAGTAGCCGTTTATATCTCAAATGCAGGCTCAAAACACCCGAAAATTCGATATTTTTGGGTCAGAGAAACGATCTGTACATGCCTACTCAGTAACAAAATATTTTTAAAATATAGGCCGAAAACAAGCTAAAAATCGAGATTTTAGGTGCCCAAATTCGATATGTGCATTCATCTTCTGTACCCGTTTATATCTCAATTTCAGGCTAAAAACACCCGAAAAATCGATATTTTTGTGTCCCAGAAGTGATCTGTACATGCCTACTTCTTGTTAGAGTATTTTCACAATACAGACCCAAAACATGCTCAAAATCGATATTTTAGGTGCAAAGAGTCGATATGTGCATGCATCTTCATTACCTGTTTACATATCAAATTCAGGCTCAAAACACCCGAAAATTCAATATTTTTGGGTTCCAGAAGTGATCTGTACATGCCTACTCAGTGCTAGAATCTTTTCAAAATATAGGCTCAAAACATGCTAAAAATCGATAATTTAGGTGTCCAAAGTCGATATATGCATGCATCTTCTGTACCCGTTTATATCCCAAATTCAGGCTCAAAACATCCGAAAATTAAATATTATTGTGTCACAGAAGATATCTGTACATGCCTACTTCGTGTTAGAGTATTTTTAAAATACATGCCCAAAACATGCTGAAAATCGATATTTTGGGTGCCCAAAGTCGATATGTGCATGCATCTTCTGTACCCGTTTATATATCAAATTCAGGCTTAAAACAACCGAAAATTCGATATTTTTGGGTCCCAGAAGCGATCTGTACATGCCTACTCCGTGTTAGAGTACTTTAAAAAAAAAGGCCCGAAACATGATGAAAGTCGTAATTTTAGGTGCCCAAAGTGGATATTAGCATGCATCTTCTGTACCCGATTATATCTCAAATTCTGGCTCAAAATTCCCGAAAATTCGATGTTTTTGGGCCCCAGAAGCAATCTGTACATGCCTATTCCGTGTTAGAGTATTTTCAAAATATAGGCCCAAAACATGCTGAAAATCGATATTTGAGGTGCCCAAAGTCAATTTGTGTATGTATCTTCTGTACCCGTTTATATCCTAAATTCAGGCTCAAAACACCCGAAAATTCGATATTTTTGGGTCCCAGAAGCGATCTGTACATGCTTACTCTGTGTTAGAGTATTTTCAAAATATAGGCCCAAAACATGCTAAAAATCGATATTTTAGGTGTCCAAAGTCGATATGTGCATGCATCTTCTGTACCCGTTAATATCCCAAATTCAGGCTCAAATCACCCGAAAATTAGATATTTTTGTGTCACAGAAGATATCTGTACATGCCTACTTCGTGTTAGAGTATTTTCAAAATACATCCTCAAAACATGCTGAAAATCGATATTATGGGTGCCCAAAGTCGATATGTGCATGCATCTTCTGTACTCGTTTATATCTTAAATTCAGGCTCAAAACACCCGAAAAATCGATATTTTTGGGTCCCAGAAGCGATCTGTACATGCCTACTTCTTGTTAGAGTATTTTTACAATACGGACCCAAAACATGCTCAAAATCGATATGTTAGGTGCAAAGAGTCGATATGATTATGCATCTTCATTATCTGTTTTCATATCAAATTCAGGCTCAAAACTCCCAAAAATTCAATATTTTTGGGTTCCAGAAGCGATCTTTACATGCCTACTCAGTCCTAGAATGTTTTCAAAATATAGGCTCAAAACATGCTAAAAATCGATATTTTAGGTGTCCCAAGTCAATAAGTGCATGCATGTTCTGTACCCGTTTATATCTCAAATTCAAGCTGAAAACACTCGAAAATTCGTTATTTTTGGGTCCCAGAAGCCATCTGTACATGCCTACTCCGTGTTAGAGTATTTTCAAAATACAGACCCAAAACATGCCCAAAATCGATATTTTAGGTGCAAAAAGTCGATATGTGCATGCATATTCAGTACCCGTTTATATCTCAAATTCAGGCTCAAAACACCCGAAAATTCGATATTTTTGGGTTTTAGATGCAATCTGTATATGCCTACTCCGTGTTTAAGTATTTTCAAAATACATGCCCAAAACATGCTGAAAATTGATATTTTATCTGCCCTTAGTCAATATGTGCATGCATCTTCCGTACCCGTTTATATCTTAAATTCAGTCTCTAAACACCCGAAAATTCGATATTTTTGGGTCCCAGAAACGATCTGTACATGCCTACGCAATGCTAGAATGTTTTCAAGATACAGACCTAAAACATGCTAAAAATCGATATTTTAGATGCCCAATGTCGATATGTGCATGCATCTTCTGTACTGTACCCGTTTATATCTCAAATTCAGGCTCAAAACTCCCAAAAATTCGGTATTTTTGGGTCCCAGAAGCGATCTGTGCATGCCTACTCAGTGCTAGAATATTTTCAAAATAAAAGCCCAATACATGCTAAAAATCGATATTTTATGTGCCCAATGTCGATATGTGCATGCATCTTCTGTACACGTTTATATCTCAAATTCAGGCTCAAAACACCCGAAAATTCGATATTTTTGGGTCCAAGAAGAGATCTGTACATGCCTACTCAGTGATAGAATGTTTGCAAAATATAGGCTCAAAATATGCTAAAAATCGATATTTTAGGTGTCCCAAGTCGATGTGTGCATAGATATTCTGTACCAGTTTATATCTCAAATATAGGCTCAAAACACCCGAAAATTCGAAGTTTTTGGGTCCTAGATGCAATCTGTATATGCCTACTCCGTGTTTAGGTATTTTCAAAATACATGCCCAAAACATGCTAAAAATCGATATTTTAGCTGCCCATAGTCAATATGTGCATGCATCTTCTGTACCCGTTTATATCTTAAATTCAGGCTCTAAACACCCGAAAATTCGGTATTTTTGGGTCCCAGAAGCGATCTGGTATACATGCCTACTCAGTGTTAGAGTACTTTAAAAATACAGGCCATAAAACATGCTGACAATCGATATTTTAGGTGTCCCAAGTCGATGTGTGCATAGATATTCTGTACCAGTTTATATCTCAAATATAGGCTCAAAACACCCAAAAATTCGATATTTTTAGGAAGGAATAACGATATGTACATGCCTACTCCGTGTTAGAGTATTTTCAAAATACAGGTCCAAAACATGCTCAAAATCGATATTTTAGGTGCCCAAAGTCTATATGTGCATGCATCTTCTGTACGCGTTTTTTATATTTCAAATTCAGGCTCAAAACACCCGAAATTTCTATATTTTTGGGTTCCAGAAGCAATCTGTACATGCCTACTCCTTGCTTGAATGTTTTCAAGATACAGACCCAAAACATGCTCAAAATCGATAATTTAGGGGCAAAAATTCGATATGTGCATGTATCTTCAGTACCGGTTTATATCTCAAATTCAGGCACAAAACACCCCAATATTCAATAGTTTTAGGTTCCAGAAGCGATCTGTACATGTCTACTACATGCTAGAATGTTTTTAAAATATAGGTTTAAAACATGCTAAAAATTTATATTTTCGGTGTCCCAAGTCGATATGTGCATGCATCTTCTGTACTCGTTTATATCTTAAATTCAGGCTCAAAACACCCGAAAATTCGATATTTTTTGGTCCCAGAAGTGACCTGTATATACCTACTCCACGCTAAAATGTTTTCAAGATACAGACCCATAACATGCCCAAAATCGATATTATAGGTGCAAAAAGTCGATATGTGCATGCTTATTCAGTACCCGTTTATATATCAAATTCAGGCTCAAAACACCCCAAAATTCGATATTTTTGGGTTTTAGATGCAATCTGTATATGCCTACTCCGTGTTTAAGTATTTTCAAAATACATGCCCAAAACATGCTGAAAATCGATATTTTAGCTGCCCATAGTCAATATGTGCATGAATCTTCTGTACGCGTTTATATCTTAAATTCAGGCTCTAAACACCCGAAAATTCGGTATTTTTGGGTTCCAGAAGCGATCTGGTATACATGCCTACTCAGTGTTAGAGTACTTTAAAAATACAGGCAATAAAACATGCTGATAATCGATATTTTAGATGCCCAAAGTCAATATGTGCATGCATCTTATGCACCCGTTTATATCTCAAATTCAGGCTGAAAACACCCTTAAATTCGGTATTTTTGTGTTCCAGAAGCGATCTGTACATCCCTACTTCTTGCTAGAATGTTTTCAAGATACAGACCCAAAACATGCTAAAAATCGATATTTTAGATGCCCAATGTCGATATGTGCATGCATCTTCTGTACTGTACCCGTTTATATCTCAAATTCAGGCTCAAAACACCCGAAAATTCAATATTTTTGTGTCCCTGAAGCGATCTGTAGATGCCTACGCAGTGTTAGAATAATTTCAAAATATTGGCCCAAAACATGCTAAAAATCGATATTTTAGGTGTCTCAAGTCGTTATGTGCATGGATGTTCTGTACCAGTTTATATCTCAAATTCAGGCTCAAAACACCCGAAAATTCGATATTTTTGGGTCCAAGAAGAGATCTGTACATGCCTACTCAGTGCTAGAATGTTTGCAAAATATAGGCTCAAAACATGCTAAAAATCGATATTTTAGGTGTCCCAAGTTGATATGTGCATGGATGTTCTGTACCAGTTTATATCTCAAATTTAGGCTCAAAACACCCGAAAATTCGATGTTTTTGGGTCCTAGATGCAATCTGTATATGCCTACTCCGTGTTTAAGTTTTTTTCAAAATACATGCCCAAAACATGCTGAAAATCGATATTTTAGCTGCTCATAGTCAATTTTTTTATTATTTTTTTTTTTTTTTCTATACCTCAACCTCGGGACTGTAGGCTGTCAGTAGCCCGTGACTCTTGCGAGGCCCCGAGATTATTGTGTGTCGCACCAGATGAGACAGTGGAGCTTCGTGGTGATGTTGGTACCGTAGCTTCTCTTCTGTCCCACTAGATGACGACACCTTATTTAAACACGTCACTATCATGAGAGAGAAGCTACACCGTCACTCACAGCATCTTGGAATATGGTCGGACATCTTCTATGTTGTGAGTTGACGACGATGTTGGGGGTATTTTCTTGACGTGTCGGCGTAGCCAGGGTATAGTTGACGAACAGCTGGACCCATCAGATCACCCCGAAAAAATCCCAGACGTTTTCTCGTTGACTCGAACTAGGGCCCTTGCCATTTGCAGTCCGTCACTTTATCCACTCAGCCACGCCTGCCCAAAGTCGATATGTGCATGCATCTTCTGTACCCGTTTATATATCAAATTCAGGCTCAAAACACCCAAAAATTCGGTATTTTTGGGTCCCGGAAGCGATCTGTGCATGCCTACTCAGTGTTAGAAAATTTTCAAAATATTGGCCCAAAACATGCTAAAAATCGATATTTTAGGTGTCCAAAGTCGATATGTCCATACATCTTTTGTACCCGTTTATATCCCAAATTCAGGCTCAAAACACCCGAAAATTCGATATTTTTGGATCCGAGAATCGATCTGTACATGCTTACTCCGTGTTAGAGTATTTTCAAAATACAGGTCCAAAACAAGCACAAAATCGATATTTTGGGTGCCCAAAGTCGATATGCGCGTTCATCTACAGTACGCGTTTTTTATATTTCAAATTCAGGCTCAAAACACCCGAAAATTCGATATTTTTGGGTCCCAGAAGCAATCTGTACATGCCTACTCCTTGCTAGAATATTTTCAAGATACAGACCCAAAACATGCTTAAAATCGATAATTTAGGTGCAAAAAGTCGATATGTGCATGTATCTTCAGTACCGGTTTACATCTCAAATTCAGGCTCAAAACACCCGAAAATTCAATATTTTTGTGTCCCAGAAGCGATCTGTAGATGAATACTCCGTGTTAGAGTACTTTTAAAATACAGGCCCAAAACATGCTGAAAATTGATATTTTAGGTGCACAAAGTCAATATGTGTATGCATTCTCTGAACCCGGTTATATCTCAAATTCAGGTTCAAAACACCCGAAAATTCAATATTTGTTGGTCCCAGAAGCGATCTGTACATGCCTACTCGGTGTTAGAGTATTTTCAAAATACAATCCGAAAATATGCTCACGATCGATATTTTAGGTGCCCATAGTCGATATGTGCATGCATCTTCAGTATCCGTTTATATCTCAAATTCAGGCTAAAAAACACCCGAAAATTCGATATTTTTGGGTTCCATAAGCGATCTGTACATGCCTACTCAGTGCTAGAATAATTTCAAGATATTGGCTCAAAACATGCTAAAAATCGATATTTTGGGTGCCCAAAGTCGAAATGTGCATGCATGCTCTGTACCCGTTTATATCTCAAATTCAGGCTCAAAACTCCCGAAAATTCGATATTTTTGGGTCCGAGAATTGATATGTACATGCCTACTCCGTGTTAGAGTATTTTCAAATTACAGGTCCAAAACATGCTTAAAATCGATATTTTGGGTGCCCAAAGTCGATATGTGCATGCTTCTATTGTTCGCGTTTTTTATATTTCAAATTCAGGCTCAAAACACCTGAAAATTCGATATTTTTGGGTCGCAGAAGCAATCTGTACATGGCTACTCCTTGCTAGAATGTTTTAAAATATAGGCTTAAAACATGCTAAATATCAATATTTTAGGTGTCCAAAGTCGATATGTGCATACATCTTTTGTACCCGTTTATATCCCAAATTCATGCTCAAAACACCCGAAAATTCGAAATTTTTGGGTCCCAGAAGCGATCTGTACATGCCTACTCCGTGTTAGAGAATGTTTTAAAAATACAGGCCCAAAACATGATAAAAATCGATATTTTTGGTGCACAAAGTCGATATGTGCATGCATCTTCTGTACTCGTTTATATCTCAAATTCATGCTCAAAACACTAGAAAATTCGATATTTTTGTGTCCCTGTAGCGATCTGTACATGCCTACTCCGTGTTAGAGGATTTTTAAAATACAGGCACAAAACATGAAGAAAACCGATATTTTACTTGCCCAATGTCAATATGTGTATGTATCTTCTGTACCCGTTTATATCCCAAATTCAGGCCTGAAACATCCGAAAATTCGATATTTTTTTGTCCCAGAAGCGATCTGTACATGCCTACTCAGTGCTAGAATATTTTCAACATATAGTCCCAAAACAAGCTAAAAATCGATATTTTAGGTGCCCGAAGTCGATATGTGCAAGCATCTTCTGTACCCGTTTATATCTCAAATTCATGCTCAAAACACCCGAAAATTCGATATTTTTTGGTCCAAGAAGCGATCTGTACATGCCTACTCCTTTCTAGAATGTTTTAAAGATACAGAATTAAAACATGCACAAAATCGATATTTTAGGTGCAAAAAGTAGATATGCGCATTTATCTTCAGTACCCGTTTATATCTCATATTCAGGCTCAAAACACCCGAAAATTCAATATTTTTGGGTCCCAGAACCGATCTGTACATGCCTAATCAGTGCGAGAATGTTTTCAAAATATAGGCTCAAAACATGCTAAAAATCGATATTTTAGGTGTCCAAAGTCGATATGTGTATACATCTTCTGTACCAGTTTATATCCCAAATTCAGGCTCAAAACACCGGAAAATTCGATATTTTAGGGTTCCAGAAGCGATCTGTACATGCCTACTCCGGGTTAGAGTATTTTCAAAATACAGGCCCAAAACATGCTCAAAATCGATATTTTAGGTGCCAAAAGTCGATATGTGCATGCATCTTCTGTATCCGTCTATATCCCAAATTCAGGTTCAAAACACCCGAAAATTCGATATTTTTGGGTCCCAGGAGCGGTCTGTACATGACTATTCCTTGCTAGAATTTTTTCAAGATACAGACCCAAAACAAGAAAAAAATCGATATTTTAGGTGCAAAAAGTCGATATGTGCATGCATCTTCTGTACCCGTTTATATCTCAAATGCAAGCTCAAAACACCCGAAAATTCCATATTTTTGGGTCACTTAAGCGATCTGTACATGCATACTCAGTGATAGAATGTTTTCAAAATGTAGGCTCAAAACATGCTAAAAACCGATATTTTAGGTGTCCAAAGTCGATATGTGCATGCATCTTCTGTACCCGTTTATATCTCAAATTCAGGCTCAAAAATCCGAAAATTCGATATTTTTGGGTCCCTTAAGCGATCTGCACATGCCTACTCAGTGCTAGAATGTTTTTAAAATAGTGGCTTAAAACATGCTATAAATCGATATTTTAGGTGTCCAAAGTCGATATGTGCATGCATCTTCTGTACCCGTTTATATCTCAAATTCAGGCTCAAAACACCCGAAAATTCGATATTTTTGGGTCCCAAAAGCGACCTGTACATGCCTACTAAGTGTTAAAGTATTTTCAAAATACAGGCCCAAAACATGCTGAAAATCGATATTTTAGGTGCCCAAAGTCAATATGTGTATGCATCTTCTGTACCCATCTATATCCCAAATTCTGGTTCTAAACACCAGAAAATTCGATATTTTTTGGTCCCAGAAGCGATCTGTACATGCCTACTCCTTGCTAGAATGTTTTCAAGATACAAACCCAAAACATGCTCAAAATCGATATTTTAGGTGCAAAAAGTCGATATGTGGATGCATACTCTGTACACGGTTATATCCCAAATTCAGGCTCAAAACACCCGAAAATTCGATATTTTTGGGTCCCAAAAGCGATCTGTACATGCCTTCTCAGTGCTAGAATATTTTCAAAATATATCCCCAAAACATGCTGTAATCGATATTTTAGGTGCCCAAAGTCGATATGTGCATGCATCTTCAGTACCTGTTTATATCTCAAATTCAGGCTCAAAACTCCCGAAAATTCAATATTTTTGAATCCCAGGAGCGATCTGTACATGCCTACTCAGTGCTAGAATATTTTCAAAATATAGGCCCAAAACATACTAAAAATCGATATTTTGGCTGCAAAAGTCGATATGTGCATGCATCTTCTGTACCCGTTTATAACTCAAATTCAGGCTCAAAACACCCAAAAATTCAATATTTTTGGGTCCCAGAAGCGATCTGTACATGCCTACTCCGTGTTAAGTATTTTCAAAATACAGGCCCAAAACATGCTAAAAATCGATATTTTAGGTGCCCAAAGTCAATATGTGTATGCATCTTCTGTACCCGTTTATATCTCAAATTCAGGCTCAAAACACAAGAAAATTCGATATTTTTGGGTCTCCGAAGCGATCTGTACATGCCTACTCCGTGTTAGAGTATTTTCAAAATACAGGCCCAAAACATGCTCAAAATCGATATTTTAGGTGCCCAAAGTCGATATGTGCATGCATCTTCTATATCCGCCTATATCCCAAATTCAGGTTCAAAACACTCGGAATTTCGATATTTTGGGGTCCCAGAAGCGATCTGTATATGCCTACTCCTTGCTAGAATTTTTTCAAGATACAGACCCAAAACATGATCAAAATCGATATTTTAGGTGCAAAGAGTCGATATGTGCATGCATCTTCTGTACCTGTTTATATCTCAAATTCAGGCTCAAAACACTCGAAAATTCCATATCTTTGGGTCCCTTAAGCGATCTGTACATGCATACTCAGTGCTAGAATGTGTTCAAAATAGAGGCCGAAAACATACTAAAAACCGATATTTTAGGTGTCCAAAGTCGATATGTGCATGCATCTTCTGTACCCGTTTATATCTCAAATTCAGGCTCAAAACACTCGAAAATTCCATATTTTTGGGTCCCTTAAGCGATCTGTACATGCATACTCAGTGCTAGAATGTTTTCAAAATACAATCCCAAAACATGCTGAAAATCGATATTTTATGTGCCCAAAGTCAATATGTGTATGCATCTTCTGTACCCGTGTATATCCCTAATTCAGGTTCAAAACACCAGAAAATTCGATATTTTTGGGTCCCAGAAGCGATCTGTACATGCCTACTCCTTGGTAGAATGCTTTCAAATTATACGCCCAAAACATACTAAAAATCGATATTTTGGGTGCCAAAGTCGATATGTGCATGCATCTTCTGTACCCGTTTATATCTCAAATTCAGGCTCAAAACACCCAAAAAATCGATATTTTTGTGTCCCAGAAGCGATCTGTACATGTCTACACCGTGTTTGAGTATTTTCAAGATGCAAAACCCAAAACATGCTCAAAATCGATATTTTAAGTGCAAAAAGTCGATATGTGCATGCATCTTCTGTACCCGTTTATATCTCAAATTCAGGCTCAAAACACCCGAAAATTCGATATTTTTGGGTCCCAAAAGCGATCTGTACATGTCTACTCCGTGTTAGAGTATTTTTTAAATACAGGCCTAAAATATACTAAAAATCGATATTTTAGGTGCCCAAAGTCGATATGTGCATGCATCTTCTGTACCCGTTTATATCTCAAATTCAGGCTCAAAACACCCGAAAATTCAATATTTTTGGGTCCCAGAAGCGATCTGTACGTGCATACTCCATGTTAGAGTGTTTTTAAAATACAGGCCCAAAACATGCTAAAAATCGATATTTTATGTGCCCAAAGTCAATATATGTATGCATCTTCTGTACCCGTGTATATCCCTAATTCAGGTTCAAAACACCAGAAAATTCGATGTTTTTGGTTACCAGAAGCGATCTGTACATGCCTACTCCTTGCTAGAATGTTTTTAAGATACAGACCTAAAACTTGTCAAAATCGATATTTTAAGTGTAAAAAGTCGATATGTGCATGCATCTTCTGTACCCGTTTATATCTCAAATTCAGGCTCAGAACTCCGAAAATTCGATATTTTTGGGTCCCTTAAGCAATCTGCACATGCCTACTCAGTGCTAAAATGTTTTTAAAATACAGGCTTAAAACATGCTATAAATCGATATTTTAGGTGTCCAATGTCGATATGTGCATGCATCTTCTGTACCCGTTTATATCTCAAATTCAGGCTCAAAACACCCAAAAAATCAATATTTTTGTGTCCCAGAAGCGATCACTACATGCCTACTCCGTGTTAGAGTATTTTCAAAATACAGGCCCAAAACATGCTTAAAATCGATATTTTAGGTGCCCAAAGTCGATATGTGCATGCATCTTATGTATCCGTTTATATCTCAAATTCTGGCTCAAAACACCCAAAAAATCGATATTTGTGTGTCCCTGAAGCGATCTGTACATGCCTACTCCGTGTTAAAGTATTTTCCAAATACAGGCCCAAAACATGCTGAAAATCTATATTTTAGGTGCCCAAAGTCAATATGTTTATAAATCTTCTGTACCCGTCTATATCCCAAATTCAGGTTCAAAACACCAGAAAATTCGGTATTTTTTGGTTCCAAAAGCGATCTGTACATGCCTACTCCTTGCTAGAATGTTTTCAAGATACAGATCCAAAATATGCTCAAAAACGATATTTTAGGTGCAAAAAGTCGATATGTGCATGCATCCTCTGTACCCGGTTATATCCCAAATTCTGGGTCAAAACAAGCGAAAATTCGATAATTTTGGGTCCCAGAAGCGATCTGTACATGGCTACTCAGTGCTAGAATATTTTCAAATTATACGCCCAAAACATACTAAAAATCTATATTTTTCGTGCCAAAGTCGATATGTGCATGCATCTTCTGTACCCGTTTATATCTCAAATTCAGGCTCAAAACACCCGAAAATCCAATGTTTTTGGGTCCCAGAAGCGATCTGAACGTGCATACTCCGTGTTAGAGTGTTTTTAAAATACAGGCCCAAAACATGCTGAAAATCGATATTTTAGGTGCAAAAAGTCAATATGTGTATGCATCTTCTGTACCCGTGTATATCCCTAATACTGGTTCATAACACCAGAAAATTCGATATTTTTGGGTCCCAGAAGCGATCTGTACATGCCTACTCCTTGCTAGAATGTTTTCAAGATACAAACCCAAAACATGCTCAAAATCGATATTTTAGGTGCAAAAAGTCGATATGTGGATGCATACTCTGTACACGGTTATATCCCAAATTCAGGCTCAAAACACCCGAAAATTCGATATTTTTGGGTCCCAAAAGCGATCTGTACATGCCTTCTCAGTGCTAGAATATTTTCAAAATATATCCCCAAAACATGCTGTAATCGATATTTTAGGTGCCCAAAGTCGATATGTGCATGCATCTTCAGTACCTGTTTATATCTCAAATTCAGGCTCAAAACTCCCGAAAATTCAATATTTTTGAATCCCAGGAGCGATCTGTACATGCCTACTCAGTGCTAGAATATTTTCAAAATATAGGCCCAAAACATACTAAAAATCGATATTTTGGCTGCAAAAGTCGATATGTGCATGCATCTTCTGTACCCGTTTATAACTCAAATTCAGGCTCAAAACACCCAAAAATTCAATATTTTTGGGTCCCAGAAGCGATCTGTACATGCCTACTCCGTGTTAAGTATTTTCAAAATACAGGACCAAAACATGCTAAAAATCGATATTTTAGGTGCCCAAAGTCAATATGTGTATGCATCTTCTGTACCCGTTTATATCTCAAATTCAGGCTCAAAACACAAGAAAATTCGATATTTTTGGGTCTCCGAAGCGATCTGTACATGCCTACTCCGTGTTAGAGTATTTTCAAAATACAGGCCCAAAACATGCTCAAAATCGATATTTTAGGTGCCCAAAGTCGATATGTGCATGCATCTTCTATATCCGCCTATATCCCAAATTCAGGTTCAAAACACTCGGAATTTCGATATTTTGGGGTCCCAGAAGCGATCTGTATATGCCTACTCCTTGCTAGAATTTTTTCAAGATACAGACCCAAAACATGATCAAAATCGATATTTTAGGTGCAAAGAGTCGATATGTGCATGCATCTTCTGTACCTGTTTATATCTCAAATTCAGGCTCAAAACACTCGAAAATTCCATATCTTTGGGTCCCTTAAGCGATCTGTACATGCATACTCAGTGCTAGAATGTGTTCAAAATAGAGGCCGAAAACATACTAAAAACCGATATTTTAGGTGTCCAAAGTCGATATGTGCATGCATCTTCTGTACCCGTTTATATCTCAAATTCAGGCTCAAAACACTCGAAAATTCCATATTTTTGGGTCCCTTAAGCGATCTGTACATGCATACTCAGTGCTAGAATGTTTTCAAAATACAAGCCCAAAACATGCTGAAAATCGATATTTTATGTGCCCAAAGTCAATATGTGTATGCATCTTCTGTACCCGTGTATATCCCTAATTCAGGTTCAAAACACCAGAAAATTCGATATTTTTGGGTCCCAGAAGCGATCTGTACATGCCTACTCCTTGGTAGAATGCTTTCAAATTATACGCCCAAAACATACTAAAAATCGATATTTTGGGTGCCAAAGTCGATATGTGCATGCATCTTCTGTACCCGTTTATATCTCAAATTCAGGCTCAAAACACCCAAAAAATCGATATTTTTGTGTCCCAGAAGCGATCTGTACATGTCTACACCGTGTTTGAGTATTTTCAAGATGCAAAACCCAAAACATGCTCAAAATCGATATTTTAAGTGCAAAAAGTCGATATGTGCATGCATCTTCTGTACCCGTTTATATCTCAAATTCAGGCTCAAAACACCCGAAAATTCGATATTTTTGGGTCCCAAAAGCGATCTGTACATGTCTACTCCGTGTTAGAGTATTTTTTAAATACAGGCCTAAAATATACTAAAAATCGATATTTTAGGTGCCCAAAGTCGATATGTGCATGCATCTTCTGTACCCGTTTATATCTCAAATTCAGGCTCAAAACACCCGAAAATTCAATATTTTTGGGTCCCAGAAGCGATCTGTACGTGCATACTCCATGTTAGAGTGTTTTTAAAATACAGGCCCAAAACATGCTAAAAATCGATATTTTATGTGCCCAAAGTCAATATATGTATGCATCTTCTGTACCCGTGTGTATCCCTAATTCAGGTTCAAAACACCAGAAAATTCGATATTTTTGGTTACCAGAAGCGATCTGTACATGCCTACTCCTTGCTAGAATGTTTTTAAGATACAGACCTAAAACTTGTCAAAATCGATATTTTAAGTGTAAAAAGTCGATATGTGCATGCATCTTCTGTACCCGTTTATATCTCAAATTCAGGCTCAGAACTCCGAAAATTCGATATTTTTGGGTCCCTTAAGCAATCTGCACATGCCTACTCAGTGCTAAAATGTTTTTAAAATACAGGCTTAAAACATGCTATAAATCGATATTTTAGGTGTCCAATGTCGATATGTGCATGCATCTTCTGTACCCGTTTATATCTCAAATTCAGGCTCAAAACACCCAAAAAATCAATATTTTTGTGTCCCAGAAGCGATCACTACATGCCTACTCCGTGTTAGAGTATTTTCAAAATACAGGCCCAAAACATGCTTAAAATCGATATTTTAAGTGCCCAAAGTCGATATGTGCATGCATCTTATGTATCCGTTTATATCTCAAATTCTGGCTCAAAACACCCAAAATATCGATATTTTTGTGTCCCTGAAGCGATCTGTACATGCCTACTCCGTGTTAAAGTATTTTCCAAATACAGGCCCAAAACATGCTGAAAATCTATATTTTAGGTGCCCAAAGTCAATATGTTTATAAATCTTCTGTACCCGTCTATATCCCAAATTCAGGTTCAAAACACCAGAAAATTCGGTATTTTTTGGTTCCAAAAGCGATCTGTACATGCCTACTCCTTGCTAGAATGTTTTCAAGATACAGACCCAAAATATGCTCAAAAACGATATTTTAGGTGCAAAAAGTCGATATGTGCATGCATCCTCTGTACCCGGTTATATCCCAAATTCTGGGTCAAAACAAGCGAAAATTCGATAATTTTGGGTCCCAGAAGCGATCTGTACATGGCTACTCAGTGCTAGAATATTTTCAAATTATACGCCCAAAACATACTAAAAATCTATATTTTTCGTGCCAAAGTCGATATGTGCATGCATCTTCTGTACCCGTTTATATCTCAAATTCAGGCTCAAAACACCCGAAAATCCAATGTTTTTGGGTCCCAGAAGCGATCTGAACGTGCATACTCCGTGTTAGAGTGTTTTTAAAATACAGGCCCAAAACATGCTGAAAATCGATATTTTAGGTGCAAAAAGTCAATATGTGTATGCATCTTCTGTACCCGTGTATATCCCTAATACTGGTTCATAACACCAGAAAATTCGATATTTTTGGGTCCCAGAAGCGATCTGTACATGCCTACTCCTTGCTAGAATGTTTTCAAGATACAGACCCAAAACATGCTTAAAAATCGATATTTTAAGTGCAAAAAGTCGATATGTGCATGCATCTTCTGTACCCGTTTATATCTCAAATTCAGGCTCAAAACACCCAAAAAATCGATATTTTTGTGTCCCAGATGCAATCTGTACATGTCTACTCCGTGTTAGAGTATTTTCAAAATACAGGCCCAAAACATGCTCAAAATCGATATTTTAGGTGCCCAAAGTCGATATGTGCATGCATCTTCTGAATCCGTTTATATCTCAAATTCAGGCTCAAAACACTCGAAAATTCGATATTTTTGGGTCTCAGAAGCGATCTGTACATGCCTACTCCGTGTTAATGTATTTTCAAAATACAGGCCCAAAACATGCTGAAAATCTATATTTTAGGTGCCCAAAGTCAATATGTGTATGCATCTTCTGTACCCGTCTATATCCCTAATTCAGGTTCAAAACACCACAAAAATTCGGCATTTTTGGGTCCCAGAAGCGATCTGTACATGCCTACTCCTTGCTAGAATGTTTTCAATATACATACCCAAAACATGCTCAAAATTGATATTTTAGGTGCAAAAAGTCGATATGTGCATGCATCCTCTGTACCCGGTTATATCCCAAATTCAGGCTCAAAACCCCCGAAAATTCGATTTTTTTGGGTCCCAGAAGCGATCTGTACATGCCTACTCAGTGCTAGAATATTTTCAAATTATACGCCCAAAACATACTAAAAATCGATATTTTGGGTGCCAAAGTCGTTATGAGCATGCATCTTCTGTACCCGTTTATATCTCAAATTCAGTTTCAAAACACCCAAAAAATCGATATTTTTGTGTCCCAGAAGCGATCTGTACATGTCTACACCGTGTTAGAGTATTTTCAAAATACAGGCCCAAAATATGCTCAAAATCGATATTTTAGGTGCCCAAATTCGATATGTGCATGCATCTTCTGTACCCGTTCATATCTCAAATTCAGGCTCAGAACACCCGAAAATTCGATTTATTTGGATCCCAGAAGCGATTTGTACGTATATACTCAGTGTTAGAGTATTTTAAAGATACAGGCCCAAAACATGTTCAAAATCGATATTTTGGGTGCCCAAAGTCGATATGTGCATGCATCTTCTGTACCCGTTTATATCTCAAATTCAAACTCAAAACACCAGAATATTCGATATTTTTGGGTACCAAAAGCAATGTGTACATGCATACTCCGTGTTAGAGTATTTTTAAAATACAGGCCTAAAACATGCTGAAAATCGATATTTTAGCTGCCCAAAGTCAATATGTGTATGCATCTTCTGTACCCGTCTATATCCCAAATTCAGGTTCAAAACACCATAAAATTCGGTATTTTTGGATCCCTGAAGCGATCTGTACATGCCTACTCCTTGCTAGAATTTGTTCAAGATACAGACCCAAAACATGCTCAAAATCGATATTTTAGGTGCAAAAAGTCGAAATGTGCATGCATCTTCTGTACCCGTTTATATCTCAAATTCAGGCTCAAAACACCCGAAAATTCGATATTTTTGGGTTCCAAAAGCGATCTGTACATGTCTACTCCGTGTTAGAGTATTTTCAAAATACAGGCCCAAAACATGCTCAAAATCGATATTTTAGGTGCCCAAAGTCGATATGTGCATGCATCTTCTGTGTCCGTTTATATCTCAAATTCAGGCTCGAAACACCCGAAAATTCAATGTTTTTGGGTCCCAGAAGCAATCTGTACGTGCATACTCCGTGTTAGAGTGTTTTTAAAATACAGGCCCAAAACATGCTGAAAATCGATATTTTATGTGCCCAAAGTCAATATGTGAATGCATCTTCTGTACCCGTCTATATCCCTAATTCTGGTTCATAACACCAGAAAATTCGATATGTTTGGGTCCCAGAAGCGATCTGTACATGCCTACTCCTTGCTAGAATGTTTTCAAGATACAGGCCCAAAAAATGCTCAAAATCGATATTTTAAGTGCAAAAGTCGATATGTGCATGCATCTTCTGTACCCGTTTATATCTCAAATTCAGGCTCAAAACCCCCGAAAATTCGATATTTTTGGGTTTCAAAAGCGATCTGTACATGTCTACTCCGTGTTAGAGTATTTTCAAAATACAGGCCCAAAACATGCTGAAAATCTATATTTTAGGTGCCCAAAGTCAATATGTGCATGCATCTAATGTGTCCGTTTATATCTCAAATTCAGGCTCGAAACACCCGAAAAATCAATGTTTTTGGGTCCCAGAAGCAATCTGTACGTGCATACTCCGTGTTAGAGTGTTTTTAAAATACAGGCCCAAAACATGCTGAAAATCGATACTTTATGTGCCCAAAGTCAATATGTGTATGCATCTTCTGTACCCGTCTATATCCCTAATTCTGGTTCATAACACCAGAAAATTCGATATTTTTGGGTCCCAGAAGCGATCTGTACATGCCTACTCAGTGCTAGAATATTTTCAAATTATACACCCAAAACATACTAAAAATCGATATTTTGGGTGCCAAAGTCGTTATGAGCATGCATCTTCTGTACCCGTTTATATCTCAAATTCAGTTTCAAAACACCCAAAAAATCGATATTTTTGTGTCCCAGAAGCGATCTGTACATGTCTACACCGTGTTAGAGTATTTTCAAAATACAGGCCCAAAATATGCTCAAAATCGATATTTTAGGTGCCCAAATTCGATTTGTGCATGCATCTTCTGTACCCGTTCATATCTCAAATTCAGGCTCAAAACACCCGAAAAATCGATTTATTTGGATCCCAGAAGCGATCTGTACGTGTCTACTCAGTGTTAGAGTATTTTAAAGATACAGGCCCAAAACATGTTTAAAATCGATATTTTAGGTGCCCAAAGTCGATATGTGCATGCATCTTCTGTACCCGTTTATATCTCAAATTCAGGCTCAAAACACCCATAAAATTCAATATTTTTGGGTCCCAGAAGCGATCTGTACGTGCATACTCCGTGTTAGAGTGTTTTTAAAATACAGGCCCAAAACATGCTAAAAATCGATATTTTATGTGCCCAAAGTCAATATGTGTATGCATCTTCTGTACCCGTCTATATCCCTAATTCTGGTTCATAACACCAGAAAATTCGATATGTTTGGGTCCCAGAAGCGATCTGTACATGCCTACTCCTTGCTAGAATGTTTTCAAGATACAGACCCAAAACATGCTCAAACTCGATATTTTAAGTGCAAAAAGTCGATATGTGCATGCATCTTCTGTACCCGTTTATATCTCAAATTCAGGCTCAAAACACCGAAAATTCGATATTTTTGTGTCCCTTAAGCAATTTGCAAATGCCTACTCAGTGCTAGAATGTTTTTAAAATAAAAGCTTAAAATATGCTATAAATCGATATTTTAGGTGTCCAAAGTCGATATGTGCATGCATCTTCTGTACCCGTTTATATCTCAAATTCAGGCTCAAAACACCCAAAAAATCGATATTTTTGTGTCCCAGAAGCGATCTGTACATGCCTACTCGTTGTTAGAGTATTTTCAAAATACAGGCCCAAAACATGCTAAACATCGATATTTTAGGTGCCCAAAGTCGATATGTGCATGCATCTTCTGTATCCGTTTATATCTCAAATTCAGGCTTAAAACTCTCGAAAATTCGATATTTTTGGGTCCCAGAAGCGATCTGTACGTGCCTACTCCGTGTTAATGTATTTTCAAAATACAGGCCCAAAACATGCTGAAAATCTATATTTTAGGTGCCCAAAGTCAATATGTGTATGCATCTTTTGTACCCGTCTATATCCCAAATTCAGGTTCAAAACACCAGAAAATTCGATATTTTTGGGTCCCAGATGCGATCTGTACATGCCTACTCCTTGCTAGAATTTTTTCAAGATACATACCCAAAACATGTTAAAAATCGATATTTTAAGTGCAAAAAGTCGATATGTGCATGCATCTTCTGTACCCGTTTATATCTCAAATTCAGGCTCAAAACTCCGAAAATTCGATATTTTTGGGTCCCTTAAGCAATCTGCACATGCCTACTCAGTGCTAGAATGTTTTTAAAATACAGGCTTAAAACATGCTATAAATCGATATTTTAGGTGTCCAAATTCGATATGTGCATGCATCTTTTGTATCTGTTTATATCTCAAATTCAGGCTCAAAACACCCGAAAATTCAATATTTTTTGGTCCCAGAAGCGATCTGTACATGCCTACTCCGTGTTAATGTATTTTCAAAATACAGGCCCAAAACATGCTGAAAATCTATATTTTAGGTGCCCAAAGTCAATATGTGTATGCATCTTCTGTACCCGTCTATATCCCAAATTCAGGTTCAAAACACCATAAAATTCGGTATTTTTGGATCCCTGAAGCGATCTGTACATGCCTACTCCTTGCTAGAATTTGTTCAAGATACAGACCCAAAACATGCTCAAAATCGATATTTTAGGCTCAAAAAGTCGATATGTGCATGCATCCTCTGTACACGGTTATATCCCAAATTCTGGCTCAAAACCCCCGAAAATTCGATATTTTTGGGTCCCAGCAGCGATCTGTACATGCCTACTCAGTGCTAGAATATTTTCAAATTATACGCCCAAAACATACTAAAAATCGATATTTTGGGTGTCCAAAGTCGATATGTGCATGCATCTTCTGTACCCGTTTATATCTCAAATTCAGGCTCAAAACACCCGAAAATTCGATATTTTTGGGTCTCAAAAGCGATCTGTACATGTCTACTCCGTGTTAGAGTACTTTTATAATACAGGCCCAAAACATGCTATAAATCGATATTTTAGGTGCCCAAAGTCGCTATGTGCATGCATCATATGTACCCTTTTATATCTCAAATTCAGGCTCAAAACACCCGAAAATTCAATATTTTTGGGTCCCAGAAGCGATCTGTACGTGCACACTCCGTGTTAGAGTGTTTTTAAAATACAGGCCCAAAACATGCTGAAAATCGATATTTTATATGCCCAAAGTCAAAATGTGTATGCATCTTCTGTACACGTGTATATCCCTAATTCAGGTTCAAAACACCAGAAAATTCGATATTTTTGGGTCCCAGAAGCTATCTGTACATGCCTACTCCTTGCTAGAATGTTTTCAAGATACAGACCCAAAACATGTTAAAAATCGATATTTTAAGTGCAAAAAGTCGATATGTGCATGCATCTTCTGTACCCTTTTATATCTCAAATTCAGGCTCAAAACTCCGAAAATTTGATATTTTTGGGTCCCTTAAGCAATCTGCACATGCCTACTCAGTGCTAGAATGTTTTTAAAATACAGGCTTAAAACATGCTATAAATCGATATTTTAGGTGTCCAAATTCGATATGTGCATGCATCTTTTGTATCCGTTTATATCTCAAATTCAGGCTCAAAACACCCGAAAATTCAATATTTTTGGGTCCCAGAAGCGATCTGTACATGCCTACTCAGTGCTAGAATATTTTCAAATTATACGCCGAAAACATACTAAAAATTGATATTTTGGGTGCCAAAATCGATATGTGCATGCATCTTTTGTACCCGTTTATATCTCAAATTCATGCTCAAAACACCCAAAAAATCGATATTTTTGTGTCCCAGATGCGATCTGTACATGTCTACACCGTGCTATAGTATTTTCAAAATACAGGCCCAAAACATGCTCAAAATCGATTTTTTAAGGTGCCCAAAGTCGATATGTGCATGCATCTTCTGTACCCGTTCATATCTCAAATTCAGGCTCAGATCACCCTAAAATTCGATTTATTTGGGTTCCAGAAGCGATCTGCACATGCCTACTCAGTGCTAGAGTATTTTAAAAATACAGGCCCAAAACATGCTCAAAATCGATATTGTGGGTGCCCAAAGTCGATATGTGCATGCATCTTCTGTACCCGTTTATATCTCAAATTCAGACTCAAAACACCCGAATATTCAATATTTTTGGGTCCCAAAAGCAATGTGTACATGCATACTCCGTGTTAGAGTATTTTCAAAATACAGGCCTAAAACATGCTAAAAATCGATATTTTAGCTGCCCAAAGTCAATATGTGTATGTATCTTCTGTACAAGTCTATATCCCAAATTCAGGTTCAAAACACTCGAAAATTCGATATTTTTGGGTCCCATAAGCAATCTGTACATGCCTACTCCTTGCTAAAATTTTTAAGATACAAACCCAAGACATGCTCAAAATCGATGTTTTAGGTGTCCAAAGTCGATATGTGCATGCATCTTCTGTACCCGTTTATATCTCAAATTCAGGCTCAAAACACCAGAAAATTCAATAATTTTGGGTCCCAGAAGCGATCTGTACGTGCATACTCAGTGTTAGAGTGTTTTAAAATACAGGCCCAAAACATGCTGAAAATCGATATTTAATGTGCCCAAAGTCAATATGTGTATGCATCTTCTGTACACGTGTATATCTCTAATTCAAGTTCAAAACACCAGAAAATTCGATATTTTTGGGTCCCAAAAGCGATCTGTACATGCCTACTCCTTGCTAGAATGTTTTCAAGATACAGACCAAAAACATGCTCAAAATCGATATTTTAAGTGCAAAAAGTCGATATGTGCATGCATCTTCTGTACCCGTTTATATTTCAAATTTTGGCTCAAAACTCCGAAAATTCGATATTTTTGGGTCCTTTAAGCAATCTGCACATGCCTACTCAGTGCTAGAATGTTTTTAAAATACAGGCTTAAAACATGCTATAAATCGATATTTTAGGTGTCCAAAGTCGATATGTGCATGCATCTTCTGTACCCGTTTATATCTCAAATTCAGGCTCAAAACACCCAAAAAATCGACATTTTTGTGTCCCAGAAGCGATCTGTACATGTCTACTCAGTGTTAGAGTATTTTAAAAATAAAGGCCCAAAACATGCTCAAAATCGATATTTTGGGTGCACAAAGGCGATATGTGCATGCATCTTCTATACCCGTTTATATCTCAAATTCAGACTCAAAACACCCGAATATTCGATATTTTTGTGTCCCAAAAGCAATGTGTACATGCATACTCCGTGTTAGAGTATTTTCAAAATACAGGCCTAAAACATGCTGAAATTCGATATTTTAGCTGCCCAAAGTCAATATGTGTATGCATCTTCTGTACCCGTCTATATCCCAAATTCAGGTTCAAAACACTCGAAAATTCGATATTTTTGGGTCCCAGAAGCAATCTGTACATGCCTACTTCTTGCTAGAATGTTTTCAAGATACAGACCCAAAACATGCTCAAAATCGATATTTTAGTTGCAAAAAGTCGAAATGTGCATGCATCTTCAGTACCCGTTTATATCTCAAATTCAGGCTCAAAACCCCCGAAAATTCGATATTTTTGGGTTCCCGAAGCGATCTGTACATGCCTACTCAATGCTAGAATTTTTTTTAAATACAGGCTTAAAACATGCAATAAATCGATATTTTAGGTGTCCAAAGTCGATATGTGCATGCATCTTCTGTATCCGTTTATATCTCAAATTCAGGCTCATAACACCCGAAAATTCAATATTTTTGGGTCCCAGAAGCGATCTGTACGTGCATACTCCGTGTTAGAGTGTTTTTAAAATACAGGCCTAAAACATGCTGAAAATTAATATTTTATGTGCCCTAAGTCAATATGTGTATGCATCTTCTGTACACGTGTATATCCCTAATTCAAGTTCAAAACACCGGAAAATTCGATATTTTTGGGTCCCAAAAGCGATCTGTACATGCCTACTCCTTGCTAGAATGTTTTCAAGATACAGACCAAAAACATGCTCAAAATCGATATTTTAAGTGCAAAAAGTCGATATGTGCATGCATCTTCTGTACCCGTTTATACTTCAAATTTTGGCTCAAAACTCCGAAAATTCGATATTTTTGGGTCCTTTAAGCAATCTGCACATGCCTACTCAGTGCTAGAATGTTTTTAAAATACAGGCTTAAAACATGCTATAAATCGATATTTTAGGTGTCCAAAGTCAATATGTGCATGCATCTTCTGTACCCGTTTATATCTCAAATTCAGGCTCAAAACACCCAAAAAATCGATATTTTTGTGTCCCAGAAGCGATCTGTACATGTCTACACCGTGCTATAGTATTTTCAAAATACAGGCCCAAAACATTCTGAAAATCTATATTTTAGGTGCCCAAAGTCAATATGTGTATGCATCTTCTGTCCCCTGTTATATCCCAAATTTTGTCTCAAAACCCCCGAAAATTCGATATTTTTGGGTCCCAGAAGCAATCTGTACATGCCTACTCAGTGCTAGAATATTTTCAAATTATACGCCGAAAACATACTAAAAATCGATATTTTGGGTGCCAAAGTCGATATGTGCATGCATCTTCTGTACCCGTTTATATCTCAAATTCAGGCTCAAAACACCCAAAAAATCGATATTTTTGTGTCCCAGAAGCGATCAGTACATGTCTACAACGTGCTATAGTATTTTCAAAATACAGGCCCAAAACATGCTCAAAATCGATATTTTAGGTGCCCAAAGTCGATATGTGAATGCATCTTCTGTACCCGTTCATATTTCAAATTCAGGCTCAGAACACCCTAAAATTCGATTTATTTGGGTTCCAGAAGCGATCTGTGCGTGTCTACTCAGTGTTAGAGTATTTTAAAAATACAGGCCCAAAACATGCTCAAAATCGATATTTTGGGTGCCCAAAGTCGATATGTGCATGCATCTTCTGTACCCGTTTATATCTCAAATTCAGACTCAAAACACCCGAATATTCGATATTTTTGGGTCCCAAAAGCAATGTGTACATGCATACTCCGTGTTAGAGTATTTTCAAAATACAGGCCTAAAACATGCTGAAAATCGATATTTTAGCTGCCCAAAGTCAATATGTGTATGCATCTTCTGTACCCGTCTACATCCCAAATTCAGGTTCAAAACACTCGAAAATTCGATATTTTTGGGTCCCAGAATCGATCTGTACATGCCTACACCTTGCTAGAATTTTCTAAGATACAAACCCAAAACATGCTCAAAATCGATATTTTAGGTGCAAAAAGTCGATATGTGCATGCATCTTTTATACCCGTTTATATCTCAAATTCAGGCTCAAAACACCCGAAAATTTCATATTTTTGGGTCCCTTAAGCGATCTGTACATGCATACTCAGTGCTAGAATGTTTTCAAAATATAGGCTCAAAACATGCTCAAAATCGATATTTTAGGTGCCCAAAGTCGATATGTGCATGCATCTTCTATCTTCTATATTCGTTTATATCTCAAATTCAGGCTCAAAACACCTGAAAATTCGATATTTTTGGGTCCCAGAAGCGATCTGTATATGTCTACTCCGTGTTAATGTATTTTCAAAATACAGGCCTAAAACATGCTGAAAATCGATATTTTAGCTGCCCAAAGTCAATATGTCTATGCATCTTCTGTACCCGTCTATATCCCAAATTCAGGTTCAAAACACCAGAAAATTCGGTATTTTTGGGTCCCAGAAGCGATCTGTACTCCTTCCTAAAAAAATTTTAAGATACAGACCCAAAACATGCTCAAAATCGATATTTTAGGTTCAAAAAGTCGATATGTTCATGCATTCTCTGTACCCGGTTATATCCCAATATCTGGCTCAGAACACCCGAAAATTCAATATTTTTGGGTCCCAGAAGCGATCTCTACATGCCTACTCAGTGCTAGAATATTTTCAAATTATACGCCGAAAACATACTAAAAATCGATATTTTGGGTGCCCAAAGTCGATATGTGCATGCATCTTCTGTACCCGTTTACAGTATATCTCAAATTCAGGCTCAAAACACCCAAAAAATCGATATTTTTGTGTCCCAGAAGCGATCTGTACATGTCTACACCGTGTTTGAGTATTATCAAAATACAGGCCCAAAACATGCTCAAAATCGATATTTTAGGTGCCCAAAGTCGATATGTGAATGCATCTTCTGTACCCGTTCATATTTCAAATTCAGGCTCAAAACACCCTAAAATTCGATTTATTTGGGTTCCAGAAGCGATCTGTGCGTGTCTACTCAGTGTTAGAGTATTTTAAAAATACAGGCCCAAAACATGCTCAAAATCGATATTTTGGGTGCCCAAAGTCGATATGTGCATGCATCTTCTGTACCCGTTTATATCTCAAATTCAGACTCAAAACACCCGAATATTCGATATTTTTGGGTCCCAAAAGCAATGTGTACATGCATACTCCGTGTTAGAGTATTTTCAAAATACAGGCCTAAAACATGCTGAAAATCGATATTTTAGCTGCCCAAAGTCAATATGTGTATGCATCTTCTGTACCCGTCTACATCCCAAATTCAGGTTCAAAACACTCGAAAATTCGATATTTTTGGGTCCCAGAAGCGATCTGTACATGTCTACACCTTGCTAGAATTTTCTAAGATACAAACCCAAAACATGCTCAAAATCGATATTTTAGGTGCAAAAAGTCGATATGTGCATGCATCTTTTATACCCGTTTATATCTCAAATTCAGGCTCAAAACACCCGAAAATTTCATATTTTTGGGTCCCTTAAGCGATCTGTACATGCATACTCAGTGCTAGAATGTTTTCAAAATATAGGCTCAAAACATTCTCAAAATCGATATTTTAGGTGCCCAAAGTCGATATGTGCATGCATCTTCTATCTTCTATATCCGTTTATATCTCAAATTCAGGCTCAAAACACCTGAAAATTCGATATTTTTGGGTCCCAGAAGCGATCTGTATATGTCTACTCCGTGTTAATGTATTTTCAAAATACAGGCCTAAAACATGCTGAAAATCGATATTTTAGCTGCCCAAAGTCAATATGTCTATGCATCTTCTGTACCCGTCTATATCCCAAATTCAGGTTCAAAACACCAGAAAATTCGGTATTTTTGGGTCCCAGAAGCGATCTGTACTCCTTCCTAAAAAAATTTTAAGATACAGACCCAAAACATGCTCAAAATCGATATTTTAGGTGCAAAAAGTAGATATGTTCATGCATTCTCTGTACCCGGTTATATCCCAATATCTGGCTCAGAACACCCGAAAATTCAATATTTTTGGGTCCCAGAAGCGATCTCTACATGCCTACTCAGTGCAAGAATATTTTCAAATTATACGCCGAAAACATACTAAAAATCGATATTTTGGGTGCCCAAAGTCGATATGTGCATGCATCTTCTGTACCCGTTTACAGTATATCTCAAATTCAGGCTCAAAAACACCCAAAAAATCGATATTTTTGTGTCCCAGAAGCGATCTGTACATGTCTACACCGTGTTTGAGTATTATCAAAATACAGGCCCAAAACATGCTCAAAATCGATATTTTAGGTGCCCGAAGTCGATATGTGCATGCATCTTCTGTACCTGTTCATATCTCAAATTCAGGCTCAGAACAACCGAAAATTCGATTTATTTGGGTCCCAGAAGCGATCTGTACGTGTCTACTCCGTGTTAGAGTATTTTAAAAATACAGGCCCAAAACATGCTCAAAATCGATATTTTAGGTGCCCAAAGTCGATATGTGCATGCATCTTCTGTACCCGTATATATCTCAAATTCAGGCTCAAAACACCCGAAAAGTCGATATTTTTGGGTCCCAGAAGTGATCTGTACATGCCTACTCCGTGTTAATGTATTTTCAAAATACAGGCCCAAAACATGCTGAAAATCTATATTTTAGGTGCCCAAAGTCAATATGTGCATGCATCTTCTGTACCCGTTCATATCTCAAATTCAGGCTCAGAACACCCGAAAATTCGATTTATTTGGGTCCCAGAAGCGATCTGTACGTGTCTACTCAGTGTTAGAGTATTTTAAAAATTCAGGCCTAAAACATGCTCAAAATCTATATTTTGGGTGCCCAAAGTCAATATGTGCATGCATCTTATGTACCCGTTTATATCTCAAATTCAGGCTCAAAACACCCGAAAATTCAATGTTTTGGGGTCCCAGAAGCGATCTGTACGTGAATACTCCGTGTTAGAGTGTTTATAAAATACAGGCCCAAAACATGCTGAAAATCGATATTTTATGTGCCCAAAGTCAATATGTGTATGCATCTTCTGTACCCGTGTATATCCCTAATTCTGGTTTAAAACACCAGAAAATTCGATATTTTTGGGTCCCTTAACCGATCTGCACATGCCTACTCAGTGCTAGAATTTTTTTTAAATATAGGCTTAAAACATGCTCGAAATCGATATTTTAGGTGCAAAAAGTCGATATGTGCATGCATCTTCCGTACCCGTTTATATCTCAAATTCAGGCTCAAAACACCCAAAAAACCGATATTTTTGTGTCCCAGAAGCGATCTGTACATGCATACTCCGTGTTAGAGTATTTTCAAAATACAGGCCCAAAACATGCTCAAAATCAAAATTTAGGTGCTCAAAGTCGATATGTGCATGCATCTTCTGTACCCGTTTATATCTCAAATTCAGGCTCAAAACACCCGAAAAGTCGATATTTTTGGGTCCCAGAAGTGATCTGTACATGCCTACTCCGTGTTAATGTATTTTCAAAATACAGGCCCAAAACATGCTGAAAATCTATATTTTAGGTGCCCAAAGTCAATATGTGTATGCATCTTCTGTACCCGTCTATATCCCAAATTCAGGTTCAAAACACCAGAAAATTCGGTATTTTTGGGTCTCAGAAGCGACCTGTACATGCCTACTCCTTGCTAGAATGTTTTCAAGATACAGACCAAAAACATGCTCAAAATCGATATTTTAGGTGCAAAAAGTCGATATGTGCATGCATCCTCTGTACCCGTTTATATCCCAATTTCTGGCTCAAAACACCCGAAAATTCGATATTTTTGGGTCCCAGAAGCGATCTCTACATGCCTACTCAGTGCTAGAATATTTTCAAATTATACGCCCAAAACATACTAAAAATCGATATTTGGATGCCCAAAGTCGATATGTGCATGCATCTTCTGTACCCGTTTATATCTCAAATTCAGGCTCAAAACATCCAAAAAATCGATATTTTTGTGTCCCAGAAGCGATCTGTACATGTCTACACCGTGTTTGAGTATTTTCAAAATACAGGCCCAAAACATGCTCAAAATCGATATTTTAGGTGCCCTAAGTCGATATGTGCATGCATCTTCTGTACCTGTTCATATCTCAAATTCAGGCTCAGAACAACCGAAAATTCGATTTATTTGGGTCCCAGAAGCGATCTGTACGTGTCTACTCCGTGTTAGAGTATTTTAAAAATACAGGCTCAAAACATGCTCAAAATCGATATTTTGGGTGCCCAAAGTCGATATGTGTATGCATCTTCTGTACCCGTGTATATCCGTAATTCTGGTTCAAAACACCAGAAAATTCGATATTTTTGGGTCCCTTAAGCGATCTGCACATGCCTACTCATTGCTAGAATGTTTTTAAAATACAGGCTTAAAACATGCTCAAAATCGATATTTTGGTGTGAAAAGTCGATATGTGCATGCATCTTCCGTACCCGTTTATATCTCAAATTCAGGCTCAAAACACCCAAAAAATCGATATTTTTGTGTCCCAGAAGCGATCTGTACATGCCTACTCCGTGTTAATGTATTTTCAAGATACAGGCTCAAAACATGCTGAAAATCGATATTTTAGGTGCCCAAAGTCAATATGTGTATGCATCTTCTGTACCCATCTATATCCCAAATTCAGGTTCAAAACACCAGAAAATTCGATATTTTTGGGTCCCAGAAGTGACCTGTACATGCCTACTCCTTACTAGAATGTTTTCAAGATACAGACCCAAAACATGCTTAAAATCGATATTTTAGGTGCAAAAAGTCGATATGTGCATGCATACTCTGTACCCGGTTATATCCCAAATTCTGGCTCAAATCCCCCGAAAATTCGATATTTTTGGGTCCCAGAAGCGATCTGTACATGCCTACTCAGTGCTAGAATATTTTAAAATTATACGCCCAAAACATACTAAAAATCGATTATTTGGTTGCCAAAGTCGATATGTGCATGCATCTTCTGTTCCCGTTTATATCTCAAATTCAGGCTCAAAACACCCAAAAAATCGATATTTTTGTGTTCCAGAAGCAATCTGTACATGTCTACACCGTGTTAGAGTATTTTCAAAATACAGGCCCAAAACATGCTCCAAATCGATATTTTTGGTGCCGAAAGTCGATATGTGCATGCATCTTCTGTACCCGTTCATATCTCAAATTCAGGCTCAGAACACCCGAAAATTCGATTTATTTGGGTCCCAGAAGTGATCTGTACGTGTCTACTCCATGTTAGAGTGTTTTAAAAATACAGGCCCAAAACATGCTAAAAATCGATATTTTGGGTACCCAAAGTCGATATGTGCATGCATCTTCGGTACCCGTTTATATCTCAAATTCAGGCTCAAAACACCCAAAAAATCGTTATTTTTGTGTCCCAGAAGCGATCTGTACGTGTCTACTCCATGTTAGAGTATTTTTAAAATACAGGCCCAAAATATGCTTAAAATCGATATATTGGGTGCCGAAAGTCGATATGTGCATGCATCTTCTGTACCCTTTATGTCTCAAATTCAGACTCAAAACACCTGAATATTCGATATTTTTGGGTCCCAAAAGCCATCTGTACATGCATACTCCGTGTTAGAGTATTTTTAAAATACAGGCCTAAAACATGCTCAAAATCGATATTTTGGGTGCCCAAAGTCGATATGTGTATGCATCTTCTGTACCCGTGTATATCCGTAATTCTGGTTCAAAACACCAGAAAATTCGATATATTTAGGTCCCAAAAGCGATCTGTACATGTCTACTCCGTGTTAGAGTATTTTTAAAATACAAGCCCAAAACATACTAAAAATCGATATTTTAGCTGCCCAAAGTCGATATGTGCATGCATCTTCTGTACCCGTTTATATCTCAAATTAAGGCTCAAAACACCCGAAAATTCAATATTTTTGGGTCCCAGAATCGATCTGTACGTGCATACTCCGTGTTAATGTATTTTCAAAATACAGGCCCAAAATATGCTCAAAATCGATATTTTAGGTGCCCAAAGTCAATATCTGTATGCATCTTCTGTACCCGTCTATATCCCAAATTCAGGTTCAAAACACCAGAAAATTCGGTATTTTCGGGTCCAAGAAGCGACCTGTACATGCCTACTCCTTGCCAGAATGCTTTCAAGATACAGACCCAAAACATGCTAAAATCGATATTTTAGGTGCAAAAAGTCGATATGTGCATGCATCCTCTGTACCCGGTTATATCCCAAATTCTGGCTCAAAACCCCCGAAAATTCGATATTTTTGGGTCCCAGAAGCGATCTGTACATGACTACTCAGTGCTAGAATATTTTCAAATTATACGCCCAAAACTTACTAAAAATCGATATTTTGGGTGCCAAAGTCGATATGTGCATGCATCTTCTGTACCCGTTTATATCTCAAATTCAGGCTCAAAACACCCAAAAAATCGATATTTTTGTGTCCCAGAAGCGATCTGTACATGTCTACACCGTGCTATAGTTTTTTCAATATACAGGCCCAAAACATGCTCAAAATCGATATTTTAGGTGCCCAAAGTCGATATGTGCATGCATCTTCTGTATCCGTTCATATCTCAAATTCAGGCTCAGAACACCCTAAAATTCGATTTATTTGGGTTCCAGAAGCGATCTGTACGTGTCTACTCAGTGTTAGAGTATTTTAAAAATACAGGCCCAAAACATGCTCTAAATCGATATTTTGGGTGCCCAAAGTCGATATGTGCATGCATCTTCGGTACACGTTTATATCTCAAATTCAGACTCAAAACACCCGAATATTCGATATTTTTGGGTCCCAAAAGCAATGTGTACATGCATAATCCGTGTTAGAGTATTTTCAAAATACAGGCCCAAAACATGCTGAAAATCTATATTTTAGCTGCCCAAAGTCAATATGTGTATACATCGTCTGTACCCGTCTATATCCCAAATTCAGGTTCAAAACACTCGAAAATTCAATATTTTTGGGTCCCAGAAGCAATCTGTACATGCCTACTTCTTGCTAGAATGTTTTCAAGATACAGACCCAAAACATGCTCAAAATCGATATTTTAGGTGCAAAAAGTCGATATGTGCATTTATCCTCTGTACCCGGTTATATCCCAATTTCTGGCTCAAAACACCCGTAAATTCGATATTTTTGTTTCCCAGAAGCGATCTGTACATGCCTACTCAGTGCTAGAATATTTTCAAATTATACGCCCAAAACCTACTAAAAATCGATATTTTGGGTGCCCAAAGTCGATATGTGCATGCATCTTCTGTACCCGTTTATATCTCAAATTCAGGCTCAAAACACCCAAAAAATCGATATTGTTGTGTCCCAGAAGCGATCTGTACATGTCTACACCGTGTTTGAGTATTTTCAAAATACAGGTCCAGAACATGCTCAAAATCGATATTTTAGGTGCCCGAAGTCGATATGTGCATGCATCTTCTGTACCTGTTCATATCTCAAATTCAGGCTCAGAACAACCGAAAATTCGATTTATTTGGGTCCGAGAAACGATCTGTACGTGTCTACTCCGTGTTAGAGTATTTTAAAAATACAGGCTCAAAACATGCTCAAAATCAATATTTTGGGTGCCCAAAGTCGATATGTGCATGCATCTTCTGTACCCGTTTATATCTCAAATTCAGGCTCAAAACACCGAAAATTCGATATTTTTGGGTTCCAGAAGCGATCTTTACGTGTCTACTCAGTGTTAGAGTATTTTAAAAATACAGGCCCAAAACATGCTCTAAATCGATATTTTGGGTGCCCAAAGTCGATATGTGCATGCATCTTCGGTACCCGTTTATATCTCAAATTCAGACTCAAAACACCCGAATATTCGATATTTTTGGGTCCCAAAAGCAATCTGTACATGAATACTCCGTGTTAGAGTATTTTTAAGATACAGGCCTAAAACATGCTGTAAATCGATATTTTTGCTGCCCAAAGTCAATATGTGTATGCATCTTCTGTACCTGTTTATATCCCAAATTCAGGTTCAAAACACTCGAAAATTCGATTTTTTTGAGTCCCTGAAGCAATCTGTACATGCCTACTTCTTGCTAGAAAGTTTTCATGATACAGACCCAAAACATGCTCAAAATCGATATTTTAGGTGCAAAAAGTCGATATGTGCATGCATCTTCTGTACCCGTTTATATCTCAAATTCAGGCTCAAAACACCCAAAAAATCGATATTTTTGTGTCCCAGAAGCGATCTGTACATGTCTACACCGTGTTATAGTATTTTCAAAATACAGGCCCAAAACATGCTCAAAATCGATATTTTAGGTGCCCAAAGTCGATATGTGCATGCATCTTCTGTACCCGTTTATATCTCAAATTCAGGCTCAAAACTCCGAAAATTCGATATTTTTGGGTCCCTTAAGCGATCTGCACATGCCTACTCAGTGATAGAATGTTTTTAAAATACAGGCTTAAAACATGCTTAAAAATGATATTTTAGGTGTGAAAAGTCGATATGTGCATGCATCTTCTGTACCCGTTTATATCTCAAATTCAGGCTCAAAACACCCAAAAAATCGATATTTTTGTGTCCCAGAAGCGATCTGTACATGCTTACTCAGTGCTAGAATATTTTCAAATTATACGCCCAAAACATACTAAAAATCGATATTTTGGGTGCCAAAGTCGATAGGTGCATGCATCTTATGTACCCGTTTATATCTCAAATTCTGGCTCAAAACACCCAAAAAATCGATATTTTTGTGTTCCAGAAACGATCTGTACATGTCTACACCGTGTTAGAGTATTTTCAAAATGCAGGCCCAAAACATGCTCAAAATCGATATTTTTGGTGCCCAAAGTCGATATGTGCATGCATCTTCTGTACCCGTTCATATCTCAAATTCTGGCTCAGAACACCCGAAAATTCGATTTATTTCGGTCCCAGAAGTGATCTGTACGTGTCTACTCCGTGTTAGAGTGTTTTAAAAATAAAGGCCCAAACATGCTATAAATCGATATTTTGTGTGCGCAAAGTCGATATGTGCATGCATCTTCTGTACCCGTTTATATCTCAAATTCAGACTCATAACTCCCGAATATTCGATATTTTTGGGTCCCAAAAGCCATCTGTACATGCATACTCCGTGTTAGAATATTTTCAAAATACAGGCCTAAAACATGATGTAAATCGATATTTTAGCTGCCCAAAGTCAATATGTGTATGCATCTTCTGTACCCGTCTATATCCCAAATTCAGGCTCAAAACACTCGAAAATTCGATATTTTTGGGTCCCAGAAGCAATCTGTACATGCCTACTTCTTGCTAGAAAGTTTTCAAGATACAGACCCAAAACATGTTCAAAATCGATATTTTAGGTGCAAAAAGTCGATATGTGCATGCATCTTCTGTACTCGTTTATATCTCAAATTCAGGCTCAAAACTCCGAAAATTCGATATTTTTGTGTCCCAGAAGCGATCTGTACATGCATACTCCGTGTTAGAGTGTTTTTAAAATGCAGGCCCAAAACATGCTGAAAATTGATATTTTAGGTGCACAAAGTCAATATGTGTATGCATTCTCTGTACCCGGTTATATCTTAAATTCAGTCTCAAAACACCCGAAAATTCAATATTTTTGGGTCCCAGAAGCGATCTGTGCATGCCTACTCAGTGCTAGAATTTTTTCAAAATAGAGGCTCAGAACATGCTAAAAATCGATATTTTGGGTGCCCAAAGTCGATATGTGCATGCATCTTCTGTACCCGTTTATATCTCAAATTCAGGCTCAAAACACCCAAAAAATCGATATTTTTGTTTCCCAGAAGCGATCTGTACGTGTCTACTCCTTGTTAGAGTATTTTAAAAATACAGGCCCAAAATATGCTCAAAATCGATATTTTGGGTGCCCAAAGTCGATATGTGCATGCATCTTCTGTACCCGTTTATGTCTCAAATTCAGACTCAAAACACCCGAATATTCGATATTTTTGGGTCCCAAAAGCCATCTGTACATGCATACTCCGTGTTAGAGTATTTTTAAAATACAGGCCTAAAACATGCTGAAAATCGATATTTTAGCTGCCCAAAGTCAACATGTGTATGTATCTTCTGTACCCGTTTATATCTTAAATTCAGGCTCAAAACACCCGAAAATTCGATATTTTTGGGTACCAAAAGCGATCTGTACATGTCTACTCCGTGTTAGAGTATTTTTAAAATACAGGCCCAAAACATACTAAAAATCGATATTTTAGGTGCCCAAAGTCGATATGTGCATGCATCTTCTGTACCCGTTTATATCTCAAATTAAGGCTCAAAACACTCGAAAATTCAATATTTTTGGGTCCCAGTATTGATCTGTACGTGCATACTCCGTGTTAGAGTGTTTTTAAAATACAGGCCCAAAACATGCTGAAAATCGATATTTTATGTGCCCAAATTCAATATGTGTATGCATCTTCAGTACCCGTGTATATCCCTAATTCAGGTTCAAAACACCAGAAAATTCGATATTTTGGGGTCCCAGAAGCGATCTGTACATGCCTACTCCTTGCTAGAATGTTTTCAAGATACAGAACCCAAAACATGCTCAAAATCGATATTTTAAGTGCAAAAAGTCGATATGTGCATGCATCTTCTGTACCCGTTTATATCTCAAATTCAGGCTCAAAACTCCGAAAATTCGATATTTTTTTGTCCCTTAAGCAATCTGCACATGCCTACTTACTGCTAGAATGTTTTTAAAATACAGGCCCAAAACATGCTATAAATCGATATTTTAGGTGTCCAAAGTCGTTATGTGCATGCATCTTCTGTACCCGTTTATATCTCAAATTCAGGCTCAAAACACCCAAAAAATCGATATTGTTGGGTCCCAGAAGCAATTAGTACATGCCTACTCCGTGTTAGAGTATTTTCAAAATACAAGCCCAAAACATGCTCAAAATCGATATTTTAGGTGCCCAAAGTCGATATGTGCATTCATCTTCTGTACTTGTCTATAACCCAAATTCAGGTTCAAAACACTCGAAAATTCGATATTTTTGGGACTAAGAAGCAATCTGTACATGCCTACTTTTTGCTAGAATGTTTTCAAGATACAGACCCAAAACATGCTTAAAATCGATAGTTTAGGTGCAAAAAGTCGAAATGTGCATGCATTTTCTGTACCCGTTCATATCTCAAATTCAGGCTCAAAACACCCAAAAAATCGATATTGTTGTGTCCCAGAAGCGATCTGTACATGTCTACACCGTGTTTGAGTATTTTCAAAATACAGGTCCAGAACATGCTCAAAATCGATATTTTAGGTGCCCGAAGTCGATATGTGCATGCATCTTCTGTACCTGTTCATATCTCAAATTCAGGCTCAGAACAACCGAAAATTCGATTTATTTGGGTCCGAGAAACGATCTGTACGTGTCTACTCCGTGTTAGAGTATTTTAAAAATACAGGCTCAAAACATGCTCAAAATCAATATTTTGGGTGCCCAAAGTCGATATGTGCATGCATCTTCTGTACCCGTTTATATCTCAAATTCAGGCTCAAAACACCGAAAATTCGATATTTTTGGGTTCCAGAAGCGATCTTTACGTGTCTACTCAGTGTTAGAGTATTTTAAAAATACAGGCCCAAAACATGCTCTAAATCGATATTTTGGGTGCCCAAAGTCGATATGTGCATGCATCTTCGGTACCCGTTTATATCTCAAATTCAGACTCAAAACACCCGAATATTCGATATTTTTGGGTCCCAAAAGCAATCTGTACATGAATACTCCGTGTTAGAGTATTTTTAAGATACAGGCCTAAAACATGCTGTAAATCGATATTTTTGCTGCCCAAAGTCAATATGTGTATGCATCTTCTGTACCTGTTTATATCCCAAATTCAGGTTCAAAACACTCGAAAATTCGATTTTTTTGAGTCCCTGAAGCAATCTGTACATGCCTACTTCTTGCTAGAAAGTTTTCATGATACAGACCCAAAACATGCTCAAAATCGATATTTTAGGTGCAAAAAGTCGATATGTGCATGCATCTTCTGTACCCGTTTATATCTCAAATTCAGGCTCAAAACACCCAAAAAATCGATATTTTTGTGTCCCAGAAGCGATCTGTACATGTCTACACCGTGTTATAGTATTTTCAAAATACAGGCCCAAAACATGCTCAAAATCGATATTTTAGGTGCCCAAAGTCGATATGTGCATGCATCTTCTGTACCCGTTTATATCTCAAATTCAGGCTCAAAACTCCGAAAATTCGATATTTTTGGGTCCCTTAAGCGATCTGCACATGCCTACTCAGTGATAGAATGTTTTTAAAATACAGGCTTAAAACATGCTTAAAAATGATATTTTAGGTGTGAAAAGTCGATATGTGCATGCATCTTCTGTACCCGTTTATATCTCAAATTCAGGCTCAAAACACCCAAAAAATCGATATTTTTGTGTCCCAGAAGCGATCTGTACATGCTTACTCAGTGCTAGAATATTTTCAAATTATACGCCCAAAACATACTAAAAATCGATATTTTGGGTGCCAAAGTCGATAGGTGCATGCATCTTATGTACCCGTTTATATCTCAAATTCTGGCTCAAAACACCCAAAAAATCGATATTTTTGTGTTCCAGAAACGATCTGTACATGTCTACACCGTGTTAGAGTATTTTCAAAATGCAGGCCCAAAACATGCTCAAAATCGATATTTTTGGTGCCCAAAGTCGATATGTGCATGCATCTTCTGTACCCGTTCATATCTCAAATTCTGGCTCAGAACACCCGAAAATTCGATTTATTTCGGTCCCAGAAGTGATCTGTACGTGTCTACTCCGTGTTAGAGTGTTTTAAAAATACAGGCCCAAACATGCTATAAATCGATATTTTGTGTGCGCAAAGTCGATATGTGCATGCATCTTCTGTACCCGTTTATATCTCAAATTCAGACTCATAACTCCCGAATATTCGATATTTTTGGGTCCCAAAAGCCATCTGTACATGCATACTCCGTGTTAGAATATTTTCAAAATACAGGCCTAAAACATGATGTAAATCGATATTTTAGCTGCCCAAAGTCAATATGTGTATGCATCTTCTGTACCCGTCTATATCCCAAATTCAGGCTCAAAACACTCGAAAATTCGATATTTTTGGGTCCCAGAAGCAATCTGTACATGCCTACTTCTTGCTAGAAAGTTTTCAAGATACAGACCCAAAACATGTTCAAAATCGATATTTTAGGTGCAAAAAGTCGATATGTGCATGCATCTTCTGTACTCGTTTATATCTCAAATTCAGGCTCAAAACTCCGAAAATTCGATATTTTTGTGTCCCAGAAGCGATCTGTACATGCATACTCCGTGTTAGAGTGTTTTTAAAATGCAGGCCCAAAACATGCTGAAAATTGATATTTTAGGTGCACAAAGTCAATATGTGTATGCATTCTCTGTACCCGGTTATATCTTCAATTCAGTCTCAAAACACCCGAAAATTCAATATTTTTGGGTCCCAGAAGCGATCTGTGCATGCCTACTCAGTGCTAGAATTTTTTCAAAATAGAGGCTCAGAACATGCTAAAAATCGATATTTTGGGTGCCCAAAGTCGATATGTGCATGCATCTTCTGTACCCGTTTATATCTCAAATTCAGGCTCAAAACACCCAAAAAATCGATATTTTTGTTTCCCAGAAGCGATCTGTACGTGTCTACTCCTTGTTAGAGTATTTTAAAAATACAGGCCCAAAATATGCTCAAAATCGATATTTTGGGTGCCCAAAGTCGATATGTGCATGCATCTTCTGTACCCGTTTATGTCTCAAATTCAGACTCAAAACACCCGAATATTCGATATTTTTGGGTCCCAAAAGCCATCTGTACATGCATACTCCGTGTTAGAGTATTTTTAAAATACAGGCCTAAAACATGCTGAAAATCGATATTTTAGCTGCCCAAAGTCAACATGTGTATGTATCTTCTGTACCCGTTTATATCTTAAATTCAGGCTCAAAACACCCGAAAATTCGATATTTTTGGGTACCAAAAGCGATCTGTACATGTCTACTCCGTGTTAGAGTATTTTTAAAATACAGGCCCAAAACATACTAAAATCGATATTTTAGGTGCCCAAAGTCGATATGTGCATGCATCTTCTGTACCCGTTTATATCTCAAATTAAGGCTCAAAACACTCGAAAATTCAATATTTTTGGGTCCCAGTATTGATCTGTACGTGCATACTCCGTGTTAGAGTGTTTTTAAAATACAGGCCCAAAACATGCTGAAAATCGATATTTTATGTGCCCAAATTCAATATGTGTATGCATCTTCAGTACCCGTGTATATCCCTAATTCAGGTTCAAAACACCAGAAAATTCGATATTTTGGGGTCCCAGAAGCGATCTGTACATGCCTACTCCTTGCTAGAATGTTTTCAAGATACAGAACCCAAAACATGCTCAAAATCGATATTTTAAGTGCAAAAAGTCGATATGTGCATGCATCTTCTGTACCCGTTTATATATCAAATTCAGGCTCAAAACTCCGAAAATTCGATATTTTTTTGTCCCTTAAGCAATCTGCACATGCCTACTTACTGCTAGAATGTTTTTAAAATACAGGCCCAAAACATGCTATAAATCGATATTTTAGGTGTCCAAAGTCGTTATGTGCATGCATCTTCTGTACCCGTTTATATCTCAAATTCAGGCTCAAAACACCCAAAAAATCGATATTGTTGGGTCCCAGAAGCAATTAGTACATGCCTACTCCGTGTTAGAGTATTTTCAAAATACAAGCCCAAAACATGCTCAAAATCGATATTTTAGGTGCCCAAAGTCGATATGTGCATGCATCTTCTGTACTTGTCTATAACCCAAATTCAGGTTCAAAACACTCGAAAATTCGATATTTTTGGGACTAAGAAGCAATCTGTACATGCCTACTTTTTGCTAGAATGTTTTCAAGATACAGACCCAAAACATGCTTAAAATCGATAGTTTAGGTGCAAAAAGTCGAAATGTGCATGCATTTTCTGTACCCGTTCATATCTCAAATTCAGGCTCAGAACACACGAAAATTCGATTTATTTGGGTCCCAGAAGCGATCTGTACGTGTCTAGTCAGTGTTAGAGTATTTTCAAAATTCAGGCCCAAAACATGCTCAAAATCGATATTTTTGGTGCCCAAAGTCGATATGTGCATGTATCTTTTGTACCCGTTTATGTCTCAAATTCAGGCTCAAAACACCCAAAAATTCAATGTTTTTGGGTCCCAGAAGCGATATGTACGTGCATACTCCGTGTTAGAGTGTTTTTAAAATACAGGCCCAAATCATGCTGAAAATCGATATTTTATGTGCCCAAAGTCAATATGTGTATACATCTTCTGTACCCGTGTATATCCCTAATTCTGGCTCAAAACCCCCGAAAAATCGATATTTTTGGGTCCCAGAAGCGATCTGTACATGCCTACTCAGTGCTAGAATATTTTCAAATTATACGCCCAAAACATACTAAAAATCGAAATTTTGGGTGCCAAAGTCGATATGTGCATGCATCTTATGTACCCGTTTATATCTCAAATTCAGGCTCAAAACACCCAAAAAATCGATATTTTTGTGTTCCAGAAGCGATCTGTACATGTATACACTGTGTTAGAGTATTTTCAAAATGCAGGCCCAAAACATGCTCAAAATCGATATTTTTGGTGCCCAAAGTCGATATGTGCATGCATCTTCTGTACCAGTTCATATCTCAAATTCAGGCTCAGAACACCCGAAAATTCGATTTATTTGGGTCCCAGAAGTGATCTGTACGTGTCTACTCCGTGTTAGAGTGTTTTAAAAATACAGGCCCAAAACATGCTATAAATCGATATTTTGGGTGCCCAAAGTCGATATGTGCATGCATCTTCTGTACCCGTTTATATCACAAATTCAGACTCAAAACTCCCGAATATTCGAGATTTTTGGGTCCCAAAAGCCATCTGTACATGCATACTCCGTGTTAGAGTATTATCAAAATACAGGCCAAAAACATGATGTAAATCGATATTTTAGCTGCCCAAAGTCAATATGTGTATGCATCTTCTGTACCCGTTTATATCCCAAATTCAGGTTCAAAACACTCGAAAATTCGATATTTTTGGGTCCCAGAAGCAATCTGTACATGCCTACTTCTTGCTAGAAAGTTTTCAAGATACAGACCCAAAACATGCTCAAAATCGATATTTTAGGAGCAAAAAGTCGATATGTGCATGCATCTTCTGTACTCGTTTATATCTCAAATTTAGGCTAAAAATTCCGAAAATTCGATATTTATGTGTCCCAGAAGCGATCTGTACATGCATACTCCGTGTTAGAGTGTTTTAAAAATGCAAGCCCAAAACATGCTGAAAATTGATATTTTAGGTGCACAAAGTCAATATGAGTATGCATTCTCTGTACCCGGTTATATCTTAAATTCAGGCTCAAAACACCCAAAAATTCAATATTTTTGGGTCCCAGAAGCGATCTGTACATGCCTACTCAGTGCTAGAATGTTTTCAAAATAGAAGCTCAGAACATGCTAAAAATCGATATTTTGGGTGCCCAAATTCGATATGTGAATGCATCTTCTGTACCTGTTTATATCTCAAATTCGGGCTCAAAACACCCAAAAAATCGATATTTTTGTGTCCCAGAAGCGATCTGTACGTGTCTACTCCGTTTTAGAGTATTTTAAAAATACAGGCCCAAAATATGCTCAAAATCGATATTTTGGGTGCCCAAAGTCGATAAATGCATGCATCTTCTGTACCCGTTTATGTCTCAAATTCAGACTCAAAACACCCGAATATTCGATATTTTTGGGTCCCAAAAGCGATCTGTACATGCATACTCTGTGTTAGAGTATTTTTAAAATACAGGCCCAAAACATGCTAAAAATCGATATTTTGGGTGCCGAAAGTCGATATGTGCATGCATCTTCTGTACCCGTTTATATCACAAATTCAGACTCAAAACTCCCAAATATTCGATATTTTTGGGTCCCAAAAGCCATCTGTACATGCATACTCCGTGTTAGAGTATTATCAAAATACAGGCCTAAAACATGATGTAAATCGATATTTTAGCTGCCCAAAGTCAATATGTGTATGCATCTTCTGTACCCGTCTATATCCCAATTTCAGGTTCAAAACACTCGAAAATTCGATATTTTTGGGTCCCAGAAGCAATCTGTACATGCCTACTTCTTGCTAGAAAGTTTTCAAGATACAGACCCAAAACATGCTCAAAATCGATATTTTAGGTGCAAAAAGTCGATATGTGCATGCATCTTCTGTACTCGTTTATATCTCAAATTTAGGCTAAAAACCCCGAAAATTCGATATTTATGTGTCCCAGAAGCGATCTGTACATGCATACTCCGTGTTAGAGTATTTATAAAATACAGGCCTAAAACATGCTGAAAATCGATATTTTAGCTGCCCAAAGTCAATATGTGTATGTATCTTCTGTACCCGTTTATATCTTAAATTCAGGCTCAAAACCCCCGAAAATTCGATGTTTTTGGGTCCCAAAAGCGATCTGTACATGTCTACTCCGTGTTAGAGTATTTTTAAAATACAGGCCCAAAACATGCTGAAAATCGATATTTTATGTGCCCAAATTCAATATGTGTATGCATCTTCTGTACCCGTGTATATCCCTAATTCAGGTTCAAAACACCAGAAAATTCGATATTTTGGGGTCCCAGAAGCGATCTGTACATGCTTACTCCTTGCTAGATGTTTTCAAGATATAGAACCCAAAACATGCTCAAAATCGATATTTTAAGTGCAAAAAGTCGATATGTGCATGCATCTTCTGTACCTGTTTATATCTCAAATTCAGCCTCAAAACTCCGAAAATTCGATATTTTAGGGTCCCTTAAGCAATCTGGACATGCCTACTCACTGCTAGAGTATTTTCAAAATACAGGCCCAAAACATGCTCAAAATCGATATTTTAGGTGCCCAAAATCGATATGTGAATGCATCTTCTGTATCCGTCAATATCCCAAATTCAGGTTCAAAACACCAGAAAATTCGATATTTTTGGGTCCCAGAAGCGATCTGCACATGCCTACTCAGTACGAGAATGTTTTTAAAATACAGGCTTAAAACATGCTCAAAAATATATATTTTAGGTGTGAAAAGTCGATATGTGCATACATCTTCTGTACCCGTTTATATCTTAAATTCAGGCTCAAAACACCCAAAAATCGATATTTTTGGGTCCCAGAAGCGATCTGTACATGCCTACTCTGTGTTAATGTATTTTCAAAATACAGGCCCAAAACATGCTGAAAATCGATATTTTAGGTGCCCAAAGTCAATATGTGTATGCATCTTCTGTACCCGTCTATATCCCAAATTCAGGTTCAAAAAACCAGAAAATTCGATATTTTTGGGTCCCAGAAGCGACCTGTACATGCCTACTCCTTGCTAGAATGTTTTCAAAATACAGACCCAAAACATGCTTTAAATCGATATTTTAGGTTCAAAAAGTCGATATGTGCATGCATCCACTGTACCCGGTTATATCCCAAATTCTGGGTCAAAACCCCCGAAAATTCGATATTTTTGGATCCCAGAAGCGATCTGTACATGCCTACTCAGTGCTAGAATATTTTCAAATTATACGCCCAAAACCTACTAAAAATCGATATTTTGGGTGCCAAAGTCGATATGTGCATGCATCTTCTGTACCCGTTTATATCTCATATTTAGGCTCAAAACACCCAAAAAATCGATATTTTTGGGTCCCAGAAGCAATCTGTACATGCCTACTCCGTGTTAGAGTGTTTTCAAAATACAGGCCCAAAACATGCTCAAAATCGATATTTTAGGTGCCCAAAGTCGATATGTGCATGCATCTTCTGTACCCGTCTATATCCCAAATTCAGGTTCAAAACACTCGAAAATTCGATATTTTTGGGTCCCAGAAGCAATCTGTACATGCCTACTTCTTGCTAGAATGTTTTCAAGATACAGACCCAAAACATGCTTAAAATCGATATTTTAGGTGCAAAAAGTCGAAATGTGCTTGCATTTTCTGTACCCGTTTATATCTCAAATTCAGGCTCAAAACACCGAAAATTCGATATTTTTGGGTCCCCGAAGCGATCTGTACATGCATACTCCGTGTTAGAGTATTTTCAAAATACAGGCCCAAAACATGCTGAAAGTCGATATTTTATGTGCCCAAAGTCAATATGTGTATGCATCCTCTGTACCCGGTTATATCTCAAATTCAGGCTCAAAACTCCGAAAATTTGATATTTTTGTGTCTCAGAAGCGATCTGTACATGCATACTCCGTGTTAGAGTGTTTTTAAAATGCAGGCCCAAAACATGCTGAAAATTAATATGTTAGGTGTACAAAGTCAATATGTGTATGCATTCTCTGTACCCGGTTATATCTCAAATTCAGGCTCAAAAGACCCGAAAATTCAATATTTTTGGGACCCAGAAGCAATCTGTACATGCCTACTTCTTGCTAGAATGTTTTGAAGATACAGACCCAAAACATGCTTAAAATCGATATTTTAGGTGCAAAAAGTCGAAAAGTGCTTGCATTTTCTGTACCCGTTTATATCTCAAATTCAGGCTCAAAACACCGAAAATTCGATATTTTTGGGTCCCCGAAGCGATTTGTACATGCCTACTCCGTGTTAGAGTATTTGCAAAATACAGGCCCAAAACATGCTCAAAATTGATATTTTAGGTGCCCAAAGTCGATATGTGCATGCATCTTCTGTATCCGTCTATATCCCAAATTCAGGTTCAAAACACCCAAAAATTCGATATTTTTGGGTCCCAGAAGCGATCTGTACATGCCTACCCCTTGCTAGAATTTTTTCAAGATACAGACCCAAAACATGATCAAAATTGATATTTTAGGTGCAAAAAGTCGATATGTGCATGTATCCTCTGTACCCGGTTATATCCCAAATTCTGGCTCAAAACCCCCGAAAATTCGATATTTTTGGGTCCCAGAAGCGATCTGTACATGCCTACTCAGTGCTAGAATATTTTCAAATTATACGCCCAAAACATACTAAAAATCGATATTTTGGGAGCCAAAGTCGATATGTGCATGCATCTTCTGTACCCGTTTATATCTCAAATTCAGGCTCAAAACACCCAAAAAAATCGATATTTTTGTGTCCCAGAAGCGATCTGTACATGTCTACACCGTGTTTGAGTATTTTCAAAATACAGGCCCAAAACATGCTCAAAATCGATATTTTAGGTGCCCAAAGTCGATATGTGCATGCATCTTCTGTACCCGTCTATATCCCAAATTCAGGTTCAAAACACTCGAAAATTCGATATTTTTGGGTCCCAGAAGCAATCTGTACATGCCTACTTCTTGCTAGAATGTTTTCAAGATAAAGACCCAAAACATGCTTAAAATCGATATTTTAGGTGCAAAAAGTCGAAATGTGCTTGCATTTTCTGTACCCGTTTATATCTCAAATTCAGGCTCAAAACACCGAAAATTCGATATTTTTGGGTCCCCGAAGCGATCTGTACATGCATACTCCGTGTTAGAGTATTTTCAAAATACAGGCCCAAAACATGCTGAAAGTCGATATTTTATGTGCCCAAAGTCAATATGTGTATGCATCCTCTGTACCCGGTTATATCTCAAATTCAGGCTCAAAACTCCGAAAATTTGATATTTTTGTGTCTCAGAAGCGATCTGTACATGCATACTCCGTGTTAGAGTGTTTTTAAAATGCAGGCCCAAAACATGCTGAAAATTAATATGTTAGGTGTACAAAGTCAATATGTGTATGCATTCTCTGTACCCGGTTATATCTCAAATTCAGGCTCAAAAGACCCGAAAATTCAATATTTTTGGGACCCAGAAGCAATCTGTACATGCCTACTTCTTGCTAGAATGTTTTGAAGATACAGACCCAAAACATGCTTAAAATCGATATTTTAGGTGCAAAAAGTCGAAAAGTGCTTGCATTTTCTGTACCCGTTTATATCTCAAATTCAGGCTCAAAACACCGAAAATTCGATATTTTTGGGTCCCCGAAGCGATCTGTACATGCCTACTCCGTGTTAGAGTATTTACAAAATACAGGCCCAAAACATGCTCAAAATTGATATTTTAGGTGCCCAAAGTCTTTATGTGCATGCATCTTCTGTATCCGTCTATATCCCAAATTCAGGTTCAAAACACCAAAAAATTCGATATTTTTGGGTCCCAGAAGCGATCTGTACATGCCTACCCCTTGCTAGAATTTTTTCAAGATACAGACCCAAAACATGATCAAAATTGATATTTTAGGTGCAAAAAGTCGATATGTGCATGTATCCTCTGTACCCGGTTATATCCCAAATTCTGGCTCAAAACCCCCGAAAATTCGATATTTTTGGGTCCCAGAAGCGATCTGTACATGCCTACTCAGTGCTAGAATATTTTCAAATTATACGCCCAAAACATACTAAAAATCGATATTTTGGGAGCCAAAGTCGATATGTGCATGCATCTTCTGTACCCGTTTATATCTCAAATTCAGGCTCAAAACACCCAAAAAAATCGATATTTTTGTGTCCCAGAAGCGATCTGTACATGTCTACACCGTGTTTGAGTATTTTCAAAATACAGGCCCAAAAGATGCTCAAAATTGATATTATAGGTGCCCAAAGTCGATATGTGCATGAATCTTCTGTACCCGTTTATATCTCAAATTCAGGCTCAAAACTCCGAAAATTTGATATTTTTGTGTCCCAGAAGCGATCTGTACATGCGTACTCCGTGTTAGAGTATTTTCAAAATACAGGCCCAAAACATGCTGAAAATCGATATTTTAGGTGCCCAAAGTCAATATGTGTATGCATCTTCTGTACCCGTCTATATCCCAAATTCAGGTTCAAAAAAACAGAAAATTCGATATTTTTGGGTCCCAGAAGCGACCTGTACATGCCTACTCCTTGCTAGAATGTTTTCAAGATACAGACCCAAAACATGCTTTAAATCGATATTTTAGGTTCAAAAAGTCGATATGTGCATGCATCAACTGTACCCGGTTATATCCCAAATTCTGGGTCAAAACCCCCGAAAATTCGATATTTTTGGATCCCAGAAGCGATCTGTACATGCCTACTCAGTGCTAGAATATTTTCAAATTATACGCCCAAAACATACTAAAAATCGATATTTTGGGTGCCAAAGTCGATATGTGCATGCATCTTCTGTACCCGTTTATATCTCAAATTTAGGCTCAAAAAACCCAAAAAATCGATATTTTTGGGTCCCAGAAGCAATCTGTACATGCCTACTCCGTGTTAGAGTGTTTTCAAAATACAGGCCCAAAACATGCTCAAAATCGATATTTTAGGTGCCCAAAGTCGATATGTGCATGCATCTTCTGTACCCGTCTATATCCCAAATTCAGGTTCAAAACACTCGAAAATTCGATATTTTTGGGTCCCAGAAGCAATCTCTACATGCCTACTTCTTGCTAGAATGTTTTCAAGATACAGACCCAAAACATGCTTAAAATCGATATTTTAGGTGCAAAAAGTCGAAATGTGCTTGCATTTTCTGTACCCGTTTATATCTCAAATTCAGGCTCAAAACACCGAAAATTCGATATTTTTGGGTCCCCGAAGCGATCTGTACATGCCTAATCCGTATTAGAGTATTTTCAAAAAACAGGCCCAAAACATGCTCAAAATCGATATTTTAGGTGCCCAAAGTCGATATGTGCATGCATCTTCTGTATCCTTCTATATCTCAAATTCAGGCTCAAAACACCGAAAATTTGATGTTTTTGGGTCCCAGAAGCGATCTGTACATGCCTACTCAGTGCTAGAATATTTTCAAATTATACGCCCAAAACATACTAAAAATCGATATTTTGGGTGCCAAAGTCGATATGTGCATGCATCTTCTGTACCCGTTTATATCTCAAATTCAGGCTCAAAACACCCAAAAAAATCGATATTTTTGTGTCCCAGAAGCGATCTGTACATGTCTACTCCGTGTTAGAGTATTTTTAAAATACAGGCCCAAAACATACTAAAAATCGATATATTAATTGCAAAAAGTCGATATGTGCATGCATTTTCTGTACCCGTTTATATCTCAAATTCAGGCTCAAAACACCGAAAATTCGATATTTTTGGGTCCCCGAAGCGATCTGTACATGCGTACTCCGTGTTAGAGTATTTTCAAAATACAGGCCCAAAACATGCTGAAAGTCGATATTTTATGTGCCCAAAGTTAATATGTGTATGCATCCTCTGTACCCGGTTATATCTCAAATTCAGGCTCAAAACTCCGAAAATTTGATATTTTTGTGTCTCAGAAGCGATCTGTACATGCCTACCCCTTGCTAGAATTTTTTCAAGATACAGACCCAAAACATGATCAAAATTGATATTTTAAGTGCAAAAAGTCGATATGTGCATGTATCCTCTGTACCCGGTTATATCCCAAATTCTGGCTCAAAACCCCCGAAAATTCGATATTTTTGGGTCCCAGAAGCGATCTGTACATGCCTACTCAGTGCTAGAATATTTTCAAATTATACGCCCAAAACATACTAAAAATCGATATTTTGGGTGCCAAAGTCGATATGTGCATGCATCTTCTGTACCCGTTTATATCTCAAATTCAGGCTCAAAACACCCAAAAAAATCGATATTTTTGTGTCCCAGAAGCGATCTGTACATGTCTACACCGTGTTTGAGTATTTTCAAAATACAGGCCCAAAAGATGCTCAAAATTGATATTATAGGTGCCCAAAGTCGATATGTGCATGAATCTTCTGTACCAGTTTATATCTCAAATTCAGGCTCAAAACTCCGAAAATTTGATATTTTTGTGTCCCAGAAGCGATCTGTACATGCATACTCCTTGTTAGAGTGTTTTTAAAATGCAGGCCCAAAACATGCTGAAAATTGATATGTTAGGTGCACAAAGTCAATATGTGTATGCATTCTCTGTACCCGGTTATATCTCAAATTCAGGCTCAAAACACCCGAAAATTCAATATTTTTGGGTCCCAGAAGCGACCTGTACATGCCTACTCCTTGCTAGAATGTTTTCAAGATACAGACCCAAAACATGCTTTAAATCGATATTTTAGGTTCAAAAAGTCGATATGTGCATGCATCCACTGTACCCGGTTATATCCCAAATTCTGGGTCAAAACCCCCGAAAATTCGATATTTTTGGATCCCAGAAGCGATCTGTACATGCCTACTCAGTGCTAGAATATTTTCAAATTATACGCCCAAAACATACTAAAAATCGATATTTTGGGTGCCAAAGTCGATATGTGCATGCATCTTCTGTACCCGTTTATGTCTCAAATTCAGACTCAAAACACTCGAATATTCGATATTTTTGGGTCCCAAAAGCCATCTGTACATGCATACTCCGTGTTAGAGTATTTTTAAAATACAGGCCTAAAACATGCTGAAAATCGATATTTTAGCTGCCCAAATTCAATATGTGTATGCATCTTCTGTACCCGTTTATGTCTCAAATTCAGACTCAAAACACCCGAATATTCGATATTTTTGGGTCCCAGAAGCGATCTGTACGTGCATACTCCGTGTTAGAGTGTTTTTAAAATGCAGGCCCAAAACATGCTGAAAATCGATATTTTATGTGCCCAAAGTCAATATGTGTATGCATCTTCTGTACCCGTGTATATCCCTAATTCAGGTTCAAAACACCAGAAAATTCGATATTTTGGGGTCCCAGAAGCGATCTGTACATGCCTACTCCTTGCTAGAATGTTTTCAAGATACAGACCCAAAACAAGCTCAAAATCGATATTTTATGTGCAAAAAGTCGATATGTGAATGCATCTTCTGTACCCTTTTATATCTCAAATTCAAGCTCAAAACTCCGAAAATTCGATATTTTTGGGTCCCTTAAGCAATCTGCACATGCCTACTCAGTGCTAGAATGTTTTTAAAATACAGGCCCAAAACATGCTATAAATCGATATTTTAGGTGTCTAAAGTCGATATGTGCATGCATCATCTGTACCCGTTTATATCCCAATTTCTGGTTCAAAACACCAGAAACTTCGATATTTTGGGGTCCCAGAAGCGATCTGTACATGCCTACTCAGTGCTAGAATATTTTCAAATTATACGCCCAAAACATACTAAAAATCGATATTTTGGGTGTCAAAGTCGATATGTGCATGCCTCTTCTGTACCCGTTTAAATCTCAAATTCAGGCTCAAAACACATAAAAAAATCGATATTTTTGTGTCCCTTAAGCGATCTGTACATGCATACTCCGTGTTAGAGTATTTTCAAAATACAGGCCCAAAACATGCTGAAAATCGATATTTTAGCTGCCCAAAGTCAATATGTGTATGCATCTTCTGTACCCGTCTCTATCTCAAATTCAGGTTCAAAACACCCGAAAATTCGATATTTTTCGGTACCCGAAGCGATCTGTACATGCCTACTCCGTGTTAGAGTATTTTCAAAATACAGGCCCAAAACATGCTCAAAATCGATATTTTAGGTCCCCAAAGTCGATATGTGCATGCATCTTCTGTATTCGTCTATATCCCAAATTCAGGTTCAAAACACCAGAAAATTCGATATTTTGGGGTCCCAGAAGCGATCTGTACATGCCTACTCAGTGCTAGAATGTTTTCAAAATAGAGGCTCAGAACATGCTAAAAATCGATATTTTGGGTGCCCAAAGTCGATATGTGCATGCATCTTCTGTACCCGTTTATATCTCAAATTCAGGCTCAAAACACCCAAAAATTCGATATTTTTGTGTCGCAGGAGCGATCTGTACGTGTCTATTGGGTGTTAGAGTATTTTAAAAATATAGGCCCAAAATATGCTCAAAATCGATATTTTGGGTGCCCAAAGTCGATATGTGCATGTATCTTCTGTACCCGTTAATGTCTCAAATTCAGACTCAAAACACCCGAATATTCGATATTTTTGTGTCCCAAAAGCCATCTGTACATGCATACTCCGTGTTAGAGTATTTTTAAAATACAGGCCTAAAACATGCTGAAAATCGATATTTTAGCTGCCCAAATTCAATATGTGTATGCATCTTCTGTACCCGTTTATGTCTCAAATTCAGACTCAAAACACCCGAATATTCGATATTTTTGGGTCCCAGAAGCGATCTGTACGTGCATACTCCGTGTTAGAGTGTTTTTAAAATGCAGGCCCAAAACATGCTGAAAATCGATATTTTATGTGCCCAAAGTCAATATGTGTATGCATCTTCTGTACCCGTGTATATCCCTAATTCAGGTTCAAAACACCAGAAAATTCGATATTTTGGGGTCCCAGAAGCGATCTGTACATGCCTACTCCTTGCTAGAATGTTTTCAAGATACAGACCCAAAACAAGCTCAAAATCGATATTTTATGTGCAAAAAGTCGATATGTGAATGCATCTTCTGTACCCTTTTATATCTCAAATTCAGGCTCAAAACTCCGAAAATTCGATATTTTTGGGTCCCTTAAGCAATCTGCACATGCCTACTCAGTGCTAGAATGTTTTTAAAATACAGGCCCAAAACATGCTATAAATCGATATTTTAGGTGTCTAAAGTCGATATGTGCATGCATCATCTGTACCCGTTTATATCCCAATTTCTGGTTCAAAACACCAGAAACTTCGATATTTTAGGGTCCCAGAAGCGATCTGTACATGCCTACTCAGTGCTAGAATATTTTCAAATTATACGCCCAAAACATACTAAAAATCGATATTTTGGGTGTCAAAGTCGATATGTGCATGCCTCTTCTGTACCCGTTTAAATCTCAAATTCAGGCTCAAAACACATAAAAAAATCGATATTTTTGTGTCCCTTAAGCGATCTGTACATGCATACTCCGTGTTAGAGTATTTTCAAAATACAGGCCCAAAACATGCTGAAAATCGATATTTTAGCTGCCCAAAGTCAATATGTGTATGCATCTTCTGTACCCGTCTCTATCTCAAATTCAGGTTCAAAACACCCTAAAATTCGATATTTTTCGGTACCCGAAGCGATCTGTACATGCCTACTCCGTGTTAGAGTATTTTCAAAATACAGGCCCAAAACATGCTCAAAATCGATATTTTAGGTCCCCAAAGTCGATATGTGCATGCATCTTCTGTACCCGTTTATATCTCAAATTCAGACTCAAAACACCCGAAAATTCGATATTTTTGGGTTCCAAAAGCGATCTGTACATGTCTACTCCGTGTTAGAGTATTTTTAAAATACAGGCCCAAAACATACTAAAAATCGATATTTTAGGTGCCCAAAGTCTATATGTGCATGTATCTTCTGTACCCGTTTATATCTCACATTCAGGCTCAAAACACCCGAAAATTCAATATTTTTGGGTCCCAGAAGCGATCTGTACATGCGTACTCCGTGTTAGAGTATTTTCAAAATACAGGCCCAAAACATGCTGAAAGTCGATATTTTATGTGCCCAAAGTTAATATGTGTATGCATCCTCTGTACCCGGTTATATCTTAAATTCAGGCTCAAAACTCCGAAAATTTGATATTTTTGTGTCTCAGAAGCGATCTGTACATGCCTACCCCTTGCTAGAATTTTTTCAAGATACAGACCCAAAACATGATCAAAATTGATATTTTAGGTGCAAAAAGTCGATATGTGCATGTATCCTCTGTACCCGGTTATATCCCAAATTCTGGCTCAAAACCCCCGAAAATTCGATATTTTTGGGTCCCAGAAGCGATCTGTACATGCCTACTCAGTGCTAGAATATTTTCAAATTATACGCCCAAAACATACTAAAAATCGATATTTTGGGTGCCAAAGTCGATATGTGCATGCATCTTCTGTACCCGTTTATATCTCAAATTCAGGCTCAAAACACCCAAAAAAATCGATATTTTTGTGTCCCAGAAGCGATCTGTACATGTCTACACCGTGTTTGAGTATTTTCAAAATACAGGCCCAAAAGATGCTCAAAATTGATATTATAGGTGCCCAAAGTCGATATGTGCATGAATCTTCTGTACCAGTTTATATCTCAAATTCAGGCTCAAAACTCCGAAAATTTGATATTTTTGTGTCCCAGAAGCGATCATTACATGCATACTCCGTGTTAGAGTGTTTTTAAAATGCAGGCCCAAAACATGCTGAAAATTGATATGTTAGGTGCACAAAGTCAATATGTGTATGCATTCTCTGTACCCGGTTATATCTCAAATTCAGGCTCAAAACACCCGAAAATTCAATATTTTTGGGTCCCAGAAGCGACCTGTACATGCCTACTCCTTGCTAGAATGTTTTCAAGATACAGACCCAAAACATGCTTTAAATCGATATTTTAGGTTCAAAAAGTCGATATGTGCATGCATCCACTGTACCCGGTTATATCCCAAATTCTGGGTCAAAACCCCCGAAAATTCGATATTTTTGGATCCCAGAAGCGATCTGTACATGCCTACTCAGTGCTAGAATATTTTCAAATTATACGCCCAAAACATACTAAAAATCGATATTTTGGGTGCCAAAGTCGATATGTGCATGCATCTTCTGTACCCGTTTATGTCTCAAATTCAGACTCAAAACACTCGAATATTCGATATTTTTGGGTCCCAAAAGCCATCTGTACATGCATACTCCGTGTTAGAGTATTTTTAAAATACAGGCCTAAAACATGCTGAAAATCGATATTTTAGCTGCCCAAATTCAATATGTGTATGCATCTTCTGTACCCGTTTATGTCTCAAATTCAGACTCAAAACACCCGAATATTCGATATTTTTGGGTCCCAGAAGCGATCTGTACGTGCATACTCCGTGTTAGAGTGTTTTTAAAATGCAGGCCCAAAACATGCTGAAAATCGATATTTTATGTGCCCAAAGTCAATATGTGTATGCATCTTCTGTACCCGTGTATATCCCTAATTCAGGTTCAAAACACCAGAAAATTCGATATTTTGGGGTCCCAGAAGCGATCTGTACATGCCTACTCCTTGCTAGAATGTTTTCAAGATACAGACCCAAAACAAGCTCAAAATCGATATTTTATGTGCAAAAAGTCGATATGTGAATGCATCTTCTGTACCCTTTTATATCTCAAATTCAAGCTCAAAACTCCGAAAATTCGATATTTTTGGGTCCCTTAAGCAATCTGCACATGCCTACTCAGTGCTAGAATGTTTTTAAAATACAGGCCCAAAACATGCTATAAATCGATATTTTAGGTGTCTAAAGTCGATATGTGCATGCATCATCTGTACCCGTTTATATCCCAATTTCTGGTTCAAAACACCAGAAACTTCGATATTTTGGGGTCCCAGAAGCGATCTGTACATGCCTACTCAGTGCTAGAATATTTTCAAATTATACGCCCAAAACATACTAAAAATCGATATTTTGGGTGTCAAAGTCGATATGTGCATGCCTCTTCTGTACCCGTTTAAATCTCAAATTCAGGCTCAAAACATATAAAAAAATCGATATTTTTGTGTCCCTTAAGCGATCTGTACATGCATACTCCGTGTTAGAGTATTTTCAAAATACAGGCCCAAAACATGCTGAAAATCGATATTTTAGCTGCCCAAAGTCAATATGTGTATGCATCTTCTGTACCCGTCTCTATCTCAAATTCAGGTTCAAAACACCCGAAAATTCGATATTTTTCGGTACCCGAAGCGATCTGTACATGCCTACTCCGTGTTAGAGTATTTTCAAAATACAGGCCCAAAACATGCTCAAAATCGATATTTTAGGTCCCCAAAGTCGATATGTGCATGCATCTTCTGTATTCGTCTATATCCCAAATTCAGGTTCAAAACACCAGAAAATTCGATATTTTGGGGTCCCAGAAGCGATCTGTACATGCCTACTCAGTGCTAGAATGTTTTCAAAATAGAGGCTCAGAACATGCTAAAAATCGATATTTTGGGTGCCCAAAGTCGATATGTGCATGCATCTTCTGTACCCGTTTATATCTCAAATTCAGGCTCAAAACACCCAAAAATTCGATATTTTTGTGTCGCAGGAGCGATCTGTACGTGTCTATTGGGTGTTAGAGTATTTTAAAAATATAGGCCCAAAATATGCTCAAAATCGATATTTTGGGTGCCCAAAGTCGATATGTGCATGTATCTTCTGTACCCGTTAATGTCTCAAATTCAGACTCAAAACACCCGAATATTCGATATTTTTGTGTCCCAAAAGCCATCTGTACATGCATACTCCGTGTTAGAGTATTTTTAAAATACAGGCCTAAAACATGCTGAAAATCGATATTTTAGCTGCCCAAATTCAATATGTGTATGCATCTTCTGTACCCGTTTATGTCTCAAATTCAGACTCAAAACACCCGAATATTCGATATTTTTGGGTCCCAGAAGCGATCTGTACGTGCATACTCCGTGTTAGAGTGTTTTTAAAATGCAGGCCCAAAACATGCTGAAAATCGATATTTTATGTGCCCAAAGTCAATATGTGTATGCATCTTCTGTACCCGTGTATATCCCTAATTCAGGTTCAAAACACCAGAAAATTCGATATTTTGGGGTCCCAGAAGCGATCTGTACATGCCTACTCCTTGCTAGAATGTTTTCAAGATACAGACCCAAAACAAGCTCAAAATCGATATTTTATGTGCAAAAAGTCGATATGTGAATGCATCTTCTGTACCCTTTTATATCTCAAATTCAGGCTCAAAACTCCGAAAATTCGATATTTTTGGGTCCCTTAAGCAATCTGCACATGCCTACTCAGTGCTAGAATGTTTTTAAAATACAGGCCCAAAACATGCTATAAATCGATATTTTAGGTGTCTAAAGTCGATATGTGCATGCATCATCTGTACCCGTTTATATCCCAATTTCTGGTTCAAAACACCAGAAACTTCGATATTTTAGGGTCCCAGAAGCGATCTGTACATGCCTACTCAGTGCTAGAATATTTTCAAATTATACGCCCAAAACATACTAAAAATCGATATTTTGGGTGTCAAAGTCGATATGTGCATGCCTCTTCTGTACCCGTTTAAATCTCAAATTCAGGCTCAAAACACATAAAAAAATCGATATTTTTGTGTCCCTTAAGCGATCTGTACATGCATACTCCGTGTTAGAGTATTTTCAAAATACAGGCCCAAAACATGCTGAAAATCGATATTTTAGCTGCCCAAAGTCAATATGTGTATGCATCTTCTGTACCCGTCTCTATCTCAAATTCAGGTTCAAAACACCCTAAAATTCGATATTTTTCGGTACCCGAAGCGATCTGTACATGCCTACTCCGTGTTAGAGTATTTTCAAAATACAGGCCCAAAACATGCTCAAAATCGATATTTTAGGTCCCCAAAGTCGATATGTGCATGCATCTTCTGTACCCGTTTATATCTCAAATTCAGACTCAAAACACCCGAAAATTCGATATTTTTGGGTTCCAAAAGCGATCTGTACATGTCTACTCCGTGTTAGAGTATTTTTAAAATACAGGCCCAAAACATACTAAAAATCGATATTTTAGGTGCCCAAAGTCTATATGTGCATGTATCTTCTGTACCCGTTTATATCTCACATTCAGGCTCAAAACACCCGAAAATTCAATATTTTTGGGTCCCAGAAGCGATCTGTACATGCGTACTCCGTGTTAGAGTATTTTCAAAATACAGGCCCAAAACATGCTGAAAGTCGATATTTTATGTGCCCAAAGTTAATATGTGTATGCATCCTCTGTACCCGGTTATATCTTAAATTCAGGCTCAAAACTCCGAAAATTTGATATTTTTGTGTCTCAGAAGCGATCTGTACATGCCTACCCCTTGCTAGAATTTTTTCAAGATACAGACCCAAAACATGATCAAAATTGATATTTTAGGTGCAAAAAGTCGATATGTGCATGTATCCTCTGTACCCGGTTATATCCCAAATTCTGGCTCAAAACCCCCGAAAATTCGATATTTTTGGGTCCCAGAAGCGATCTGTACATGCCTACTCAGTGCTAGAATATTTTCAAATTATACGCCCAAAACATACTAAAAATCGATATTTTGGGTGCCAAAGTCGATATGTGCATGCATCTTCTGTACCCGTTTATATCTCAAATTCAGGCTCAAAACACCCAAAAAAATCGATATTTTTGTGTCCCAGAAGCGATCTGTACATGTCTACACCGTGTTTGAGTATTTTCAAAATACAGGCCCAAAAGATGCTCAAAATTGATATTATAGGTGCCCAAAGTCGATATGTGCATGAATCTTCTGTACCAGTTTATATCTCAAATTCAGGCTCAAAACTCCGAAAATTTGATATTTTTGTGTCCCAGAAGCGATCTGTACATGCATACTCCGTGTTAGAGTGTTTTTAAAATGCAGGCCCAAAACATGCTGAAAATTGATATGTTAGGTGCACAAAGTCAATATGTGTATGCATTCTCTGTACCCGGTTATATCTCAAATTCAGGCTCAAAACCCCCGAAAATTCAATATTTTTGGGTCCCAGAAGCGACCTGTACGTGCCTACTCCTTGCTAGAATGTTTTCAAGATACAGACCCAAAACATGCTTTAAATCGATATTTTAGGTTCAAAAAGTCGATATGTGCATGCATCCACTGTACCCGGTTATATCCCAAATTCTGGGTCAAAACCCCCGAAAATTCGATATTTTTGGATCCCAGAAGCGATCTGTACATGCCTACTCAGTGCTAGAATATTTTCAAATTATACGCCCAAAACATACTAAAAATCGATATTTTGGGTGCCAAAGTCGATATGTGCATGCATCTTCTGTACCCGTTTATGTCTCAAATTCAGACTCAAAACACTCGAATATTCGATATTTTTGGGTGCCAAAAGCCATCTGTACATGCATACTCCGTGTTAGAGTATTTTTAAAATACAGGCCTAAAACATGCTGAAAATCGATATTTTAGCTGCCCAAATTCAATATGTGTATGCATTTTCTGTACCCGTTTATGTCTCAAATTCAGACTCAAAACACCCGAATATTCGATATTTTTGGGTCCCAGAAGCGATCTGTACGTGCATACTCCGTGTTAGAGTGTTTTTAAAATGCAGGCCCAAAACATGCTGAAAATCGATATTTTATGTGCCCAAAGTCAATATGTGTATGCATCTTCTGTACCCGTGTATATCCCTAATTCAGGTTCAAAACACCAGAAAATTCGATATTTTGGGGTCCCAGAAGCGATCTGTACATGCCTACTCCTTGCTAGAATGTTTTCAAGATACAGACCCAAAACAAGCTCAAAATCGATATTTTATGTGCAAAAAGTCGATATGTGAATGCATCTTCTGTACCCTTTTATATCTCAAATTCAGGCTCAAAACTCCGAAAATTCGATATTTTTGGGTCCCTTAAGCAATCTTCACATGCCTACTCAGTGCTAGAATGTTTTTAAAATACAGGCCCAAAACATGCTATAAATCGATATTTTAGGTGTCTAAAGTCGATATGTGCATGCATCATCTGTACCCGTTTATATCCCAATTTCTGGTTCAAAACACCAGAAACTTCGATATTTTGGGGTCCCAGAAGCGATCTGTACATGCCTACTCAGTGCTAGAATATTTTCAAATTATACGCCCAAAACATACTAAAAATCGATATTTTGGGTGTCAAAGTCGATATGTGCATGCCTCTTCTGTACCCGTTTAAATCTCAAATTCAGGCTCAAAACACATAAAAAAATCGATAATTTTGTGTCCCTTAAGCGATCTGTACATGCATACTCCGTGTTAGAGTATTTTCAAAATACAGGCCCAAAACATGCTGAAAATCGATATTTTAGCTGCCCAAAGTCAATATGTGTATGCATCTTCTGTACCCGTCTCTCTCTCAAATTCAGGTTCAAAACACCCGAAAATTCGATATTTTTCGGTACCCGAAGCGATCTGTACATGCCTACTCCGTGTTAGAGTATTTTCAAAATACAGGCCCAAAACATGCTCAAAATCGATATTTTAGGTCCCCAAAGTCGATATGTGC